>JACXIL010000029.1:0-600000 GCA_014737365.1 Bombus soroeensis | reverse complement strand
AACGCGCTTTGTGATAACATTATCTTACTTGAATTGAAATAGTACTTTTAATTTTATTATTAGTATCATTACTTAGTAATTAGTATTTTTAATCACGCAGAAAATGTTACACAGATAAAATGACGTGAGAAACGACTGGAACGATTTTATTTTCTGTGATCTTTCATATAATGGAATATTGTAACTTGGTTAATTTTTGAAAGGCGATACCTTCTCATCTGAAAGTCAAATATGTTTAGTATAACTAGATTTGGCAAAACGTATTTTAACCCAAAAATTGCAGATAACTGCAATGCTTTGATTCCTTATAAGTTTAACTTTAAATATTAAACTTTAGATATTATCAAATACGCTGATGGTTAATGCAAATTGAATGTTTTTTACGGTCTTTGTTTTCTAGTTGTATCATAATCGATTTTATTTTATATTTTGATATATTATGTGTATATTTTAAAATATAGAATATTAAAGAGAATAAGATTTTTTACAAGTAGATATCTTAATACTTATGTCTGGTATCTATATGTACTTTGGCAGTTCGTACGTAACGAAAATCTTATCTTAGTTTGGAAATTGCTCGTTGAAACCGCTATTTCCAGTTGTCGAAACTTCGCTTCATAATTAGAATTAAGTCGAAGAAACGAACCCCGCTGTTTGCGGATCATTGAACAGTGAACGCGAATTTCTCATTCATTCGCGCCATTTCACAATCGATTCGTCAATTGCGCGGCCGTTTGCCGTGGCTTTTCCGTCCTCGTCGTCGTAAAAATCGGGCACAAGGAATGAGGTGATTTACTACTAAGATGCGAAGATGATCGACCTTGGTGGATTCGAGAGTTTCCTCTCACTCGACGCAAATCGACGAGTCGAGGAAGTAACCAGTCAGCGATTATACTCGTGTCTCCTTAAAGCTGCGTCTTCGCTGAATCAACAACGAAGCACTTTTCCTTGCCTGTCGTTGCGGCACGTCCCAAATAGTATCCAACAAATACCAACTCGCAGAAACACCCTGTCCACCTCGAAGTGACCAAAGCAAAGGAATATTTTAGTTTCGTTCCGATTTCAAAGCGACATTTGTTTCTAGCAACAAGCATACATCGAAGACACGTTTGTTTCTCTCAGTATGTGTTGCTGCCATTTTCCCATATTTGCTTTTTGATCGCTCCCAATGAAAACTAGCAATAAGCAGCAAGTTACCAGCAACGGGACCCCGAAGGAACATGGAAGAACGTTGGACAGCAACATTTTCAAGAAAAATGTGGAACACCAACAGAAACCTGCTCGTTGTTGCTTCGATGAGGTAGCAGCTTTACATTTACAACGTATAACGTTATATAGTATTACCATATATAGTATAACGTTATATAGTGTTACCATATATAGTATAACGTTATATAGTATTACCATATATAGTATAACGTTATATAGTGTTACGATATATAATAAAACGTTATATAGTATTACCATTATATTATAACGTTATATAGTATTACCATATATAGTATAACGTTATATAACGTTACCATATATAGTATAACGTTATATAGTATTACCATATATAGTATAACGATATATAACGTTACCATATATAGTATATCGTTATATAGTATTATCATATATAGTATAACGTCAAATAACGTTACCATATATAGTATAAAGTTATATAACGTAACCATATATAGTCTAACGTTATATAGTATTACCATCTATAGTATAAAGTTATATAACGTTACCATATATAGTATAACGTTATATAGTATTACCATATATAGTATAACGTTATATAGTGTTACCATATATAGAATAACGTTATATAGTATTACCATATATAGTATAACGTTATATAGTATTACCATATATAGTACAACGTTATATAACGTTACCATATATAGTATAACGTTATATAACGTTACCATATATAGTATAACGTTATATAGTGTTACCATATATAGTATAACGATATATAGTATTACCATATANTTATATAGTATTACCATATATAGTATATCGTTATATAACGTTACCATATATAGTATAACGTTATATACTATTACGATACATAGTGTAACGTTATATAGTGTTACTATATATAGTATAACGTTATATAACGTTACCATATATAGTAAAACGTTATATAGTATTACCATATATAGTATATCGTTATATAACGTTACCATATGTAGTATAACGTTATATATTATTACGATATATAGTATAACGTTATATAGTGTTGCCAAATATAGTATAACGTTATATAGTATTACCATATATAGTATAACGTTATATAGTGTTACCATATATAGTATAACGTTATATAGTGTTACCATATCTAGTATAACGTTATATAGTATTACCATATATAGTATAACGTTATATAACGTTACCATATATAGTATAACGTTATATAACGATACCATATATAGTAAAACGTTATATAGTATTACCATATATAGTATAACGTTATATAGTGTTACCATATATAGTATAACGTTATATATTATTACGATATATAGTATAACGTTATATAGTGTTGCCAAATATAGTATAACGTTATATAGTATTACCATATATAGTATAACGTTATATAGTGTTACCATATATAGTATAACATTATATAGTGTTACCATATATAGTATAACGTTATATAGTATTACCATATATAGTATAACGTTATATAACGTTGCCATATATAGTATAACGTTATATAGTATTACCATATATAGTATAACGTTATATAGTATTACCATATATTGTATAACGTTATATAACGTTACCATATATAGTAAAACGTTATATAGTATTACCATATATAGTATAACGTTATATAACGTTGCCATATGTAGTATAACGTTATATAGTATTACCATATATAGTAAATCGTTATATAGTATTACCATATATAGTATAACGTTATATAGTGTTACCATATATAGTATAACGTTATATAGTGTTACCATATTTAGTATATGTGTTACTATACGATATAGTATAGTGTTACTATATATAGTATAACGTTATGTAGCCTTACCATATATAGTAAAACGTTATATAGTATTACCATATATAGTATAACGTTATATAGTATTACCATATATAGTATAACGTTATATGGTATTGCCATATATAGTATAACGTTATATAACGTTGCCATATATAGTATAACGTTATATAGTATTACCATATATAGTATAACGTTATATAGTATTACCATATATAGTATAATGTTATATAGTATTACCATATATAGTATAACGTTATATACTATTACCATATATAGTATAACGTTATATAACGTTGCCATATATAGTATAACGTTATATAGTATTACCATATATAATATAACGTTATATAACGTTGCCATATGTAGTATAACGTTATATAGTATTACCATATATAGTATAACGTTATATAGTATTACCATATATAGTATAACGTTATATAGTATTACCATATATAGTATAACGGTATATAGTATTACCATATATATACCATATAATATTATGATCTCTTTTCGTTCGCTTCGTAGCCAATTTATTCGCTTTTCGGTAGAAGCGAGATCATTCTACGGAGAAGTGTAAATCAGGAGAAAATGACATACTGAGGAGCGAGCATCGTCTCGCAAGCGAGCATCGTATCCTTAGGAACAAATGATATCAGATGCTTGCTCGTATAATAGATAGGTTCGCCTGTACTTTTATTGCAATACGAAAAGCAATTACCACCATACTTTATCTCTCATCTATTCTCCGCTTCGCATCCTTGATGCGAGCATCGAGACAGCAATATCGTTTCTGTCGCGTTTGTTAATGGAAATTGAAACGGTGGGTATTTTGTAAAAGCGCAAATGAGTGCTGTAAATGAGCAACATTCTGCTCATTCGCTTTTTATCTTCCATTTATGGCAATAATAACCTTGTGCCTCCAGACTGGAGTAAAGCGCATGTATCAAGTGAAACGAAGATCGTGAAGCATGAGAACAAGATATTCTTGAATTCAAACGCAAAGAGAATGTGTGATATTTACCACGGAATTATCATTCGCATAAATAAACGGTATTTTTAATGGCATAGAAGCTTGCAAAGGCGAGTAGCGCGTGTAATAAAAATCCTAAAATCCGAGACTAAGATATTTCGCGAAATTGAAGGCAAAGAGAATGTGATATTTGCCATAAGATTAATTAAAAATATTAAATTATTTGGAACGATGCGCAAGCTTCAATAATCGAATTGTGTTGGTAAAACGAAAACCCACGGCAGACTTACAGATTTCTTACTTATCAACTCCATTCTCTTCAGTTATCCATTCATCTGACGGAGGTCACCGTGACCACACTTGCCGTGCACTCGAATTATTATATTATAGCAATTAGACCTCGCAAATCGCTTGAATTGAAACTTTGAGCATTGGGAATTTTTCAAATTACCTTTGCAAAGCTTTTTCGTCGACGATGCGCTTATGAAGATACTAATTAAAAAGGCACGAAGTTGAACGATAAAAAGAAGCGGGGGACGAGCGCGAGACTGAAGCGTATTCCGAACACGTTTTGTGCCCTGTCTAAAATGAATATTTTCACAAGCTAAATAGGATTGGCCCGGGGGAATTTCTGATACTTTGCAACGAGGCTTACCCTCGTCGTAATTAAACTGCCGTCCGTCCCTCTAGCCGGAGCACTTTATGACGAACGACGGCGGTCCGAATTGTTTGGAAAGTCGTTGCGATCAACAAGTTTATTTCATAGCGATACGTCACAGTGCAGTTGAGAAATGCGATCGCAGATGCATTGAAGCAATTAAAGTTTAATTAAGCCACTCGCGCACACACTCGACCGCCACGACTGCCATTAATGTCCTCACCGTACCTGCGTAAACGCGAACACTGAAATCTAATATTCGCGGTCGATGCCTTTCGGTATAGTCTAACGTGCCTTTTATTAAACCACCACGCGGCAAGGAATGTGGTTATTGCTTTCATTCGAAGCAATTTTTCATCGAGGAAGTGTATTAGATCGGACCACGTACCCGTCCGCATTTTTGACGAAACTTTGAAATTTCATCCTTTCGTCTTCATTGCTCGTTCACCTTTTAATTCCCACCGGTGATATTTTAGTAATATATTGTCGGATATTAACGCGATTAACGTTGCAACTATACGTCAAATTTCGATGTTTTCGTAACTATCGAAAACGAGCCGACGCTTCTGATAAAGTTAACGATGATATTAAAATGGGAATATCATTCCACATCTTTATTTAGATACTCAATTTTTCCATTAGATACATAAATTTATTTCCGATTATTTATGTATAACACGAAGAAAATAAGAGAATATTTTTGTTTATTTTTCTTCTGATTTGAATATTACTCGGTGACAAGTAACTTTCTATTTTAATCCGTTTAGCTCTTATTCCGCTCAATAGGAAAGGAATATATTTTTGCATTGATTCTTTTAACGTTTAACATAAAACCATAAAATAGATTATACTACTAAATCACGCAACACAAAGAATTCACATTCAGACATTGTCTCGTTGTGCTAAATGTTCCGTTGCGAACTAAATCGCAAGAGAAACAGAATATTATTATACCAGTATAATGCTCGTACGTATGCTTAGGTACACATTATCTACGTGTCGGTAGTTGCAGTGTCAAGTTAAAAGCTGTCTTCCATTCAAAAAACTGCTTCTTTTCTTTTTCTAACTTGATCTTCGTTTGCTCGGCAATATTTAAAGGACAAACACACTTGGACGCGCCACTTGCACGTTTTCTACTCCTCTCGAGCAGAGTGGAAGAAAATTCGGTGTGCTCGTTAGTTGAATGTGAAACAACGTAGCGGGCAAATCGTTAATGAATTAAATGCGAGCGAAAGCCATGTAATTTTCCAGGTTGACGGGCACGCTTGCCCGGCGCGTTGCGCCCACCTTACACGCTCTTGCACAGTCAGATTCGACGAGGAGTTGAATTTCGTTCCTTACACTTGATAGTCAAAGGGTGTTTACAATTTACTTACGTCCGTTTGCACACCGTCGTCGATGCTCGTAAGAACGTCGAAACTGCTTGACGTGTGTGCTCGCAAGCGCTCACCCTGTCACCAGGTGCGAAATTCCTAGCGCGCCGATTGTGTGTCCCTCTTGGCTGTCGATTCCTCAACCTTTTGCAACCGTCCAGCTAAAGAATAACAATGTTCCTGAGTACGGGAAACGTCGGCTACGGGATAACTGGAAAATAGGAAATTTAACATAAAGAGAGCGCCGTTAACCTCTTTGTTACATGAACCTTTGCTTAATCTCTGAAAGCGGATTGAACACGACGCGTGGATCAATAAATTACCGCTCACTTTGAACTATGTTTAAAGGGGATATCTTTAGCACACACACGTACATCGAATTGCGTTCTGAAAATGTATAATTTCGCTTAATCGCGATTTTATTGCCGTCAATCTTCGAGTACTAATCAATTTGCTACGTTTAGATCTGCTCTTCAATTTTATTTCCATGTGAATTTGTAGCGAGACAGTTTGAACGCTAGATGTATATAACTCGATGGAGTAATAAAAGTATTATTTATTGAATCTATTTCGTCGATTTGCGTCATAAATATTAGGAAACGCGATAATTAACCCAGATTTCCCGGGAAGTGATTAATCGATTAGAAATACGTATCCATGCAAGGTAACGATTCAAACTTGAAAGCTATTTGCAGGAGTTGCGGAAAGTAATAGATTAACAATTATATATTGACGCCAATAATCCTGCTATTTAAACATTATCGCGGAAACTTTAGACAGGAAATTCCGGAATTTGCTTTATGGAATAATTAACGAAACGAATACACAAATAAAACAGATACGATGGAAGATCTAATAATACGAATATCAAAATACGCCGGAAATGGAGGGAAAATATAGATGAAAGAAAAATTTCATTTTATCTCGTGACCCGCGATATATAGATTGTTTAAATCATTGTTGATATCCGTAGCATCAATTTCAAATAAAAGTTAAAACTACCAAACAAAACGTCGGGTTGCAAGTATTTTGTTTTCGCAATTTATTAGAAACCGGCAGAAGTTTTTGACAAAATCAGCGTTGATCTTTGTTCAAATTGAAATACGGTTATATGTTATAGTCTACGATTAAATATGGTTATCATTAATTTATCGTTACCACTTCTATTCAATTCTAATCATCTATGGGCAATTTATGTATTTAGATGAACATCAGAGGAAAGTACTTGCAATGTTAATAACAAATTAGAAGAATATTTACTGCGCAGGGATTCTAAATTTTTTACCTAGCTTGTGTTTGTCACGCTTTATACCAAGTGCCAGTTGACAATACCGACTCTTATCTCCCGTTCTCTTATCTCTAGTGACAGTTCAATTCGGGTTTATTAGCAATAGTCGACATGAAAAGTATAAACACAATGACATAATCCAACGTTGAATGCCCGAAAGATAATCGTGTTTTCCCGCTTTTCGGCATGCTTATCACGGTTCACATAATTCCGAGACTTATAGTGGAGCATTATACCACTAACATGGATTTGCACTTCGCCAGTCTCAGGACGTGATTCCACAGTAGCATCTCCTGGAACCAAAGTCTGGCGGGCATCCGAGGAACACCGAGAATCCATACGCACATACCAACGTGATATTCACTTTGCTCCTTTTTCATTCTCCTAGCTAGACGATGGACGATTCGTAGATCACATTTTTTTTAATTCACTTTGATGTTACAAGGAAATACAAAGAAAGAATGTGTAACACGGTTGCAAGTGATTAAAGGGAAAAATTCAAAGGAAACGTTGTTGCTTTAAAAGATAAGACTAAGAACGTCCGTTATATAAAAATATCGTATATAGTCAGCTTGTCGCGATATCATTCCATTCCTCATTGCTAACGGTTTCCCTTTTCCCTACAAAGGACAAAGCTTCGAAATGGAAAAGAGAAGAAAACGTTGTACGACGACGGCGTTCAGGGAAGAAGCGTTTTCAGTGCTTTCCTCTACGCGATATTTCGTAATTATTGATTCGATTAGAAATTCGATATTCCAAAGCGTCGACGGCGCGTCTCGTATAAAGCGTTCAACTCCTGGCAGAATGTAAGGAAATTACGTAATTTCCGGCTTCCCTGTCACGAAGCGGTCCTCGTTTCATGGTCTCGCGTAAGGATTTCTGCCGCTTCCAAGATGCATCCGACGTTTGCCTATCCAGTTGTTTACGCTGTTACTGACACGTTCAATTTTACTGCGGTCACTTCAGCTTCGAGCGACTATTTGCCTCGGTGGACTAGCTCCCAGACCAATTTGCCTGCCGCGATTATAATTAATACGGTGGAACGTATCACGCGTAGTAACCAGCGCGTAATAATCTCAACCTGTCTGATACTTTTGACTTGTTGCACTCGCCATCTCGAGCGAATCTCTTTTCCGTGCTTGTACTCGCTGATGAATTTCCGTTTCCAAGTACCGTGTTTGGCTCACCTTTGAAAGCCATCGATTTATCGTCCGATCACCCGTCGGATTCGTCCGACAACGAAGCGAGATAAAGCTGCACTATGTATGTCACGCCATTACCTCGATATATCCAATGCTTTCCATACTAAGCAGCTATTCTGCAATGTCGTAAAATTTTAACGATAATGTCGCGGCGGTTTTCACTCGTCGATATATACGTACACAATACGCATCTGTTCGTTTTATTAATTCGGCGGCCCACGTTATTTGTGTTAAAAATTACACGATGATAATTATTTGCATGGTTTTTAAAGGGAGGTGAAAGGCGTTTGATGTTTTACGTATTCCGTTTCGTACATCGATATTGTCTATGCGTTTTTGTACGATAGAAACAACAACCAAACTCGAAAGCTAGTCTCGGAAAGATACCGCGTTGTATAAAGTTGACGAGCCACGGTATTCGCATTAAAAATTGTGCAACGATAATTATTCGCATACCTTTTAAAAGAAGGCGGTGAAAGGTGAGCATGTGTGCGTATTTCATTTTATACGTCGATATGATTCGCGTGTTTCTGTACGATGCAAACAACGAGCAAACTCGAAAGCTTACCTTAAAAAGATATTGCGCTAACTTCTATATATGTTTTCGTTTCTCTGTCAGTCTCCTATTCAGAATAACGTTGACCTGGATTTACATTTTTCCACAGAGCATACTCAGCTAAAAATGTTTGCATGTATACGACAGCTCATAGAGAAGTTGCGTTTACTTAATGGATCCCAAGGCGATATATGTGAATATCTTTTATTGTCGCTGCGTACCAGAAACTTCGATCGTGCGAACTGCAAACGAAGCATGTCTCCGCATTAGGTATCGAGCCAGATGAACGAAATAACCAGAGCCAGCGTGCTTCTTTTATCGATTCATAAGATACATGCGTATGTAACTGCGATATTCGGATGAACTTATAGCGGAAATGGCCATCGCTATATTTTCATCGAACGATTTACGTGCCGCCTTAAGAATGACACGTATACGATAACAGTGACAGAACAATTTCTCATTTTGACCGTGGCAAGGCAAGATGCAAAGAGCTGTCTAAATTCTCATCATTTCTCGACCTATATTTCTCCATTTTTGCAGTTTCGTACGAGCAAAGTTCTCTCCAGCGATAATTTCGACGCTGTGGTGCACTTGTTTGCGAAGAAATCGAAGAAGCTACAAATAGCGATGGAGCGATCGTATCAAGATACGACGATCGAAAAGAAAGAAAAACGAATCTAACGGAAAATGGAGCAGAAACCAAGTGACAGAGGGTAAGATGCGATAACTTAAGTATAATTAAAGAATTCGACGACTAGAAAGGGAAATCTTACCATTTTGACATATCGCAAAAGCGTAGAAAAGAGCAAGAGATTAATCGATCAAGATCGATTAGAATCAATAAGAAATCATCCCATTCCCATGCATAGCTCTGCTAGGTGTTTTTTTAATTATCATCATTTCTAAATGTTTCCTCTTCACAAATAGTATAACCTTAAACGAGAACTGCAGACTTAAAGAATTTACCTCAATTCTGAATCGTCTGGATCCAAGTTTCAATGAAATTCTACTACCAGACAGACAGTGACAGATAGAAGAAAGTTCAAAACTGATACACTACATATGAATTGAATTAACTTTTGTATTAGCAATATTTACCACACTGATAATAGTCGTCTATTCTGTGAAATTGTACATTTATTCATTGCCCTCGTTAAATATGAATCCATTTCGTAAAATTACCATATCTTTCTATTTCATAAACTTTCTTTCATCCGCCACTGTATATGCACAGTGTACATAACGAAATCAGTATGCCAATGGGTTAGAGAATTCGATGAGAAACAAAAAGAAAAAAGGCATCTCACCGTAAGAAAGAGTAGGAAATTAATCGAACAGGCACGCGAGAGATCCAAGGAGTACAGGAAGCAGATATTAAGGTGAAGAAGAATATAAAAGTGCAGGAATACCGGGTGACACTCGCGTATAAAGCAAAAGAAGGGGTGGTAAATAAGGGATAAGGAAAGAGTGCGGCGCGCAAGGGGTGAAAGGAGAAAGAAGGAAAACAAGGAGGAGGAAAGAAGGGAAAGGCAATAGGTATAGAACATAGAGATAGAAACGTGTGGTACGCGTACGCCCCGCCCTCTTCTCGACTCGACTCGTCGCCCTCCTTCTCCCTTTTCCTCTCGAACCCCTGGCGATAGGGTTCCGTTGGTCGTGCACCCTCTTCGACCCTCTGTCGGTGTAGCTTTCTCTGTCTCTCGTCCTTTCTCTCCTCTTTGCGCTCGTTCGCTAGTTTACCTCATACCATTTTCGATGGATCGATGGTAATTCGGGTAACCCTCCGCGGCGTGGCGCCACCGTCGCCGCCACAGCAACTCAGCCGCTCAGTCGGAACTCGGGTTCACTCAGTCTACGACCGTTTGCCACGAGACTTCGATCACATCGGTCTTTCCTCGTCTCTCTCTTCCTCTCCTCCCTTCTTTTTCCCGCTTGGAGGACAGAAAGCAACTACCACCACCACCGCCACTCGACGCCGTCGACGCCGACGCCGCCGCCGCCACTATCGCCACCACCACCGCCACTGTCACCGCCACCGACGACCGGAGAGACGCACGTAGTCTAAACGTGAGACTCGTACGGACGTTGTCGTCGTCCTCGCCGGTTGCCTCTTCGTACACTCTGTTTTTCGAGCCAGCCCTTCGGTTGTACATCGACTTCGTCCACCGTCAATCATCGTCTCCGACCAACAACAAAAAGGTCAGTCACATTAATATCCCATTTTATCCGATGTAATTCACGCATCGTTGTATACACCGGTGATCACCGTAACTCTCACTTTTCCGTTATTTAATACGCGGTCTCTATATGCTACGTATTCTCTCGCTCCTCCCTCTTCGTCGTCGTTGTTTTTCTACACGTTCCGTAGAAAGACGTGTTATTTATACGGTCTCCTCGTCCTTGTTGATACAACAATACACGCGAGGTTGTTTGACGTTATCGGAAATATGGCCATGTTTGTTCTTCTTTATCGTGTTAGACGATCGAGCTGCGATATCTGTAAGAATTTCGACGGACGTAACCCGATGGAAGAAATCCGCGGGAGGAATCGAAATATTTTGAACACGAAACCGCGTCGAGTCGAGTTGCAGCTAAGTTCACGATGCATCGCGCGTACCCAAGTACGTTGTCGTCTCTCGTCGGTGTATTTTCCTCTCTGTTTTCGTCTATCTGCCTCTCTTTTTCGTGGCCGCGAGAGGCACCAGTTCCGGTGCCACAGCTCGATAAAACGCAAGGGTTAGGCCGCTGCAGGTCTCCTCCATCGATCTTGAACGCTAAGTCGCCGACGTTCGTGGCTTTCCACCTTCTCTGGTGGCCGTGTGCACGGTGCACCCGTCGTCAAAGTCTCCGCGCGATTTCCCCGCGGAAACCTCCGCCACGTCGTTATCGCTCCCTTCGTCGCACGTACCCCGCACCGTACTGCCTTTAACCTGCTGCCGTGTATTTCGCTTCGACGAATTTCGCGTTGCTAACGAACCATGGGAAATTCTGCACGCGCATCTCCGATCCGTAAACAAACTCCTAAATGAAATTGAACGTAAACAATTCGAGCAGTAACATTTTTTTCTCCTCTGCTCTCTCTGGCCGATATGCGGAAAGATACGTTCCGTTGGAATATTTGCGTACGAATTTTACCATGATGTTTTCGCAAGCGAAACGGTGGAAATTGCATTCCGGGCAACCGGAATGTTATGTTAACGTAGCGTTATCATTCTCCGTATTGGGTAAACCGGGGTTCCATTAGGGAAATGTAGCTTCGGAGGGTCTTAAATTGAGTGGCAGTTAAAAGGGAACCATTTCTGTGATGTATGCGGCTTGATGGTACGTTGAAGGTGTATCGAGAGCGCATCGTTCGTTGCTCCGAAACGAGCGTGTTCTCGAGGATAATCCATTTGGATCGATGTCTAATTCAGCAACCATCTGCCTTCGATATTTACGTCCCTTTCAGTAGCGCGAATGAACTTTCGCTATTCTTGTTAACTTTGAGAAATAGAAA
This sequence comes from Bombus soroeensis, assembly GCA_014737365.1. Taxonomy (NCBI): domain Eukaryota; kingdom Metazoa; phylum Arthropoda; class Insecta; order Hymenoptera; family Apidae; genus Bombus; species Bombus soroeensis. The sequence continues at coordinate 587,453 of JACXIL010000029.1, read as the reverse complement.
CGCAGATGAATGGGCGAAAAGATGCCAAGAGTTCGTTTTGGAACGTTAGAGAGATACAACGGTGAACGAAAGAAAGTTGTAAGGATAAGCGGCACAAAAAAGTACTTCAACCATTGAAAACAGATTTATTGGACATGAACGATTAAATTCTTCGGAATTATTAACGTCGTAAAAGACGTTCAGTACGAAGTTACTAGTAATGTAATGTATTTGTACTCGTGCACAAGTACGAATTTTAAACTTTCATACTGCCCGCCACCGCAAGGAAACGACGAAGGAAGGTCGGAGATCTTTTGTTCCTTTTTCTATACTTATACAAATGGGAGCATAAATGGACGTATAAGTGGAATGGTAGGAGCAAAATGTCTTCAAAACTAATTATTCGAGTTCCTTCGTTTATTCGTTTCGTCGTAGGATATTAAGCGGCATTGCGATTATCTCGTACCGCGTGAAATTCCTAAGAAAATATAATCTTCCGAAGGTACAGCAATCGAGGGAGGTTTTCAGCGTCTCCACCAAAGTTTTCAATATGTAGATTCGAATTTACCAAGTTCAAGTGATATTTAAGCCTCGAAACTTGCCGTGCGAATTATTCGCAAATCCATTTGTTGGTTGGCGATCGTCGAACCCTCTCCTTCGTAACGTAACGTGAATTCGAAATTTCTTTAGCAGACATTTCTCAACTTCAAGAAGTTAGCTTACCTCGAAAATTAATTTCCTTTTGTCAAGCGGTGTTATTACCAACTTTACTTTATACTTGTTAGTCGGTCGGAAGGTTCGATTCGTCGTTGTCACAACCATTTGCCAACTCTGTGTCTGCCTACCCAATCTCTGCAGGTTCTCCAACCATTTAACTTGATAAATGTACGTTGCACGGCCTCGTAATTAATGACAGAGGTGATACGCTGCTGTCTGATTATGCGAATAGGCTTAACTCCGGTGCAATGAATCACAGACGTCTGTCGGTGGTGTGTCTGTTACCCCTGACGATCGTCGAACATATTCCAAAGCGTCAATGGTTGACTTGTTCTTAGCCGGCTGACCGTGGATTCATGAATCACGAGACGTCAGCTCCCGGACGAAGTGGTATATACTATCCCCGTGGTAGAAAATTCTCTCAAAAATCTCTCGCCAGTTGCTCAAAGATTCCGGATTTACACAGATTCACGCGAGAAAATGATTTCTTATCTCCGGACATTATTTATCCTGACTCACGCGAGAAAATGATTTCTCACTTGCAACAATTTAAAGAGTAAGAATAATTCGATATTGGAAAAAGGTCGAACGTATAATGAAACGTTCGCTTCTCGTCAATTTCTCAGTTTCATTACACAAGTACACGATTAATATTCAATTCTCAGAGAACAAACGACGCACTTCTATGAATTCATTCTTTGCAAGAAGATGAAACAAATAATGATAACTTGTGAGATAAAAAGGAACAGTTTTTGTAACGTCATCACGTTCTTATGTCTTTTTGCTTCTCATTCTTATTTATTTATAGACGCGAGAAACTCTAAACGAATAAAACGAAACGGGACATACAGAGTAACCTGTAAATAAGACAGTGAGATAGGTCGGATAAAAATCTAAAAACAAGGTGGGAGCTTGTATGTGTTGAAATAAGTGAGGCAGTTGATGAAAAAAGATCAGTAGCTGCAGTGAGCATCGATCAGTGTGGCTTCTGAACGGCTCGTCCTTCAGATAAATTGCAAATTATTCTCCGATTATTACCAGATGCTTAAAGCGTATAATTATTTCATTTATTTCATTTATCACGACACGCTAGCTTGTTTAGATCGCGTAAGTATAGTTTGCCGAGGAAGAAAGTAGCCGAGAACGAGGAGTTAGATTTTCTCTCTATCGGGCAGGGATTTTCCCGTTCTTTTGACTGTGAAATTTAAGTTCACACGCGTCGGAGCTCTTTCTCACGGCCCTAAGAAAATTCTGTCTGTTCGCATAGAGTGGCCTCTTTCCGCATTCCTACGGCACGTAGCATCGAAATTGAGACGTCCTTCCTGGGGAGTAACGTCTCCTCGGCGTTCTGCCCGACCGCATTACCATTTTTCGGCAATCGAACCGAATCGATAGCTCGCTGCTCTGGCACCGTTGCTCCGCCGTCGAGGCGTCGTTAAATCGACCCCGATTCGACCCTATAAATCGCGTGTAAACTGACTTTCTTTCTATTTCACCGTTTCGTTCGAATGCTATCTTACCGGCCGTAATTTACATTTTGCGTCAAGGAGATGCTGATTTCAGATAGTCCAGTCTGAGACTTATTACATTCTCCGGAGTGCTTTGGGATTTCAACGAATATCCGACTGGAATCTTGGCGTTGATCAGAAATAATGTAGCGATTAGCTCTCTCGATAGTGACTCGAACGTTTACGATTTATGTGTATCTTATCTGTATCGTCGAGAATATTGCTCGAGTTCTTTCAATATCTGAGGATTTCACTCTTTCAACGTGGATTAAAATCTCGGGGTGCTGCAATAAGTATGTTTGAAAAGTAAAAAAGGAAGTCGATTCATGTGGATTTGGCATATAATTATTTACCTATTGGTTAATACGTACTCTTCATGTGGTAGATATTAAAATAGGAAATACATAATGATTTATGAATCCTCGGTATAATTATCAATTTTAACAATTCATAAATTTGCGAATAGCTTCAGCGAAATAGTTAAAGAACGTTGGAAAATTTTCCCATTTACTTTTGAAATACTTGCATCCAGTTCTATACCTCGTGTTCTTTTCGTCTTGCTCGATCCAATTGTATCTTTCTAACGTTAACGAAAATTTCAAGCTTAAGGGAAATATGAAAAAATGGTTATTGGTATGCTGGACATTTTCTTAAAATATTTCAAACCTGTTTCGTTTGTTAAAATAGGAGCAAGATTGAATTCCAAAAACTCGAGAATCGCAGTAGGGTTTGCGTGAAATACGGTGACCCAATAATAGATACGGACAGTGGATCGCTTTAGTATTCGGAAGATCGTTCGAAATAGGAAGGCACTGTCATATTTTCTGCAACGAATGATTATCCGATAGTCAAATTGCTTTGTCGATGGGATGATTCTTTAAACGACGCGATGTCCTCTTAACCCGGTCACCGGGTAGCGTAATGGACGACCCACCCACTTTCTTGGCTGACCAAACACCGGCCGATACTACTAATCCCTGCGCCGAAAAATCCAACCTGATCGACCGATAATCGAATATCGGATTGTACTGAATCATGTTCGACGATATGCTGAAATGTCGAAAATGTACGAAGGGAATAATGTAAAATAAATCAACGAACGTTCGAACAATGAAGTATGGGAAGCTCGTTGAGTGGAACAATTCGTTTCTATTCGAGGCATAAAAACGATTATAATAACGTAGCGAGGGTTGGAGAGGCGATAGCGCATACAAAGATAAATTACAGCCCATTGGCCCGAATTATACTGTTTATCCACTTGCTAAAAGTGAACCCTCGAAACGCTGAAAGAAGTACTAACCTCGTTACCATTAAGCAAATTTAGCAGTGATATTTTTTTCTAAGTGAGGGCGATTTCGAGGGTGTAGAGGGATGGAGACAGACCGGTGAATGAGAGAAAGTGGCGGTCTGAAGGACGAGTTGTCGAGTAAGGCTAAAGAGGGGGCGACAGTTCCCTCTTAACGAATTGGAAAGCGTACATACCTAATGGCAAAGAGCTTTCGTGGAAACTAATTTCGAGCAGTCTGGACTTACGGGCCCATGAGTTCGTAAGTAATTTTGGAAAGGCTTTGAGAGGTCGCGATGATAATTCGACCGGCGTCGGACTTAGGCGAACTAAGGGTAGGTCGTGGTGCGCCGGCCTGGAGCGTTAGATGAAAGAAAAAGGGCGGAACCGAGCTGGAAACAAACGGAGGCTCCAAACGTATATTACAAGATTCGTAACTTACTTGGACATCGATCGAATCCGATTGCAGTGGCGAATGTTTTGAACTTGAACGAATCGAAATCCTTTAATGATCAGACGAAAAGAACGAGATGTATAGATAAGTTCGTTTAACACAACATTCATAATGATACAGGCACATTGTGCTTTCCTCTGTGTTAATATAATTAATATTTCTATTAACTCATTCACTATTTATTAAAATTACGACGATTTTGCAGTAACTGTGTAGCAAAGATTAGAAGAAAATCGTTTGATTAATTATTTAATCCTCAAAATCTAGTGGATTTTATTTATAGTTATTTCATATTTGTTGGTCGATCTATAAAAATCTTGGTGTAGTAGATTCTAGAATAGATTTTCGAAAAAAAATACAAAGTATAGAGGTATATAAAATTGCTAAAACAAACTTCTCGTTATGATATTTGGAGCGTGTAACAAATATCTGTATTTACATATATCTTTAGACGTGTTCATAAAAATCTGAATTTGCAGAAAAATCCATTGTTTTAACAATTTCTATTTTCTGACGTGCTCATGCGCTATATCGCTTTATTTGTTCATCAAATACTATTCCGTAAATCTCTGCTCATACCATTCTTTTGGCCTTTTGATCGCGAAATATAATGAACAAATAGCTTGATCCATTTAATCAAACCACTTCGATTATGTTGTAACGTGTTTGCGTATTTTAAGTCGATCTTTATCCTCCGAGCTTCAATTCCTATTTTAAGCCACCTTTTGTCCGTTACTCTGTGTACATGGTGTTATAATCACCTTGTTTTTCAACGGTTCAGTATCAATTACGTCACTTTGCTGTTAAACGCTTGATTGTATTATTTATTCTGTAGCTTTTCGAAGATCCTCAAAGTGTAGGATCTTGTTAGGAAACTATTACCTTTTACCTTATACACAGAACTTTGTAGTTAGAATTAGGATTTCGATGGGTACATCTATTTAATCGAATGAACAGGATAAGAAAGAAGACCGAGAACGTTTAACCGAATTCTCGTTAGCTCGTCCATTGTGGGAAACTCTAGAGCTGCTGTCAGATGTTGAGATATGGGCGTGAGGTCCTACAATCAGGGCAGTCTTTCAGACGATTCGAAATAATTCTCGAGAAATAGGGGGTACAAAGAATTTTACTGCTATCGAATTGTCGAATAAATATTAGCTGTTGTAGTTTCAAATTGTTCGTTTTGGAAGAATACAGAATTACATCGTCGAGCTGGTAGATTAATCGAAAGATTCCAGCCAAGCAGATTCCTCGCTTTCTATTCCAAAAACGATATCGGAAAGGATTTTAACTAGACAATATTCCAAAATAAACAGTTGTTACCTAATTATATAACATCACTTCAAATTTTTTTAAATATTATAATATAAAGCGAAAAACCTATCACATGCGCTTCACTGTATTTTATGTGAATCCGCAATCTACTAATTTTCACGAAAAATAGGAACGAAACTGCGGTGTCGCAAAACCCGTATCCAGCGTACCCCTTTTGCACGAAATGTATTTTGGCAAGGAATAGAATTAAATTTTTACTCGGCATTCGTACACTTGGGATTGCCTGGAGCACAATAGTTCCGGCGGAATGCAAACAGAGGAACCAGTGCATCCGGTCGTCGATTTTAAGGTACAAACTCCACACACTGTTTTTCTCATGCAGTTTCAGCATTCGTTGCCGGCTGTTATCCTTGGCATCGTGCTCCTTTTGTTCCTCGCGTATGTCTCTTTCGGTCTTTCCTCGTGTTCGTTCTATATCTCGCCTCCCTTTTGAAATGACAACGCACCGAGAGAGGGCATCCGTCGTCCTAATTCCTCCTTTTTCTTTTTTTTTTCTTTTTTCCTTTCGCGAAACTGTGTGCTTCTGTATCACGCGTTCCGTCATTCTATACATAATTTCGCAGACGATGCATAACGCGTGTCCCGTCATTCTAGATAATTTCGTTGTGTCGTCGCGATTGCACAGACACGATGAATCGTTTTCCAGCCAAGCCCCTTGATTATCGATCGGCCACGGCATATCGTCAATGATTATCAGTTTCGAATATAGCCTGTGCTATCCGTTGCTTCATATATCGGCTATCGCCTCGTGTACACCGCCGTCAGCTCGATTATGCTTATATCTCGATAACGCGATTGGTCCCACGCGAAAGATTAAACCCCTTGTGGCCGTGCAATTCACGGAAAGTTTCGCGTACAATTTCACCGAATTCGGCTGTGTATCACCACCTCGTAATCGTCCCCGATCGGAACGATAAAATTTCTCCTCCCCAAAATGATAAGGTACGCTCCAATAAATATCAGAATACTCGCTGGCCTCGTATTGAGCGCGATAATCGATGCAGATTATTAGAGAAATTATTGTAATTTTGTACTGGCGCAAGATTACGACTTGAGACGTAGAACTGGGAATTGTGAAAATTATTTGCAAGAATTTTGAGGAAAAATGACAAACTATATGTCGCAATAGTACTGTGGTGTAAATGTCACTGGTAGAATTTGAAATGAATTACATAATTCAGAGTTGAAATGTGTGTTAAAAATGTAGCTAAATCTGTTTTCGATATGACGTAGTACAATCGCAAAATTTCGAATAGGATAATAGAATAATAATAGAATTATCGTTTAAAGAGACAAGCTCTTTATCTGTAAATACTTTCACTGCTAAATTTCGGATAGGAAATTAATAGAAAGTTTCTCGAAATTAATAGAACTGGTAACGTTAATGCAAGCACTGATATTTAAGTATTTAAAATTGGTGGGAAAATAATGGTTTCGTGGATGTAAAAGAAATGAATTAATGAAATGTTCAGATTATTGACAAGCCTCTTTAAGAACGACATGGTACATGTTTGATAGCGTACCTATCGTAAAATATCTAGTTTATCCTTTGATTTACTTTCTCGATCTCTTTTTCTTTTTATATCAATCTAGATGATACGTCCAGAGTATATTTTATGAAGGGCTTCGAGCTTAAAAATAAAAGGCAGATTCGGGATGGCTGGAAGAGGCAGCCGGCGATCGATCTGTCCATATTTGTCTATTTGCTTTTAATCTCGTAAAGGAGCAAAGGTCGAACTCCGTCCGTAAGCCTATTAATCTTTAGAAATTAGGTCATCGTTGTTGTCCGATATTAACCGGCCAATCTTTTTGCTTCGTAGATGGAATATCTTGATGTTATTCCAATGGAAGGTATATCGATTTTGTGTCATATTCTCATATTTTAGTTACCAGTAGGTAAGCTTTATCGTGGAAAAAAAAGCGATATTCCACGTGGGTTCTTAAGCACGTATTGTATTTGCCTTTAAACAATTCCCTCTGGGACACACGTGTGAAGGTGTAGGACGTTGCTTGATGATAAACACGCGACAAGCGACACGTTAATCGTCAGTCGTGTATTTTCTTGTAGACACAAGCATTGCGAAAATCTTCAGGAAAGTGAGAACATTTCGTTCCCGTTGTAAGTATTAAACTGGTTGAAAAACTTCTGAAAAATATTTTCCTCTCTTTTTCTCTGTGTCTACGTATCGTCCATTTAATTCTACGATTCTTTCCTGCCTATTTCTCAACTAATTAATATCTCTTATAAAAGATTATTAACTGCTTAGAGTGTACGAAGTCAAAACTAAATTTGCAAAATAGTTTTTCGTTTTTCCCGCTGACCTCCTTTAAACTGGACTACGTTTGAAATATATGTGCGATTTATCACAAAAAAGATAATATCACATTGACAGATAGTGCACGGAATATTTTCACCAACATACTATCTCGTGCAGCGAGGAAAGGTTTTCTTCTCTGAAAAGTCGCTCAATTATTTATCCCCTTTAGCCTGTATGGTTTGTCGATCAGATATCCAGGAGAAAATACAATTCTAAAATTCGAACGAGCGTATCCGATAAGGCGTGCGAAATCTCGGGAGGAAACAACGGAGAAGTTCGGGCAGGATTCCAAGATGCATTTCGACTGGTCGAAACTCGGGTATATTCACGTGTCTACGCGGCAAACCCCGTGGTCGATACAATTCTCGGGAGCAACGCCAGTGGAAAGCTACAAATGCCTTCATAATGTACTTCGGTTGTCCTACAGACCACCGAGATACCACTTGGAGTCCATCGGTGACGGTGCAAGGACGCCATTTGTCAAGAAAAGCCGTGACCTTTCGCGATATCGCTCGCCGATTGACCGTGTTCTTTCGCCCTTTTCTTCTTTCCCCAGTTCTACGAACCGTGTCTCCCTTTGTCGTCCATTTTTAACAATCGCGTTTCGTTTAATTGCCACCCGAAAGTATTCAGACACCTGCTCACTTCTGACGCGATATAATTTAAGTAGAAAAATACGATCGAATCGAACTGGTTTTATTTTTCGTAATTAGTACAGCTATTTATAATACATTTATGGCAATTAACTATATGGTATGGTGGTGATAGACTGGTGCGTATTAAACGTCTATGATATCATTCGTTAATTTCTGTCCTATGTTAATCATCAGTCGCATCAAAGAAGAAGAAATTTGTTATAAATTACGTGTATTCAATGTTAGGAAGATTTACTATACAAAATATTAAAACATTATAGTGTCATCATAAATAATTGGAATGTTCTTATGTGATGTATTTGTATGAGCTTACAATCGCAAATGGAAGTTATATCACTCTTGTAATATGCAAAAATAGTTTCTAGAAATTCTTGTATCGTTATTTTATACGAACGCAAAATCATGGCCGTCTAATTGTTCATTGCTTAAATGCAATCTTTCATTGCTTAAACCAATCGTCGTATTTCATATTACACCAGAAGATGTCCTAATCCTCATGGACAGGAATGTACGTAGTAGCACGAACAGTAAATAATAAAACGTTTCACTGTTACGCCCGTCAATAATTAATTTAAATTTGAAGTCTGCTGATCCCATAAACATAAATTAGTAATTAATAGCTAATTTGTAGCCTTTCGTAGAATTCGCGTAACGTTCCTACAATTCCAAAGTATCCAGACGCTTATGAGCGATATAATCGCCGGAAGATTTGCGTATGATACGGTAAAATAAAATAAAAATTCGAAGATTAGTCCCATTCCTTGACCCGGTTAAATTTAGCCCAGTGTCTGTTTTTAACGGCTGTAAAAGGGATGCTGCCAGCACGACTGGAAAGATAGACTTTCGACAGAAATAACTGCTTAAACGAACGGATATAATTCACTCGACCTATATCGCTAATTCGGTAAATGTAATCTAGGTCGATCGAAAACGGCAACAAGATACCCGCAGAGGAGACGAAAACGTTAAGGCAATAGCTCCGCTGGAAATATCGCTGAATAGCGATATTCAGTCGTTGGGAAGTGGTTTCGTGTCTCTATATTGGCGAAACAATGTAGCCGTATGAATTATGATTTAACATTCGCTGTTTCAATAACGGAAACAGCTAGCAAAATATTTCGGTTGACCTAGATCGCGACGTGATGTCCGTTATATGCGATGAACGTTATTAACGTGCGTCTGTTATAATTGATAACGTTCGAAATCGTGTTAATTTATTTTTCGCGAGAACCTTCTGCTAAGCTAAAAAATACGCCGTGTCTCGTTTAACGTTGGCGCATAAATGTTGGGGAAAGAGATGAAATTCAGAATGTTCCAATTACGAGAAGCAACGAATCGGACGCTTTAATAAATACACCTCCTCCTCCCTAAAAAAAAGAAAAAAAAATAGGAGGGATCAACGAGCATAATAATAATAATTTATCGCATGATACACATTGGGGGATGCTGTCAGCTAGTTATCATCAATGTCATGCTAAATCTTCGGCTGCCGACCTACATTATAAATCAAGGATTAACATCGACCGCGATTCAAAATCCTATTACACGAGTAATTTATGTCTCATTCAGAGGGCGTGCGGGAATGAGAAAAAGAAAAACTTTTGTGCCGCATGGCGGTGAGCCATTTGACTTCGTAATTTCTGCGGCCGGAAGCTACAGCCCCGCTAGATGGAACATTTCGGTAATAAGTCGACGAGGGGAGGTTTTATCCTTTTTGCAATAGTCCGGCGTGCGTTGAATTTCCCGTGAAACCGTGAACTAAAATTTTACAATGGTGCGTGGCCGTCATGCTAAAGTAATTAAATTACCCGTACTTTCTATATCCATTATGGCGGCGTAATGAGAGTAACAAAATTATATTACATTACCAACCTTAATATAATATATTGCACCGGGCATTTACATGCATTAACCGTATTGATACGTTACGTATCATTAAATTACCGTGGTTATTGTTTCCGAATATTCAACAGCCCTTGTCCTCTTCAAAATGCAAATGTTCTTAGAATGGAAGATCTGCGGTGTTAACCACGAGAATCGTTCCTTCTTAAGTTTTATCCCCGTGTAGTTCCTGACCGATATATTACGCGAATGTTGAGCCACTTTAAAACTTTCCTTACCGCGACTCGAATAAATCATGATGCCGTACCTCGTATGGGTAACGGTGCGTGATGTACGGCTAGAAGATCCGTCCGAGACATCTTTGAGGTTGCAAATGGCGTTATTTTTCACCAGACCTTCTGCCTTTCTTTTTTTTTTTTGTCGTTGCAAGCGTTGTAGCTAGATCTGACCATACATATTCCAGTTGGCGGCTATTTTTCTTGGAACCCGAGCCCACCAGTATGTTTAAGTTCAGACGTTTATTTTACGATAAATTATTATACCGCGTCGTTGTAAAACCTGCGCGTACCAGGCAACTGATACGGTTAATATCGCAAGCTCTACAGTTTAATGGTATTATTCCGTACTATTCAACTATAGTCACTATACAAACGAAAAAATTCTATCCGAAGAAACCTATGAAGTTTTCGACTTATTTTCGCACGTAGAGTAACCCGCTACCTATCGTCCATCGTTGTATAATCAAGAATTAATTAAATACACGTATATTCTCGATGAATTTGCAAGCTGGATTTTCCTCGAAAATGAAGCCTCTAACGCGTTCCCGTTATTCTCGATTTTCGACTTATTTCTAGTCGTAGAATCTGCCTGACTTTACATGTACCAGAATTTAGAATGAACGGTGCATGTTGTACGGCGTGATGCTCGTCCTGTTCTCTGTTGAATCGTAAATACGGAGACGAACTTGTGTCTCGAAGTAGGAAATATACGCAGGTGTCTGTGCAGATGTAGCGTGTGCATCCGCGTGAGTTTCGGAGTCGAAGCTCATTCGCAGAACGACAAATTACCAGTTGGATTAATCCGCCGGATGCCTAGTTGCACATACTTAAGATGCATACTACCGGTGCATATAGATAGCTGCATATGTAGGAGGATGGATTGTCTTCGTTGCACAATGAATCTGCGCGCTGTCTGATGAAATCCTTATCTGTTTTCCTTCCTACGACGCACAAACGTCTCCGTTTCCTTCCAATTAGAAAAATAGACGATACATATTTAGTAGTTTGTTTGTTTCTACTGTACTCTCATTGTTGGTTCTATTCTCGTACTACAGTCATTTTGCGTGTGTTAAATTTTTGCAGTGTATATTTTGATATTAATCATCGTCGAGCGGAGACTGGATTATCGTTGTTACGAAAGTTGAATATTTTATATTGCGTAACGATAAAACGAAGAGTCGAATAAGGTTGACATTTATCTGAATACGATAAATTTGCATATTGCGGAAAATAAAATTCTTTATACGTTAGCTTGTTGAATAATGAAACGAATAACTCTACGTGTATGTAAAATTATTCAGGATTTATTAACGGCTAGAGGTGCTATTGAATAGCATTTATCAAACATACAGCTAGCTAAACAGGTTCGATGTTTTGCCAATTGATTCGTCACGAAAGGATAGATTATGTGTCGAAGCCAACTACGAACCAACATCGAAACCAAGTATATCTCACGTACGAACGGACTGTAGGATCGTAGTTGTATTTTTTACACTTTGCGGGAAATTCACGTTGAAAAATCACGTGTGCGGTTAAAAGACACGGGAAAGTGGTTGCAAGAAATATGGCCACGTCCGTGCAAGGATTAAATTGTAGCCTTAGCGGGATACAGAGTCATTACAGTATCTCACGAGCATAGGAAACTAAATCTAGACGTCACGAGTCGTTGGTAGCAAAGCAGAAAGCAACTGACTGTGTTACACCTTGTCCCGCTGTGACTGACCCAGAACAAAATATATCTTTCCACCGACTTGGACTAGGTTATCGTTGCATAATATACTCAAACTCGCCGTCACCCTTTGAGAACCTCTCGGACGTGAAGCTGGCTACCTCCAAAGCGCTCATTCTCACATCCTTTACCATTACATTTTTCTTTATCCTTTCTCACGTTCATCCTCCCTTTCAATTTTCCTTATCTTCTCTTCTAGTTTAGTTTCCACGATCCTCCTCTATCTCTGTCGTCTCTGCGTGCTTCGTTTCCAGTCTCTCGTAACACCATCTCTATTCAACCATCCAAAATATTTCCTCTGCTCTCTCGCGTCCTTTTCGACGGCAGCGCACGCTCGCGTTTTCTGACTGTCTGCATCCTCGTCCCGCACCCGCTCCAGCTTTGTCTTGGTAGTTTGAGTGGCGGTAACATGCCGCCTCCTCGTATCAAAATATGGCATCGAACGATGCGGTATCTTCCTCGATGATTCACTGGCGTCGCGCGACCATATACCGCATAGCGATTTACTACGCTCCCCGGAATTATTCTGTTCGTGTAGGATGGTATGCAAATATAGCGATCCATGAAATTGATCAAACGTCTTCCCAATATTGTCGTTGCGTATAAATTGAACGGTAAATCGTAGTCGAAAATAATCGTATCTTCGGTTGTGTTTTATTTTTTGATAGAGTTCCCTTAAATTGCGGTGCTATATTCACAGAACATTGTACCTTTGTCGCAATGTCACCGCGCGAAGAAGCAGATTTCAGTAATTTCTTTCCATTTCCACGCGCTTACTTTTTGATCTCGTAATTACAAATAATTGCGCGTCTCTAATCTTCCTTCGGAACGCTCCAAATTTATTTCAATATGCTTCGAACATGAGCTACCAAATAGGAGAATATATGGTATAACGAGAGGAAAAAGTTATTAATTTGAATATTGGAAATATTTGATCAATTGGACGAACTGCGCTGTGTGCAGGATAGAACGTACAGTTTAGAAAATTAAGCGCCGAGATTGAATTTTACGGTCTGATTACACGTTGGCCTCCCTTCGTGCCACGATTATTCACGACTGTTCAACTTGTTTGTTGCTTCCTCGTGTTTGTTGCCACCGCAATATTTCTCTCTCAGCCCGATTTGATATATTATACAGCATCGGACATTTCCCAAATTACTAACCAGACTTTGCTCGGCGATCTTTGAAGATTACGAGCGTTTTATTCTTTCTCTTTTACGTGTTGAAAAATTTGATTAATTAAATTTGGAATATAAATAAAGCAATGGTTCTTACAGCGGTTCTTTTAGACAAAATAGCTCCGGGGCTATACAACTACGGTGAGATATTTTTAATTACACGCGAAACCTACAGAATCAAGTAGAGTAAGAATTCGTTGCGGATCTCCCTCGGGTTGGGAGGATGAAACCCGATCTTTTCTCTTAAAAGGCAAATTATTCTTGGTGAAAATATTATTCGCTTTCCATTGGGAATTTTCACATTTTCGATTGAAAGCCGCTATCATTGCCTATTATTACAGAAGAATAAAAAAGTATGAGAAAGTGGGCCAATTATTTCGCGTCAAGTAGCCGGTAGCGAGCGAGCCGGTTTCTTTCTCTTAGACTTCGATTAAGAATCTTCCTCAGGGAGTTTGAACGAAAACGGCCGTGGGCTCTATCTATATTGTTCTTATTCCCAACTAATAAACTTTGCTTCTGATGAACTCATCAACCGTCGAATATTGTTACTACACGGAGCCTATTTTTTGCCAATATCTTGCGCGATAGTCGCCTCGATCGTTGTAGATTGCCGCGGAATTGCTCTTCCTGTATTAAGAGTCTTTATCGATCGCAGCATCTCTTCTTTACCGGAGAACTCTCGTTTTTCCTTCCAGATTTTTCTTTCTACAAGTTTCGAGAAACAAATTTTTCATCTTTCACTTCTGTTCTTTTCATATGAATGGTATTTGTTTTTACTAACTTACAACATTTGATTCAAAAGCACAGACCGCTTACACAGACTTACAACTTTGGACAATTGCTTCGTAAATAATTACAGAATAAAAAGTACAGATTTTTTCGGATGGTATTTATGCGATAGTTAGCTTTACTTTCCAATTTTTGGTTTTTCTTTTTCTTTTAAGGAAAGATCTTGCAAAGTAGAGGAGCTACTCATTGTATATGGAACTTCTATTCTTGGAACATCAGTTGGTAGCTGTCAGTCTCGACAGGGGCTGGCATGTTTGAAATAAAATATTCTTTTGCAGCTGCAGTCTATTATCTGATATGTAGCACATATTTTTTTGGATTTCTGGAAAACTTTAATGATCGTATAGATGTCAGCAATATGTAAAAGAGAAAGATTTTTTTAAAAAAATGTCTTTAGAAACCTCTAACAAGCCTCTAAAAAGTGATAAAATTACGATACAAAGGATATTGGTTCAAAGTATGAAGAAGATTGAATGTGTGGTCCTGAAAATTTCATGACAGCCAAGTCAGAAAACAGTTCCGAGAAATACGCAAGGGAATTTTTAAGATAACAGTTTTCCTCTGCGATCTTCATTTCTGTAACTTCGTCAGCAGTTTGAATTTTGATAAGCCGCGTTAACATTCTACGCATCTAACGTTTTAAAAAAATTAAAAAAGAAAACTTGATTTTTCAACCCAATTTTTGCAAGAGAAGGAAGAAAGTTTCTCATTGAGATTTAATTGAAGAGATTCGACTTTTGATTTTATGCGATCCAATACTTGCAATTATCCGTGTACCATTCGCCTAGCATTCCAAAGAGGCAGAGAAAAAAGAGAGAGTAAGAGAGAGAGAGAGAGAGAGAGAGAGAGAGAGTTCAAAGCGGATCACATGTCGTTATGATCGGTCGATACGAAGCGAATTCCTGAATTTCGAAGCGCGATTTATGGAACAAATGGGAAATCTTTCACAGCGACAGGATCGAATCAAAGAAAATGGAAATTTCTTCGATCGCGCGTGTCAGATCCGTTGCTCGATATTTACCTACCAATTTTCTACTCTTTGAAACGGTTACAATCCACAGAGGAAGCTTTACACGTTCAAAGTATTTCCTCTGCATCGTATTTGTCGTATCCTTTCAAGCGTAGAGAGCGTCGATCATACGAAAAGATTGTCTTAAAAAATACGTATTTAGCACAGTAATCTGACGAAAAGCTGAGGAAAATCCGACATACTCGTACGTTTATTATCCTCGGCCTGTGCTCTTTTATCATTGTTTTTATCCTAAGCACGGTTTTTTATTGGATTGCCGGGGGTAACGTGTTTCCTAAATATATCCAAATTGAAACGAGCAGCACGCCAGCGTTCAAGGCACACGGGCTCGCCATTTCCAGAATTGTATTCTCCACGGGATTTCATCACGTTTCCCTTTTATACGCACCGATTTACCGACGAAATTGGCCTGACAACGTTTCCTAACTCTCTTTTATTACGTTAAAATTGTGAAACTGTTAAATCTCTCGAAATCTTGCCCTAAACTAAAATATCTGTCATGGTCGGGACAATTCGAATGACGGGGGCTATTTTCACGAACATTGTCGAATCTCTAAGCGATGAATAATAATCAGATTATGAACGTTTATGTATTTATCGGGAATTTAAAGGCACAGAAACATAACGAACACACCAGAAATGCAAAGGAATATAAAATATGCAAAGTTATGATACTCGTAACATTTGATGGATGAACCAATCTTCTGTTTGCTTTCTTTCTACTTCTTTAATTGTATTCGTAAAAGCATGAGTTTGAACGAATTCGAATAACATTTATAACGATAAATATTTCTGAAATGTTCACGAAAGTGTTGAAAATATCTATACATATACGGTACTAAATTCAAATAGAAAAGCAAGAGATTGGCAATATAAAATTGATTGACAGCACATTGAACTTAAATTTTGTAAAACTGTTCCTCCATGAAACACGAAAAATGTGACTTGCGAGGGTCTACGATCTCCACGTGAGGTTGCCTGATATAAAATAAAAAAAAAAGTTTTACTTGAATCGCACGTTGTATACCTGCAATAATCGAAAATGTCTGAACACTTATGGTGTGTAGTTGGGAGGGCATTTTCACGAATATTGACGAGTCCTCAATCACGTTGAAAATTCGAGACGATGAATAATAGGTTCGTCGAATAACGTTAAAGATGGGATGAATATCTATCCGGCAGGTTAACGATTGATCGCTTCCCTCTCGGATGAGACGATAAATTTTTGATTAAAACGCGAAACGCGCGGCCAAATAGCGTCCGCGTGTACCATCTCGCAAGTTATTAGCCTCGCAACGATAAATGAGTACCCTTTAGATGATGCTCTCCTATTTTAATGGAATCTCGCAGCATTGATGAAGACTCTCTTCCGGCTAGAATCTGCCTGGGCGAAGGATCACGTAACTATTAGTTAAATGCATTTAGTGTCTATTAGTGGCGCGTTTCCGCGTCGTGCTATGGATGACTAACAATCTTTGACGGTGTTCACGCAAAAAGGGGCGATAGCCTGCGTCAAAAGGCGTGAAGCATCTCGTAAAAGCATGGAAAATTGCGTTATGAATGCACAGAGGGTTTTAATGGACATTTTGATGTTCAATTACCACGACCATTTCGCTTATAAATTAATTTCTCACGAAGCGCGCCAGCCTCTCGCGACTTCCTCTTCGCAGATGAATAGACACCTTTCGACTTCCATTTGGTCCGGCCAGTTGGACTGGATTGAATTATTTAAGAACGGCTCTTGTAAGAAGATACTTCGCTACCAGATGCTCTTAAATGGACTGCCAGTGAGCCGGCGTTTTTATCGTGAAATTGAAATTGCACCCCGATCCCAAGATAACTGAATATTCGGAAAACGCCACTTTGCTTCATTTTCTTGCATTATTCCGACCACTTTCCATTCAATCGTGCTCCTCCCGCGTTTAACAGTTTTTTAAGTTTGAATATAACACGCTAGAATATGGTTGCAAGAATCGGCAGAATTAATGTGTCTGATCGCGATCTACTTTTACTACTTTCCACTTCTTACTTTTCTGCTTTACTACTGTTTCTACAATTTATTTCACAGCAATTAGTAAGTTATCCTTTTCGTAACGATATTCTGAAATTGGTCATCTTATTTCTGGCTGTCTATTTATTTATCAGCACCGGTCATTTTATCATTAGATAGTTTTTAGTAGAATACAAGTGTAGGATACTGTTGCATTTGTAGTACATCGACACGCCGCTAGGTGGCCTATAAGATATTTGCTTTCTCGCAAATTTTCTCAAACGTCATACATTATATATGAGAAACAAAACGTACCTAACGTACTTCATTCTGTAGTATATACAATACAATTCGAACGATCCAAGTAAGTGTCAGCGTGGCCCCTTGGGGGCCTGCGTATGAATGACACGTGAGGTCGTAGAATGTTGTATTGAAATGTGTGTAATGTGTGGTATACCATCATTGACTGTGCAATAGTGATGTGATATACATATAGTGTATGTGAGTGAGTGAGTTACATGTGTGCCAGCATCCCTGGAACAGAGGCCCCGAGGCGGTCATCGAGGCCATGCTGAGGGGGCACCAGGAGTTCAACGCCGTTCGCTCCTACTGCGAACAAGTCATGCTCGCGAAGGAGCGAGCGGAGAGAAATAGTGTGAGAAGACGCGATCCAGCTAGAGCGCGCCGCACCGAAGGGAACCGCCGTCACGCCGAGGAGGACCTGGGGGGCCCCCCCTCGGACTTGCATAACAGTCCAAGGAACGCGGTGTTAGGGGGTGTGGCGGCCCCCCTAGCGGTACAATTCGGTAGAGGATGTCTCTCTTAACAATAGAAGAAGACGAAGGAGTGCCCCGGCAGGAATTCGAGAGACCCCGAGAAGCTCCTAACAACGTCAGGAAGACCACCGTGGGGTTTTAGTCGGTATGAGTCCGACACTATCCCGTCGCCACCCAGAGGGCGACGGGGTGTCCATGAGGATTTCCCCACGTTAAAAAAAAAAAAAAAAAAAAGCATCCCTGGAACAGAAGAAAATGTGAGTTGGCAAGAAGTGAGACTAGAAGAGTAGTGAAACGCATGTAATTGTTATCTATGAATATCTTGTAAACCACACATGTTAAATGAAAATAAAAATTTTTTTATTTTATCATCTCTATATGTAATGAAAATGTTCCAACATATTTATTTCGACGATTACAATCCACAATTCTCAACACAAAATATGCATTTGGCGTAGCCAGAATCTAATATAATAAATAGCTGATAATGTTTTATTTGAGATTAAGTTTGTGAAAAAAGAAGTCATATAATATAGGTCTTTTCGTCTTCCTGCAATTACAAGGTTTCTCGGAGTGAAATATTTATTTCGCGAGTGCATCGTACCCCGGCGACTTATATCAGGGTTCCATGCACTCGTACCATAGAAATAACGGTCCCAGTACGCATATCGACATAGCAAACTACGCGTAATACGTTGGACAACTTGATAATAACTTGCGGCCTCGAGTTTCAGATCACCAAATTTATTCTGCGGTGATCAAAAATCCGGAACACGAAAGATTCTAATAAACGACTTCCGTTCCGTGGAAAATTCAAAATGTCAAAATCATCCGTATAATTTCTTAGAATTTTCAACCTCAAAATGTCGCTTTAAAATAGAAAACGAAGAGCAATTGGAAAAACACTATCGCGCTATGAGTGTGAAAATTGTAACGTGGCTCTATGTGTCGTACCGTGCTTAAAAATATATCACACTCAATTGTATTATTAATTATTAAAGTAAATTATTACAGTTAAAGTACATGCATCACATCTTTAAGAAAAATTATAATTTAATTATCAAAAACTTCATTACAATGTGCTTGCGTAAAGAACAGCATTATCCGTCACACATTGCATTGCTGTATCGTTTACGCGTAATTCGCGTCACACTCTGCCGTATAGAGAAACAGCCCCGCACAAAATTCAACCGTATCTAAGAGGTTAAGATCAACGAAAGCTGCCAAAGCTTCCCAGAAATTGACAGGACGCCACGTGTCACGCGGCATGGCTTAATAGTAAGCGGACTGAGTTGCTGCGTAAATTTTGTCTGCCTCTTCGTTCATATAAGCCGGTTATTAATCTTATAATAAATTGTGTTTTTAAAGCGTATCGGGAACAGAGGAGTAACATGTTTTCGTTAGTTGCTACAGTAAAATAAAAAATTGTACGTGGATTTCTTCACTTTCTTCCGCACATTCCAAGATGTTCATTTCTAGAAAACCTTTTGCTCTATTCTGCAACGTCGTTTCGACTTTTTCCATGGAGAAAGTTGCGGTCAGATTATACATAAGCAGGAGAGATGAGAACAGTTTGAGAATAGATCTTCCCACGTGACAACTTCGATACGACAAATAGAAGGTCGGAAAATTGTGTAAGGCAGAATTCTAGTAAGTGAAAAATTGGTCGGAGATTCGGCAGTCTCGGTGCTCTTCCCGCGAGACCATCCACCCTTTCTTGGCTTTTTTATGTTTGCTATTCCACTTCGTTCTTTCTTGTTCGCGTACACCCTCGAGCTTTCGAGAAGCTGAAAGACGCGAAAAACGTAAAAAAGGATTAGAAGAAACAGCTGTTCTCTCTCCGTCTGACCAGTCTCCGAGCCGTTCTACTTGTACTGCCGAGCTAGTTATGCTACTTGTGCCCGTAACAAATATATAAATATTTGCGGTAACAATATCATGAAATTTAATCGAATTTTCAAATTAATGACAAATTAATGTTAATTAATTAATTTACAATATGTTATTAATTTACAATTAAATAAAAATACATCAACAGACCTGTACGTTTGTACCTGCTCCGGATAACGTGGAAGAATCTTCTTTATCTGGCTCATAGTCTAAAAAATTAAAAATTGTACAGTTTTTAAAATAGCGAAATAATTTTGCAACCTGTGGTAATTACGACTGCCAATTTTGACTATAATATTCTATGTTATATAATTGTAACGATAATGAAGAATCGCAAAACTTCTTCTTCTAAGCTTGTTCTTTAATTTACTTGAATTATCGGGTCAAAGAAAAGCAAGTGTTCGGATATTTTCTAGCAACATTATATTTTTCCTTAGTCCATTGAAGATTATCATAAAAATCGCAAAGTTATTATTTCTTTTTCTCTATTGTAGTACATATGTTAGGTCCATGGTGGATTTTATATTTCTGTCTGTTCGTCTTTTGGATAACCCGGTAAATGAATATGCAAGACGAGAATATAGTAAAATTACACGAACTGAAAGGTACGTTTAATTAAATTGTTTTGCTTGACCCTCCGCGATAGCCCTTTGTACGTATGAAATTTAAAATCTTCTCTCATCATACGATATCATAGCTCGCGATAATTTAGTTTTTATCCAGCAAGTTTTAACCTGATAAAAATTTCTACGCGTTCAGCGAATAATCGTGTTCAGCGATTTGCATCGCGTCGCGCTTATGCCAATTTATTAAATGTACGATGAATTTAGCGATTTCATCCTTCTTACACCTTAACACGTTCACAGCCACGCGAGTTTTATATGTTTCGCTCTGAGTGCCACAATATGTCGAAATATGCTGCACCGTAACGTCTAATTTTTGCAAAATATTATATTATAATTGGGTATTTTTTTCCTAAAAATACCATATAAATCGTATTTATTTAAATCATTCACATTGTTGGAAATCTGTTATGGGGAATGAAATTTATCTTATTTTAATTGCTCTGAAAAATTTAGTGACATGAGTCACTGAAGATCGCCGTAGCACTCGACGTGTTAACGATTTTCTCGTCGTTTCGCGAGCTTTTATCTCGTTTTCTGGTAATTTCACGGCTGCTTCTTCATGTTCCACGCTACCTGCCTTATATTTCGGGGTTATACGAAAGCTGCTCGCCCCCGGAGAAACTTTTAATTAACAAAAATGGAACGCTTAACGTCACTGGCTCGCTGATATTTGTTAAATATTTTATGTGACGGAAGAACACACGGAAACCTGTGAAATGGATGAAATTGGACGTCATTGGAACTCGTTGCCGCCGAATTCTGGTCGTGTCGTTTTTACGGCAAAGAGTTTTATGTTTCTGTCTCGCGACACCGACGTCGGTATGAGTGATTCGAAGCTTGGTCTCTACGTTTCATCGAATTTCTACGACTTTGCCGTACATATGCATTTCGTCGCGTTCCTTTTGTACATCGGAGCCCGATGGTTAAACGGCAACGATATATTTTCGATGGAAATAAAATGGTCTGAACATCCAGCCACACCTTTCCCGTGGAAACTGATATGCCAGGAATGCAGCTTCTGTTCTGTCTTTATTCGCGATATTGTTGACGTTTGACAATCGAATAAAGAGAAAATTGCATTAAATATTTTAATTCTTGCTTTGTTTCGCGTTAACCACGTTTGAATTGATTAAATTGAATTGATAAAGAACTATGTTCTTTTTATATATTTGCAAAATAAATAAAAATGTTCTAGAGAGAAAATACACTTAGCGCCTATGTATCTAACATATATTTGTATAATAATATTATATAATTTATTATTATAATAGGACTTTTTATCAGGAGGTTTCCCGATTTATAATTCGTCGTAGAAATATTATAAATTTATAACGGTGCATTTTTAAGCATCTCAATAATTTTCTGTGAAATACGTTGATAAAAGTTCTCTCGGTATACATGTACCACTCGTAATATATATATTTTCATATGACTCATTTCTCTTTTATTCGGTATAATTTTTATACTTTGGTTATCGGCAGTTTTAGAGTAAACTTCCATTTCTTCAGCGATATTCATAAATATTTAAGTTTGTATGAATATTCACATTAGCCTTCGTTTGAATTACGCGGAAGCATAGATGCTGCTACGCATGCGCGCGGCGATGACGCGGGCCGCGAGTTTTGATTTGAGAAACGTCGTGTCAGACGTCGAGTGATTCGTAATTCGCAAACGACAGTAATAAATACAATTATTACTTAATAATAACTAGATTCGTATTTTTTGATCTGTAATAAGTGTATAAATGAGTATAGTAGTATGATGTAATGTATTCGAAAAATGCTATTCGATTTCTTTCGAGATATTTCGTATTTAGATTTCTATAACTTATGAATTGTTGTTGTAATCGTATAGTGAACTTTCTGGACTACGATTGATAATATCGAGAAAGGATCTCGAAAGTGGAAAGAAAAACGATGGTAAGAAAATCTTGGTTAAAAGTTATTATTATCCACTAGTGTAACGAGCTACGTTTCGCTGCTCCAAATCGTTAAGAATATTTGATATTAAGGTACGATATATTCAAAGTCTTGATATCATAGTCTTTTATGCATTTGGCGGTACTCAAGTGGTCACAAATTCGTAACCTATTTTGATCATTCTAAAAATTTGCAAGCACACGTATACTTACGGTAACATACCGCAATTCACGAGTGTCCACGTATAAAGCCACGCTGGAAATAATTAAAATCGTTCAATTTTCTCGTGTATCGTCGGATTTAATTGTTTACTAGCGAACAATAGCGTTTTAAAAGAACAAAAGCGTGTTAATAAGAACAAAAGATACATAATAGTAAAACGCGGATTGCGAAAGACTGGAAATTAAGACATGCACTTGAATTCATTCAGAAATGGATATGCGCTATTCGTAACAATTAACGAATCGTTTCCCGTATCATTTTAATTTTTACATCCGTTCCTTATGCGTGTACATTTGTTCCGTATTTTACCTTATTAACATAATCTTTATTACAGTAGCGTACAAATACCATGCCAATTTCCATTCAGACTGTAGGATTTCACTTTTCTTCGTTTGATCGATACACTATAACCGTTGATAATAGCGATCCCCGAATAGTTTTGAACAACGTGGTACAAATAATTAACCGTAGCGCAAAGCGCGAGTGAATACGATGTGATTAGATCGATTGACTAATTGTTCTGTATTAATCAGTTTCTGTATATAGACCATTCGTTGTTTGAAAATTGTACATTAATCGCGTATAGGGAAATTGCGAAATTGAAGAAAAGTGGAATTCTGATATCTGACAACAGCGGTAGTCGGCTGTCCATCAAAGATTTTACTTATCAACGCAAGGATTAAAACGGTCTTCTTGACGCCATCAGGATATTCATGACGTCTTCAAGATTAAAAAGATCTTCAGAACGTCTTCGAAAGGTCTTCGTAAGCCACATTCCAACGCCTTTTCTCAACGACGTATGTTCACATATTCCAACTATGTTTCTCGATCATTATTCCTTCGGAGAGATCGAAAAATCGTGCACCCTGTTCCTCGCATTTTATCGCAACGCTCTTTTGTCTGGTGCATCCATTATCCTTCTTTCGTGTTCTGCTGCCCCCTCCGTTGACATCACCCCGTCGTCGTCCTCTCACCCCGATGTCACTCGAACGTAGCAACTTCGTTATCTCCGGCTACGTCCGTCAACCCCGTCAAACGTTTCCGACGCTTTATGCCGCGAGTTTCGCTCGCGTCAAGTTCGGCGTGATCGGCGACGCCGGCGTGGCGAGTCGACGTCGACGTCGACGATGCCGTCCTCGTAGTCTCGACGGCTTATCCGTTTAATTAACGAGACAATGCCGAGGTTGGTGGAGATTGCACGCGGCAGGTCCGCAGGGATTCAAAGCGGACAATATCGTTATTGTTTACCCCGCTGGTATCCACGTCAGTCCTTTGCTCGACGCAGCCATCGCGAGCCGAGCTGAGCACATCTGAAAAGTACGGTAATCGAACCGCGAAATGCTTCGAATTTTTCGCAGCTCTCCGCGTAGTTGATTGTCGCGCGTTGCGCTACAAAATTTGAAGTATTAAAAAGTTTCGAGCACGTTACTGAATAGGGAACGGTGCGCATGTAGCGGCAAAATAATCCTCCGGATTGCCGGATACGCGATGATAATTAGACCGCGGACTTTTACGTGTTTCTGGTAAATTTAAAGGCTCGAAAATAATATATAAAAATAATAATATCCAAGGTGGAGTGTGCTCGTAATTAATGGGATAAACAAATTACTATGTAGGTTTTATTCCTTTTATTCTCTTCGTAAAAATATGAAATTACATGAAAAACGTATAGTCCAACGATAGCCGTGTAGGTCATAGATGTAGTCGGTAGTCCTCGTAGTCATTTCGAGACGTAGCTCTTTTCTCAGTGAAATTGGTTGAAAGTAGTTGCAAGAGTACTAAATGTGCTTATGTGACTAAATGATAGAAGACTTTGGTCGATTCTGTAAATCCACGTACATTCAACGGAACGAAATTGCACTTTGCCACGTTCTATGGACTCTTGAAATACGCGTAGAATATTTTCGAATGACGAAGCTGATACGTCTTCTTCGCACGAATCCAGTTCGATTTGTTGGCGTAACTGCAGCTTCCCGATCAGACTATTTTCTGACGTCGATCTGATAAGAAAGAATTAAAGGATTCCCTATACGTCGAGAAATAAATATTTCGGTAGCATGGCCCGTTACATGCTCGAGAACCACGAATAACCTATTCTTCAAAACGTGAGAATAATACGAAACACGAAATCAGGAGGTTTGATCCTCCATCTGGAATACGTATCCAGCGATCTCTGAACTTATGTAACGGATAGCAGATGGCTGAAGACATTTCGCGAAACCCTGGCCCTCCTCGCCTTGAATAAACGAGACCCTTATTTCGTTGAATGCTTGTACGCGCATGTATTACAAATTTTGGGACTGTTCCGGATGCCGTTTCGGCAAATCTATTTCAGAATTCGACCAACGATTGGTAGAGACGTAACTCAATTTATCTGATGCTACCTGGTGGAACAGATGTAGCGATGTAGAACAGTGTTTCTCAATATTTTTCAGTCGCAACTCTCTCTTATGACAGCCAAATAACCGGTGAACGTCTTTTCACGTCAGATGTATGATATATTGTTCCGTAATATATTCTATTTAATATTCTTGCGATTAAAAATCAGTCTCATTAATCATCCTCTTGGAAAGATAGTGGACATAACTAGTTTCAGATGGACGAGATGAAAAAATCTTGGACTAAAAATGACTGCCTGTAAAACACATCGCAGTCTCTTCAGCATATTAACTAGCTTCGTGATCA
Source organism: Bombus soroeensis (assembly GCA_014737365.1). NCBI lineage: Eukaryota > Metazoa > Arthropoda > Insecta > Hymenoptera > Apidae > Bombus > Bombus soroeensis. The sequence goes on along the minus strand of JACXIL010000029.1, from coordinate 562,247 downwards.
TCGGAGACTCACGATACTAAATTGTGTAGGATGACTGAGATAAGATAGATTCATGGACCAGAAAACGTTGAACAACGTGAATAATTTAGGTAGTTAACATCGTTAGAGAGAATCGTGCAAACACAATCTGATACAATACTTAATGAAATACAATAATAATAATTTGCAAAATATTCTGGTAACATAGTATTTCGTACAAATTAAACGCTATAGTGCAGTATATTTACAGTAAAATGTCGCATAATATCGTATTGTATATTGACAGTTAACGTTTAAGGATCAGAATGCATAATTTGGATATCCAAGCTGTAAAGTCCAGAGGAATTGCAATCGATGATGACTGAATTTTTAACGATACTACACCATCGATTCAACGATTTTATCGTATAGCAGCGTGGCACGCTCGTGGTCGCTTTTTTGCGCTTAAGCGGGAGTATGTAGCTTCGAGACCGCATCCACTCCGTAATTTGCATTTTCACCAGCAAAAAGGACTGGCTCGGAAGGGAAACACGGTTACGGTTTTGCGTAGATGCTTTTACGATGGCCGCACGCGCGCGCCACGTTAATGTACGCCTCTGTATGGCGGGCATCTTTTTCACAAGCGCATTCAGTATCATCGTTAATGTCGTGTAACAACATCGAGACAGACGCGGACGCGGCGTCAACGCTTGTAAATATGTGGCGGGGCAGGCTAACAGTCGGAACGGCATCTCGTGGCCAGGAAATTGGGATTAATTACCGAGAGAACCTGACCGTAAATACGCGCAGCCCGTCGAGCTTTTGTGTTAACGCCAACATGGTCAACTTCTTAACAGAATTACGCGTGGTATCAACTGAAACTTCTGAAAGGTGAAATGAATCGGATTAGCCTGAATGGCGAAGCAGCTGCGAGCAACTTGATGAAATTCTCGTACCGTTTTTCACCCCCGCGGGCTTGTTTCGTCCGCTGTGTCGGAATGTGGCTCCACTTCTTTTTTCTGAATCGCATCACGCGCGTTTCGTTCCTAGTGTTTACCCTTAATCTTCTGTCACAAGCGAATTTTATTTACACGTCTGAGCTTTATTTAGACGTGGATGAGAAATTTGTTTTTAGCATTCTCTTAATAATTGAGACGCGTTTTTCTTGATATTCTTGTAAGGGAGACTGACCGCGTTAAATTTGGAAGCCAAATACGTTCATCGTTAAACGAATAGGTAAGATAGTTTGACAAGATCGATGAAAGTAACGAAAATTTTAACGTAATCGAGTAACTTCCTGTTCGTCCACAGAAGCAAAACATTTTTATTTGGAGCGTGGTCTAAGACTTTTACACTATCACTGAAGTAACACGTAGTTCAATGCCAAATTTATTATAATTATCGCTGTGCTAAATAAAGTGAACGCTTTGCAAGTGAATAATGGTTAAATATATTAAATTGTATCGTAGGTTCATAGATATTTATACACATATATTGCAATATATTCTAACAAATATAACAGGCCATATCTTATGTTACATACTTTTGCATTATATTACATTATGTTATATAATATATTATATTATATACGAAATATAGAATTGGAAACAAGATCAAGTTACAATATCCGACGTTCGAAAGTACTATTCCACTTCTATTAATCAATTACTATCATACTCGATAGCTGATAACGAAAATTTCCCAAACCATTTGCCTCATTATCGTGTACGATCGCGAATACAATGCTTTCCATCCACGAAAGCGATTCACAATTCGCAAAATCCGTAAGATCCTCTTGTGGAACGTAATCGGGAGCCAGAAAGAATTTCAATTAACGGTAGTCCGATTACATTCTATAGCGAAATCTACGTTATTACGCAATTGGCGTTCGATGAAGCAACATTGTGATCCAATTTATACGCGAATCCTGCTCGTTAAAAAATGTTCATACCGTTGTACCTATCTTGCAGAAATGCGGGATACCCTTCTCATTGAAATTTCTTTCGACGAATCGGTGAACAGAATAGTTTTTACGGATGTTGAAACAGTCCGTCCAATCTCCTATGGGCGAATTCGCTCGTTTGCATGGCAAACCTTGGAGATGGTATGATTTTTTAAAAATTTCCGCCCGAGCGAGATCTGGGATGTAATCTGTGAGATGGGTAACCGCAACTCCGTTCCCGGATGGTCCACCGGTGGAAACAGTTTTTGTGGATTTTCCCAATATATCCGGTTGGTCTTCTCTGGTTGCTATCCTCGGAAGAATCAACGGTCTGTTCGTCTATGTTCATGCAGTGTATAGGGATAGATAGAACTGTAGGAATAAAAAATCCTGAAATTTACAAAGTTATTATCATCGCGTTCGATCGATACAGGCAACGTGCTTTAAATCCATTTCCACTCGATACGCAGTCGTTTAATATCAAATATAATTTCCCTTTTAACGAACAGCTTCTCTTTTTTCAGGATATAGCCAGAGATTGAAATTTTTCTTCTTTGAATCCAGTATGCTGCTGATACATTTTTGCGGAAAATATTCCGTCAAAGGACTGTCGCTGCACTATCTCCGATATCAATTTAATTAACGATTCGTGGGTTGACACGGTGAATGGTTTTTCAGTTACTTTTATCCCGATGCTGGAAGATGCATTTTTAAATTACCGTGAGAACTACGTATTGTGTGTCTGTGAACATCGATAAACATCTAGAAATTGTACCGTGTCATCGGGAAGACGTGTTTGTAGAGGTGTCTGAACTATTTCGTTCACGTCAGCTGATGTTACGTATTTTATCTCGCACAGCGAGTCTTTAGAACAGACCTGGATTGTTTGTTTTCTTTCTTCCTTTTCTTCTTCTCCATTCGCAACCGAAGCTTGCGATGCAAGGATCAATATGCCAATAATTCAACGAATCCTCGGACATTTTTCTATTTGTTTCTAAAGGACATTCTTACAGGGCCACTCACGAGATGCTTGCTCATCCTCTTCAGACGCTTGTCGGCATTGTCGGTGCTGTTCCGAGTCGAGGAGCCTTGTTACGAGTCGTCTCAACGCGCGTCCTCCCGCTTCGTCTCCTCGCCTCTTCGGTTTCTCTTGGATGACAAGCTTTTCGGTTTACAAGCCAACGGGTTTTAATTAATTTTTACGGCGCTCAAAGAATCCCTTTGCCGCGGTGTCACCTGCCAGCATATTTTCATCCTTCTCACGGACATATCGTTTAATATCACAGAGTATTTTTATGCCGCAGCGTGATTCTCTTGTTCGTTTTTCCAACAATCGATGCATGACTTTGGTATAGTTTCATCCTAGCCTCTGAATAATATTTAATATAGTTCGATGTAGTTTTTCATGTAAAACGTGAACAGTAATTTACAGTTAAAACACGAACGTATTACTCAACGTCTTCGCATTTATCGTATCTGTTTATGATCTCAATTTTTGAATACATCATGCGCGTCACGCGGAAGATTCTGTATGACGTACGATGTGATACGGCTGTCACGGTCGTAATGCTAAAGTTTGAAACGAATACGAAGACGTACGAGGGAATTGCAAGATATTTATTGCAGATATACATTTCATAAAAGTTACAAAATTATTTAAATAGTTAATCATCCATCTTATCAATATCTATATTATATGCTAATTTTTGAACAAGTATATATTGATGGTAAATGCCTCCTTATTTTTCTGTAGGTTTGCAGTGTAGTTTCAAATTCTATAAGTATAATCACGACAGTTGTCTCTCCTTATACTCGATTTTATCTATACTAACGAAATTCTAAGAAATTTCGCATAATCTTCTGCAACAAGTGATCAAATACTTCTTCGAGTCACTGCACGCGTAAATTCTCGCAGATTCGACAGATCATCGATTAATCTTCTTTAATTCTACGTCTGTTCGCTCTCTTGTCCTTCGTTTAGTGAATAACTACGATTTGATAGCGAGTTACTCGTGAGTCGACCAGCTTCCATAGCTTCGCCGGTTTCAGCAACTTTCGTAACTTATAGTATCCTCTCTGCTGCTTCTGATTCGCTTATAATGCCAAAAGCAAGTTTCCAAGCGAGTTTTTATCGATAGCACTTTAACCCAACTTGGTGCTTTGTCATCGTTCAGTCTTCCCTACGAATTTGTTAATACTCTTACGTTTCTCCCACCAGCGGAAAATAAATCCCTAACTTTTCCTGAATCGATGGAAATTTAAACAGTTCGCTAAGCACGGTGATATTTTCCATGCTTCCATTCCTGAAATACGCAACTCGGTTCACTAGATCCTCAGCTCTGTAATACTGTACACAACCGCTCGTAAGTATTTAGAACATACCGTAGATAATAATAATACATAATAATATGTATGTGTATATAGATGTATGCAAAAGTTTTAATCTCTTTTTTTCAAGCGATATAATTTTTCGTGCAATTGTTCGGTATTGGTTTATCTGGAACGCCAACTTCTTCATGATCGATTGATAGACGATAATTTTGCAAAATTTACAAGCACGATTCTCAATAGATTATGCTCCCCCTGTAATTCGTACAAACAATTCTACAAAATTCTTGCATCGTTATCTTGCACGATATGCTGGATTAATCCTTTGCTGGATAATTTAAACCGATTATTGTCGGTTGCTTTAATCGAACCAAGCAGTGGAACGCGTTTATATGGACTGAATTCTTACGAACGAGGTACATTTCCGTACCAATAATCAAGAAAAATCGACTTACGACGATCGTGCACGCGAGGAATTTACTGAAATTCGTGAATGGCAATACCCGAGTAAGGTATGACGATACATAGTCATAGCGTGGATCGAGCGGCGCGCGTCCACTGGAAACGAATTTGCGCTTTTATCGTCGGCGCCTTTGTTCAGATTTCGCGCGAACGGAGACGAAATGGAAAACAGTATGCGCGCACTTTGCTCGACTGCACACAACGAAAACCGGTCTCACCCCTGCCAGCCCACGAATTTCTCTCGCTGGTTTCCTGGCGCGGCTTTAATTACGTCGATTCGTGAATCGTATCGTGTGTCATTGGCAAAATGGCCAGCATGCAAAGCACAGCCATTATCGGGTGGGCCAGCGTTGTAGCGCATTGAGCCTTGCTATATCTCGTGTGTATACCTCACACAATACGATAGGCCGCGTAGGGTGAAACGTGGCGGTTTGCAACTAACGGGGAATCGTGTGTACGCCGCTTTGTGAGAGGCCAAGCATCCAACATCGCGTCATTGCGAGCACGGAATTCCGACGAAAACAAGGCGGTGGAATTCGTTTGTTGCCGTCGAAGAATGTAGGCGCGGCACTGAAGCCTGGGTTTCCAGCCAACTAAAGTTGCTATGCGAAGTTTAATTTGTTCCTTCATTGGTGTATCGTGCTGTGCCGTTTTCACGGACCTCCGAAACGTTTCAAAGATCGGGGCAGAGTCTTGCATTTCTTTCCCCGGCCCATCCATTTCGTTCGTTGATGTCTCGTTACGCGGCTTTTCAACTGCGCCGCTTAAATTCTGTTTCCTTCTCTTCAAGGCATATTCTATTACTTACACGGGTAAACACTTTACGTTATCTTGCCGGGGAAATGAATTTTTTACGACGTAAATTTGCTTCTCGCTCGTTGCCGTTTTCGTTCTAACGTTCCAGCGGATGTTCGGCTTGGATATATATCGGATATACTCATGATCATCAGCGTTAGGATGGATGCTGGTTTCGTGTAAGATGTGATAATAGGTCATTTTGTATTTATGTAGCACGACGTTAATGAAAGTTATCTGCGAAAGTTACGAGAGAAATCGTACGTGTCGGCTGCCATGGTAATTTAAAATTCACTTTGCGAAGTCCTTTATGAATCAGACGTGAAATTTAAAGTTTAGTTAATGCGATAAAAACATAATAACGTAATAACTCCAGGGCTGAATTAAAGTTTCAGATGAAATAATATAACAAGTCCTAAAGGTTTTCACGATTTTCTAATGATTATTCGGGTTCCTAATTTTCCGTAAGGAACATCAATGTCCGTTTAGAATTCAAATTAACGCGGGGCTAGCAGGACATAGCTTTACGCATTGGATTGAATACGAAGCGGAAACTGAACAACCTTCCCTTCCCTGTAGCCCTATTTTATCGCGAATTTTCATTGAAATTTGCGCACAGCGGAACCAATTTTTAAAGAAATCCGATTTCACCGAATTAATCTTTCAAGCTTGGCCGCAAAAGCTTTACATGAAAAATCATTCGACTCTCGGCGATATTTTATATTTTTATTATACTCCCGACGGTCACCCATGTTTGTACTTTCTCGTGGGAATAAATACGCTTGGTCTGGAATCTGTGCTCGCCGCCGGCACGTTTTCATTGCGCTTCTTTCTGATTTTCTTTGAGCCGCATATTTATTCTCGCATTTTAAATCGACTCATCCTCCCACCCGCTTTCTTTTTATTTATCTTTCCCTTTCTCCGTGTTCAAGTAGATGAGGAAAACGCCGTAGGGCAATGATAAATAATTTCCACGGTTTCCCAGAGCAATTTCCTTTTTCTCCGTCTCGTAAACTACACGCCGCGAAAAAAACTTTGTAGAAAGGATATCTCTCCTCGCGTCCACTGACCCTTCCTTTAACCGGCCATTTATTACAGAATCAGCTTTTTTTCCCCTCTTCATTTTTAATTATTTCTTTATGCATCTGTTTATGGGGTAAAGTTTCTCAGATTACCTGCAAGGTAGCATTCAGGTGAAAGAAACATATTGTTATGTTTAGTTGCGTGGTAAGTTCAAAGCGGATTTTAAGAAATGTTTTAAAAGCAATGTTGAACATTCACCATTTCACTTGATTACTTTTATGGCGCATAATAACATAAGGGCATAAAATACTTTCATAAGATCTCTTTCACGAGACTTTTCTTTTTTTCCAGTAATCTATTTCTTGATCTTATATCTCTTCAGGATATTCAATTCTCTACCGCTGAAAGAGTTTCATAAAAATAAAAATAAAGCCAATGTTATAACACAATGGTATAATACAACGGTATACCCAGCTTACTAAAAATTCACTGCGCAAACAGCCTGTGAAATATATACCTGCAACGAATGTCTCGTAGCTTCTACGTAGATCTTCGAATTCGTTAAAATTTTAACAATATAATCACGATCATCAAGTTGCATTACAATGCCAATGGAATTTCAAGATATCTCGCATACGATATAACATTTCTGCAATTATTACTTGTACTTTAGTGAGCTATTCTGCGTAGGAATTTTTGTTCAACGCTTTGAATATCATTACTACAAGATTTATAATACAAACATTATCTATCTGCTATATTATTTCTTTCTTCTTGTCGTGTTTATGCATCGGATATCGTTGCGGTGTTTTACAGGTGCTTTTATTTTTCGCAGTTTCTTCGACGATATCGCAGCACGTATCGTGGCTACCGTTACGGCAAAACGTCGACAAACAGTCTTAGTTGATCCCCCGCGTTAGCGAAGAACGATCGAATGCAGCTGCTCCCTTTTCTACCTTATCTTCCTTTCTTCCCTATCTTCCGCGAGGTAGAGAGGCGCGACACGAAGTTGTAAACCGGTCACGTCCTGACTGGAAATTATGTTCGAAAGCGAACGGATTGGTAACCAGGATGTCGGGTGAAATAAAAGCTGAACCTTCTTCGCGCCAACCAGCGTCGAGCTCATTTCGACCCGTGTTTCTTCCAGTCGTTTCTTCCCTCGTTTAACGAACACAGTCACAGGCTTATTCGATTTTGTGAACTCACGATTCGACATTTCGTTCTGTCGAAATTATTTCGTTGACAGCCTAGAATTTATAGAACAGAATACGCATTCAAAGAATCGAAGAGGAGCAATAGTGAGAATCGCAAACTGAAAGTTCACCGTACAGGATATCTTATTTTCCTGTGAAGGCTCTTCACCTCAAGGTTCCCGGACCTGTCGTACGCTTCTTTTCGTAAATATCATGACACTCGTGTTAATACAAGTAAAGGTGCAAAAATTAGTTAAAATTATGCAGATGTTAAACTAGAAAGGAACCACGTATTCGATATCACAGTTAATTAATCAATTCACAATAATCTCATCAATCTCTCATTCTCTTCGTACTACGATATATACGCGTCGTGTCTTTCGATCACCATTTTGATCAATTTCGTGTATCTTGTCGTCCGGTTCCACGCATGAAATAGATGATTTAATAATACACACTCAGATTTTGAGTAGATTCACCTTCGATCTCTTCAACAGGATTTAAATTAAAAACTTGTCGAGGTTCAACACGCAACCATTATAATTTTACATTGGATAGTAACCTTGCGTGAATATAGAACTCTGATTAATTAATTAATCGTTTTCTTGATACTTAAAATTGATTGGTCGTGTCTCGTATGAAACCAGCAGTGGTCCTGCCATGAACGGAAGTGTAGATAACGACATGTGGTCGCCATCCTCGCCCCGATTCTGTTGAAAGCGAGAATAAAGGATCATAGACACGTTCACTGTGAACGATGAAATAGAAGCTGAAGTCTTGGCGGGACACCTTTTGTGAGGAGTTGAACTAACAAGCTCGTGTTAGTGGAAAATTCTAGAGGCTTTGCCGCGTAACGTTTGATGAAAAGCTTGTTTGTATCCCTGGAGCACCACCCGTGACGGTCGAAACATATTTCATAATGGCTGAGGGAAATTCCGTTGCTCTTCGCGGCTGTCCAACTTCAATAACTAAGGCTGGCCCTCCGTCAGGCTATTTATTTATTTATTTATTCATTTATTCATTCTTTGACGAACAGAGTCAACTCGACTAGCCCGCTAATACTAAAATATCGACTGCTTTTTGCCACTTTGGATACTTCACGTGTTCCATTATACATCTCTTTTTTTTTTTTTTTTGAACTGAGCTTTCGATTCTTTCATCGGCGCTTCAATTTATCAACTTTATCAACTTTTTATCGACAAAAAACGAACTGGCTGCGGATGTTAGTTAGATCGGCGGCTCACAACGGCTGCTACGGATGTTCAAGTTGTTTAATTTGTTTCGCTAATAATTGGCATGCATATAAACGAGTTTATCTGTTCCGACGTTATACCCGCGACTTTCTCGTTGATATTTTACCGCGGTGTAAAATGCAGCGCGTTAATAAACTGCATGTTACCGATTTAAACGGAGAATTTGTTTAACAGAGGAAAATAAATACGGTAAACACGACGCTATCGTGAACAACGTGTGTACAACGTACGTGGAAGTCGTTATCCATTTGCCTGATTTTTGAGAATAAGAGAGGATTTTCTGCTAACTATTTTATCATAGTACGGCATTCGCGTATGTTTGTTTTCTACGATTACAATATTACCGTGGAGCTCTGTAAATTTGTTCCGGAGGTAGTCGCTGATGGAAATTACACCTGGTAGTATTTCGTCGAGCGACAGTACACAGCAAACACTATCAATGTGTTTAGGGTAGAATACCGAACCCGTACTCTATTATCGATGACAATCGAACAAAGTAGGTTACAACAATCCATGACGCTTATTGACTTCTCTAAACGTGATCTGCTTTCGAGATAGTCTGTTCGAATCGAATCCTTCCCTCTCGGCGCGATCTTTGTTCTGTTTTCCTTTATTTCTGTAATTTTCTATGCCGTACAAAAGATTTCCACTATTATACTACCGAGTAGAAACTAGGACATAAATTAAAGCATACAACCGCTGATATATCTTTATCCTGGATCGTATGCACTTAGTAAAATGAATTAAAATATTCCGTTTCTAATCTTTCAATAAACCTAAGTGCTTCTCATATTAAATTCCTGACAATGTTTCTTAGATGCTTATCGAAGAACGCACGAGAAAAACATGAGAAATTAATTTTTGTTGGTTCTTTTATGTTGATGTCACTTGATGGTATATGGTAAGTAACAAATAAATGAAACAATTTGTTAGATTCAAGAACGTTACACTTAGCTTCTAGTCTTACTTTTAGTTTTTCCTTTTATAGTAGAACGAGATATCCAACTAATTTATTAACAGAAACAGGTAGGAATTTTTTGGACGAGTTTTGTCAAATTTGCTGAGCTGTTAAGGGATTAATGCTCAAGTCCTGTAAACTCCGGGTTTCTTGTGAGTTTCTACCCGTAGTAATCTTTCTCCTTTCTCGAACATGAAACTTCCTCCTACTTTGCCAAAATGTATAACGCAGAAGTTGGTAACGGGTTCTCGAGGACGCCACTTTTAAATTAACTCGCATTTGGGTCACTGAATGGCGCAATACACAGCAACAAAGGAAGTGGACGAAGTATCGTGTATGCAGATATCAGATATGCAGCCTGGACAGGTTAGAAGCACGAAATCTGCCTTCGCTAATTAGAGAACGATCGGCCCAGTTCCATAGCGAATTTCAAGGGAAAAGGAGAACGCTTTGGCTGATGCTCTGTCCGACGAATCGACTTTGATACGGCCAACAAACGAAGGCCATCATGCATTAAACATCCGATCTGATCGAAGGGATTTAATAATGCAGAATCGCCGGGAAAATCGATTATATGAATCTTTGCGATCGTAACCAGTGACCGAATCGACATTTTGAATGTTTAATAGCCACGATGCCTGAGCGTGTGATAATATATTTATATTTAACTGTTCTTTGGGATATTCTCCACCGAATCGTATTCCTCCATCGTTCGAAAATCCTTAGAAATTTCCTAGAAATTGTAGGAAAATACGGAGAATCGTTGTATATATCCTTCGCTTCTGCTTTAAATTGCACGCTAAAGATTTCCTTGAAACATTAATTCTGCTACGTTCGTTCCATGAGTTTTAGCCCATACTGTACTTACTTTAATATTGAAAAGTACTTCAAGTTGGAAAAGTATCTCAAGTTTCGTAAGATATAAAAGAATCGCTATTGATACGCGTAATTCATTTTTCATTGCACGTTTCGCTGATACGTTAAAATTCTCCTCGTTTGCATAAATAAGAGCAAGATCGCAATATAAAAGTTGAAGGGTCGCAGTGGGGTTGAAAAGCTTTTTCTCGGCTGAAGCTAAAACAAGATTGAAACATAAAGAATTAAAAAAACACCGCGGTAGGGTAAACCCATTAACCAGCGAAGGTGAATCAACTCGTCAGTCAGTTCGTAATTTTTTAAACGTAATTGTCTCCCTGTGTAATTCGCACGCACAATAAACGCGCATTTCCTCGTAGTTTCCGTTAGTCTGCGGACAATATGGAGGCGCAAGAAACGAGGTAGGGAGAAGGAGAAGCGATAAAGGAGAAAAAAAATAGGGTCAGAAGAAAAGAAAAAAGTGGATGGACTTAAACCTTCGTGTTACTGTTTCTCGTGTGACAAGGGGCGAAATAAGAGGATACGGCTAGCCGTTACTAGGGGCGAACAGAGAAAGATAGAGCCTAAATCTGCGCGTCTGACACTGGAAGTCTTTCAGAAAGGGCCGTCAATATTTCAGAAAGTTTTTCAGCCAGCAGGCCGTGTTCCGGGTTCGCGCGTCGACAAACGCTTAGACTCGCTTAGCCCCGCTTATACTTGCCCAGCGTTTTATCGACGACCATGAAGACACAGGCTGTCCCTTTCGTGTTTTTCTCCTGCTTGAGAAATGGCGCCATTAGAATGTCCGCGACACTTGCGTCCCCACGGTATTATCCCGTTATTATGCGATTCCCGCGTTGTTGCGCAATAACTCGGATGTAGGGTGCAGAATGTAGGGTGTTTCTCGAGTTTCCAGGGTGTCGAGAATGGGTCAACGATCGATACGTTGATTATGATACGTTGATTTAGCAAAAAGTTTGCAGATACAGTTACAGTTTATAGCAAAGCACCATTTATTCGAACGAAATTGTAGTTAGCGCTCTATTAAATGAAATTCTGTAAATCCAATCTATCTGAATGTGAAATCCTGTTTATTTCCCAATAGGTTCAGATAAATGGAGTTGCGCTGTATTTAGTTCACAATCCTTTGGCTTTTACGAAATGCTTTAATTCATTTTGCCATACTTTGTGTCAGATTTTGATAATAATTAAATCAATACAAAAGTCAATATTGGCTGGGTTTTATACGAATTTTCTACATTCCGTTTTAAAACGCCCCGTTCCGTTTTGTACTTCGAAACAAATTGGAAACTCGATGGAATTAAACTCGTCGATAAAATCTCGAGTAAAGAAACATTCAGCAGTTTGAAAAATTCTACAGATTTGCTTCAACTCCACAGAATGTGTCTATTGTTACGTATTTTCTACTTCTAAACGTTGCGAATATTGGTCAGCTACGCTCTTCGCTACGATTGGACAAATTTATAATTCACAATGTATACTCTATTTTATCCGCAGAAGGAGGAGTAGAAAAATCGTTTCCAAATCAATTTCCAATCCAGTTGGGAAAAATGTTTAACATTTATTAAAGAGAGAAAGCTAGAAGAATAAATTTATACATCATAAGTGCGTCGACAAAATTGGCGCGTTTAAGCGTTAAATCGATTCCCTTCATCCCAAGTATCGGTTTGGTTCGACACCTACTTCTATGATACGATATTTCTGCGATGATATAATAACTTGTACTTACTAAAATGAAATGAATATCGCTACTGGTCTGATCTATTGGTACTCTACGCGATATTTCACGAACTCACGTACTCTCGAAACAATAATACCAAAATTATCATATATTTTCATTGACGCGTATTCCCAGCAGAGCAACTGGTTCTATTCGTAGTTAATATAATTTCAATGCAGTCCCTAAAAAGTTTAATTAAAGCGACCGGCATGAACAGGTTGGATCTGCATCTCGTTCGTAAAATATACTGGCTATCACTTCTATCTGCACATGTTCGCCACGAAGGCGGCGCGTTCTTTATTCGTCTGAGCTCCACTTGGGATTCCTTGGGTGAAACGTTGGAACTTTCCTCTGGAATCTTATCCTCTGTTTGCTGGTAGGCCGAACGAAGATGTTCATGTCCCCCGTGCACAGAGAATTCTCATTACGAGGCGACTTTGCATTTAAATGAAAAAGTAGTTTTCGAGTGGGTGCATCCTCTTCTGCCGATAGAACGTATCTTGATCTCCGGTGCTCGAAGCACTTTAATTAAAATTACGAATTCCGTCGGCGAGTTTTCACGCTGTTTCTTCTAGATATTCCGCGCGTTCGACTTGGTTTATCGTTTCATTGAGTTCTTCCCGTCTAGAGCCCATTTTTCTCCGGCAAATTGAAAGAGAAGAAACTCCGCCGCGAGACTTCTTCTTCTAGAGAGGAATATCGTAAGGTAGCTTTACTGCAAATTGCACTGTAGACTTGTATAGGAAAACCTATAATTCTTTCTAGGTCGGAATGTACATGCCCGTTCATAAGTACGAGGATACTTGGAGAAATGTAGGTAAACCTGACAAATCATTATGAAGTTATTGAAACGTCGAAGAATTATTATCGCTTTGGAAATGTATATTGCGAAGGACGTGGAAAGCTATCGTCAACTTATCGCAAACCTGACAAATCATTGGAAACTAATTAAAACGTTTCATGTTATATATATTATAGTAATCTCATCAATTCGATATAATGAAATTCTTTTTTTTGTCTATATCTATCAAGTTTCTCGATTACTATTTTAATCAATTTTGACATTTGTATTATTGTTACATTTGCTGTTATTCGCTTGACATTTTCTTACCAGACTTTAATTTAGAAAACTGCGCAAGCCAACGCGTAATTATTGTTGCAACCTCTGCAAATATTATGTACGTTATACGAAATGTATCGAATATTTTTGTCAGCTTACGCATATTAAGCGATAGTCTTGCACGAATAGGAAATTCAGATCGGTTAGTCGTTTTCTTAATATTTTAGATTGAATGTCACGTTTGATATGAAACGAGCAGGTGTTTTAGTACTTATCACCCGGGGTATATACTTGATGCGTGCAGCATAGTAAAACCGTAACAACGGCAACGTAAAATATTTTAGAGATCCTTAGAGAGGCGAATCTCGTTGACCAAAAACGTTGTTAAAGGGAACGGCCATGATTCTTATCCGGTAACCGTCATATAGGTCACGGTACTTAATTTACATAGTTTGGTATTCTGGCGAGTTCCGTGCGAACTTTGTTCGGATTTATGACGGTAATGAGATTTACATATTAAATTATCTGCGCGAGATAGTCATGCCCAGTAGTTCTCATACGTACAATAAGTTTCCACGCACCTAATTAAAAGGCAGTTCCATCTCTCTTCATATTTGTTAAGCATACGCGTCACGTTGTTAAGCATCGAAACGGGACGATAACCTGCTGTCTATATATTATCATTATATATACGTAATATGTTTATAAGTATATATATATATATATATATATATATATATATATATATATATATATATATATAGCTGTATGTATATGTATGCAGTGGCTAATGAAAGTATTTGGATATTTCTAGAAATATTCTATCTATATATCGTACAAAACATTTTGAAATTTCATTAACATTAACGAGACTCGACTATCGTAATTATGTTGATAGAATTTGGAACGTATCTGAAGATGTACATGGAAGTTACAAGGTATTTATTGGAAGCAGAAACTTGGCAGAGATCACCAAAGTATTTGAACAGTCAACTCCTTACTATATTAATTAGCCAAGATATTTAATGAGACCATTGTTAGCACTAATGAGCATGTATACGATTACTACGCTGTATATCTGCTTTTTATTAATTGCATGCCTGCGATAAATGTCATGTAATTTCTATATACATTTCTAGATTGCTTCCAAATTTTACCATTGTGCTCACACGATATTCGTAGCTCATTAACATTAACAAAATTTCAATTTCAAGCTTCGTATAATGTACATAATATAATCATTCAAAAATTGCGTCGTAAGTGTCCGAATAACTACCATTGTGAATTTATAGCAACAGTACCTTGATCTTGAAGTATAGAAATTAACGATGAACTAGTAATTAGAAGCAACGTTTGCCAGATGATTATACAGAATAAAATCATTGCATAAAATCATTCACCTGTAATTTTATAATTAAGATAGATTTTATCAAAAATAAACGAACATCAGGATTCTTCCCGAGCACCAGCGAGAACCTCGCTGATATACTTCACGATGATGAAAAAAAAGCCTACAACTAATCGAATTTCCATCGGTACGTTTATTAATTCAGGGAAGATTCTGACACGCGATCAACTAATGGCCATACCTTTGACAGTGTTCGAGTTTAAAGCCTGGCAAACTTCGCTACACAGATCGCCCCTATTCCCTTCAGCCTCGGGTTCACTGAGCCTGACATTCTATCAGTTTCTATAGAAATCGAAGTAGCAGTTCGGGCACCGCTAAGTCCTTACGTACATTCTCAATAAGACTGACAGGACTTACGTTTATCCTGTCCGTCTTTTGTGCAGATCAGCTTTTGATTTATATGTCCTGATATTTTGCCAAGTTCCATCTATGTCGAAAGAAGTTGTCAGATCTGTGAGAGTATAGCATTCGCTACACCCAAATTCTTGAGACACATACTCATGCAGGAAAAGTGGTTATGTGTGGTATGTAAATTTGGTTTATTGGATATTACATATAACTGACGAATAGCAGCAAATACAGCGATTATACAATTTTTCGATCGCTGCGTTAGAAACTCGAACAACTTATATTGACAACTTGCACTGAGAAGTTGATTCTCGCTATTCAACGATTCAATCAGAATCTGATGCGTTTCTCTGATCGTATTTCTTTAACGTTAAAACATATCTCAAGTGCGAACTTTGGCATATTTACACGATTTCTCGTTTCAATTTCACGTTTGACATTTTCCTAAAACAATACTACCGAGTCCTTTTTCTTTGCTGAAATGAGAGCAAGATTGGAACATAAAAATTGGAGAACTGCAGTAAACTTGGCGTGCACAATATATTCTTGTCACGCGCAGCCAAGTTTCCATGTACATTCTCCGTGTCGATAAATTACTCAGTTCGCTGTATCACCTCACACGAATCTTTACGCAAATTCAGGGTCATTCGTGCGACCAAGTATGCTAATTTACGCGATTATCAATACAGGACCTTCGGTTTTCTCCATCTCGAGACATTATGCAAATTGCCATGTCATCAAAGAGTACGAAGTTTGAAACGTGTTTGCGAGTTGCATCGTAGATGACCCAAAGGGCTCGGGCCTAATCTCTGTGTTCGTTACATGGCTTTGATTATTGTTGAATGCCCCGTCGCTGATGATTTTCACATTTGTCATGCGTATCAATAGATCGTAATTCGTCAAGTAAAAATAAGTAGAATTCCACAGCGACGTGTTCTTGAAGTCTAATTTCGTTCGCTCGATAAATTATATCGGAACACGTGATAAAACTGCTGAATAATATATTAAGTAAATATTAAATTTTAATCTAAGATAAGTAGAAGTCCACTATAGAACGTTCTTTAAGGCTTGTTTTATTGCTTAGATAAGGGGGTGCATGTAAAATTGTCGGACATTTTCCTAAGATCCTTTTTGCCCACAGTTCTATATTCCAACAAATTTGCTGAAAAGATCTTTCTCTCCCGTTTACATCGCTATGAAACTGTTGACTTTTATGCAATTTCATATTTTTATTTGTATAACTAAACAAATGCAACCTACGTAAAGATTTGTTTCACCCATTAGAGAAAATAACAGCTATAACCAGGGCATGTACCCTTATTTTCTCACGAAACTTATTTCTTATCAGGTCTACATTTCATTTTTACAGTATCAGATTTTCATAGTCACGTGGAAGCACTACGAAACGATACGAAGAACGTACTTGGATCTAATTAATTTGTATGCAAATCCTATGATAAATGCGACGGTGTTGCACGTTTTGTAGTCACTGTACTTCACTTTCAATTCTATATATTTTGTACACTTTTGCACGTTTAAATTTCCCATTAATGTATAAAAAATATACATAAGTCTAGTACATTGTACACTTCGACAAGTCAGTTGTAGTTTGGGGGATGCTTAGTACGTAGACATCGGATACCGTGGGCAGAGGTATTCTTGGAGAATCCAGGATGCCATAAAGAGGCGCGACCTACATGCTAAAGCACATTTCCAACGACATCAAGGCGTGGTGAAGGTGCGTTTGTCGACACTGGATATCTTCTCCTGTAACCGGCAATTAAGTCTAATTTCCGTGAGACCGACCCAGAGGGCCCTTCCACGGCTAGTTCACGACACCGTGACTGGATTGCACCGTTTCGGACTCCTTCTCGTCGTCCTTTCTTCCTGCTCGCCTCTTATCTCTCTGCCTTTCGCTTTTCTCTCTCTTTCTCTCTCTCTCTCTACTCTCCTGAGGCGTGGAACTGGAGAGTGTAACTTCTCACAATTACCATGATACACCCAGAGCTCGGTAATTCGATCAGAACTACGGGACAAGTTGCGCGCCACCACGGACCAGAAACTAGAGACTGCACCTGTGCAGTCGGCGCGGTCGAACTACTGATCTTTCCTACTTGGCAAGACGTAAAGAGATTTCTTGCTGTTTGCCAGCCGTCTCAGTGAAATTGTAGAGGGTAGCAGTTGCTGATGGTCCTGGAGTCTCGAGATTGCTTGTAGAATCCTAGCGTAACGAACAGGAAACAGGCGTTGGCGAGAAGTCGTGGATAGAAAACAACGACGTAGAGTACATAGATCGAGCTATCTCCCAACTTTTAATGCAATTTTCATGTTATCAATTTTTATATGCCGTGTACCGAGATACAGCGAGATTGTGGAATTGGTTAGAAGTTAAAGTAATCGTATCGTGAGTGTCAGAACGTTGGGACTACTAGTAGAATCGTAGCGTAACGAACACGGAACAAGCCTTGATGAAGTGTCGTGGATAGAGAACAACGAAGATTACTTAGACCTAATTGCTATCTTTCGATTTTTACTGTAATTTTCACGCTATCAAAATTGTCTGACAGTGATCGTACGAGCGTAATCCCGTGAAACATAATAGTCGAACATTACAAGGGAACAGAAGGAAGAAAGCACGACTAAATGACGACGAGTATCAAAGCGACGATTTCGAAGAGAGTAATTGAGCTTCTTCGAGTTTGAAAAGTTAATAAGGTTAGTCGCGGCCAGAATTTGATAAGGAATTTTTAAATAAATATTAACGCAACGTTAGAAACTAAAGAGTCAATCATCGTTGACGAAGAGTTGGCGTGGAATCGTCATGAAGATGGTACGCTCACTACTCCGCTCGTCGTGATTTATAAATGAACGCCTACTGTGCTTATAACGTATTAAAAGAGACGTCGGGAGTTTCATCCCTGTCGATCAATTTCTGTGGTCCATACTCCCTGTGGTTAACGGAACCACCGCACCAGGGTAGATTATGAGCTGTCGCGTGCCATTAGACCGACCCTAGTGGGGATATGACACGAACATTTTCGAACACCCTCCATTGGCGACATTTGTCAGTTACAGCGCTCTCGGGGCACCGATCGTTCAGGCTTCTTATCGACTTTAGTAACACGTACTTGGTTTCTCTCGTTGCAGACAGCTTGATCCGATTTGCCTATCGATTTTCCAATTACGCCAGCTCTTCCCTATCAACACAGTCTGTGCTCTCTCCCTTCGTCTTTTCAACAGTCTTCGTGTGCAATATTGTAAATTGGAAAATTCATGGACCAAACACCACCCTCGTGTTTGGCTTCGTGCAACACGCTTTTGTGTTTGTGCCGGTTATGAGATTGGCCCGAATTGCCTTCGATTTTCTATTTCTTCATCTTCGACGGTACGATCGCTCGGAGCGACCAATTTTCGAGATTCGATTCGTCGAGAGAGGGTGGAACCAAGCGGCTCAAGGTAAGGAATGAACAACAAAGGTTGAGACCTCGGTGGCTGGACCACGGGTAAGAAAGACAACAGGATGGATCCGTTATCTGCTTTTCTTTGGGAAACTCCTTTACCAGAGAAATGCATTGACGAAAAGAAGTGGTGGAGAAGGATCAATCTCGGGTCGTAAATACGCCGGAGAAGGGTCGACGCGGATGAAGATGGAATTTTCCAAAACTATAGGATCTGTGAATCTCGTTACTTAAGCTGATCTTAACGAAAGCCTGATATCCTTGGCTAGTCGTTTAAATATAACGACTTGATATACTGAAATACTAACTGAATAGTACTAGAGAATATACGGGGTGGTCCACGAATTGCTCGTCATAAGACTTCAAGTTCGTTTTCATAGATCAGCTTGTTAATCAGGCAAGTCGAGTTAAGACGTTATTTGCATTCCTAACTTTATGGCTACAACAATCTCTTTAGTTATAGGTCTCCTACCATTTGGATCGGAATTCATTTATCTTCAGTTCTACGATTATTAGAAAATTAGAAATTGTTAGGAAATGACCCGGCCAAGTTAAAAAGCAACGTTTCAAACGAGAGTTCGTTGATCTCGAATAAATAGACTACGAATGTTCATGCGTAAGAATTTCCAACACGCAAAAATCTCCAAACTATTTGAAATATCACGATGACCAATTCGTAGTTTACCCAGTATACGAGCCGTAAATATCGCGGGTGGAAAGTAGATATTAAAGTAGGGTTGCTTCTAAGGCCGTAACGTTTCAGGCTAATGGTTTTAGTTTGGCGTGATTTGTGCATCATTTCCGGCAAATCGAGAACTTTCGCTTCTGGCTAGTCATCGATGAAACTGCCGGTTGATAGACGATCGCGTCAATGTTTTCTCCCCTCGTATGTTTAAACATTTCCTTTAAAGAAAGTTTTAGGTTATTAAATCGATCTCGGGCTGCTCGGTTCGAGGATAAGGAAGTTGCCCGGAACTACTTGCAGGCGGCAGACGGTGCTCGTTCGATGAAAGGTATAAGAAGCTTTAGCCGAAGAGAAATTTCCGGCTTCGAACAACCGGAAACTTGGACGGACTTGATAAATTTGAAGGGGTCGCGGGCACGCAGCCCTCGTTACCGAAATTCCTCTTCGTCCAGGGTTAATGAGGAAGGTCAAAGATGGCTTTCATTTCCTCCGTGAAGCGAGATGTCGCTCGTTAATGCGCCAAGGCGAAACTTGTAAGCATATCTTCCCAGCACGACGTTATTGTCTCCTAAAAGGAACGATCAGTCAGCCTCCGGGCTATTCCTCTTTCGGAACTTTCTTTTCCCTTCTTTTTCTTTATTCACGGCCGCTCTCTCGCATTTGCTTACATTTTTCGTCCCCAAGATACGGCTGGCTTCCCGGCGTTGAACAAAAGTTTCGTTGACACCCTCGAGACGACTGCACGACTTTTCGGCTCTCGGGCAAAGAATGGGACTCGGAGTTGGAGTCAACTTCGATTCCATTACTGTGACAAGTTTTGTGTCGCGTGTACAGAGCTCTTTGTACCGAGAATGTAAATATACGGAGCAAAAGTGTAAACAAATAGGCGAGGGGTGTAAACAAGCGAATAACAAACAGATGAGAAATGCAAACAATGACGACGAACTTGTACAGTATCGTAGATAAATAATAGCACGTGTGTTAAGTTCGTACGAAATATAGTGATAATTAATTTGGATGATTGGTCGAGCAGAATTTTGTATTCCTGTAAAAATATAATAAATATATATATAATGAAGAATGCATTGATTCTTATAGTTTCTTGATCAAAATGCCACTCGAAAATTAACTTGTATGAAGCGAGAGATTCTGAGAACTTGAATTATAAAATCGGTGGAACAAAGACAAATGTAAACAAGCAAAGGAAGAATGTGAACAGAAATGTTGCACATGTATTTGCAATGAGGATAATCAGGCGCGTTATCGTTCGTCTTAAGATAACCAGCACAAGGCAGCCCATTTCGCAAATGAAAACGTTCCAGTCTACGACTCAAATTGCAAGCTCTAGGACGGTGATTATTCCCGCTTCATCTGATAAATGTTACTGCCATACTTGTTCCCCCAATGTGTTGTGTATAATCCAGTTTAATCTGGGATTAGACGCATAAGCTATGGCTTAATCCAATGCACCGAGAACGTGTTGGTCATTTGCATACGCAGCCTCGTATTTGGCTTAACAATTCGCGAAGATGTTTGCCGGACTCTCAGTTAAACACCCAATTCTCCTACGTATCTCTTTAAGCGACGTCGTCAAGTTAATTATCAACTTGAAAGACGAAAAACGTACGATCTAAACGATCGATGTAGCTGCTAAATACGTAGCGGCACGAACAGGACACGAGGATCACTTTATGGTCGATGTAAGATCCATTTAACTTGCCTGAAAGCGTTATCGCAGTAACTCTGCAGGAACATTGTAACGGTTAACGAGGGAGACCAAAGCTTATGAACTGGATGATATAATTCGTAGTAGATTTACTCGTGAAACAGGAATATACATATTTGTTCGTTTTTCATTTTCAGTTTTATCAGATTGTATTATAATTTACGAAATTTCGTTACTTCGATAAATATTTTGCGTTTGCAAATGCGTTGTTGTGTATCGCGTTAAATCTGAAAATTTACTCTTTTACGTATAGTTTTAGTCGTTTTAACTTTCTTCAGTCGGAATTTCAGTTCGATATTGGTGCAATTTTTGGGGTATAAATCGTCCTTTAAACGTATCCATTATGCAAAATTATTAAGTTCGAATTTTATGCTCACAAAAATATCTTCTTTCCTGTCATGGATATCCCGTGTAAGTTTGCTGGATATTACATTTATAGGGGAACCAGGAAATTCATAGATTATACTACGAAGAAATAATAACCGTTTCGGGCAATTGTTTCAGAAGATAGCACAATTTAAAAGGTTATAAAATTAGTAAATCGTTAAATATACTTTGATAATTCCATGTATAGTAATACAGGAAAATGTTTCTTAATTCTAGCGAGTGAATGAGGGTACATATTTTCGCTGCAGCTAGGTTTTCAATTCTTACAGAAGATAGTGTTATAATATTCTCTTTACAGTGCGAAAATAAACAAATGAATTTTTTTATATTCAATAAAGTATGAGCACTGGAAAATTGAACCTTCCATATGTTACAACATGATACTTTTATAAATTAATTTTCTACAACTGTGAAACACGCGTGCCGTAAAAATTGAAGTTCCATCGAACGATCTTGGCAAGAAACGCGTTAATCTAACGCAGAATGTGAAACATTCAGAGCGTTGATGATGAAAAAATACAAAATAGATGAAGAGTAATGGTTGCGCGTTACAGACGGAAGCGTAACGAAGATAAAATCCTTACAAAGCATTGCTCCTTCGTACATTCCGAGCAAATATAAAATGATTGCAACAGCCACCGCGCGTCCTTGATAATTCCTCCAGCAACGTGCTTTGCTCCAGGGACAATTTTATATTTCGATAGCTATTAAAGCGTGACGCAAGATAATGAGCACGTGGGTGATAAAGTCGGCGGTGATTACGAACGATGAATCGCCTCCAGAGACTCGGAAGAAGGATATCAAGAATTAAGAGACAGAAGCTTTCCAAAGACCAAGAATAACAACTAGATTGCTTAGGGACCAGCTATGACAGTTAACGCTTCAAACGAAACACCGAGATTATTTCTAATGTGCGGAGGAAGCTAAAAATGTCTGTCCGGTCGAGAAATGTCTAATTCCCCTTAACACATTCGTTGCGTAAGATTCAGAACCACAGCCTTGTTCATAAGTAACAGAGATGTTTCTAAAGAAATAAGATAAACTTGATAAAGCGTTACGAAATTATAAAATTAAGTTTTTAAGGATTTTATTAGGACTGTTTTGGTATCTTGGATTGTAAAGTAGAATGTCGTAATAAAAATTATATGATACAAATTATTCAGGAGGCAATTAATTGATTAATGCACTTAATATGAAAATTTAGATGGTAGTTATTTTTGCTATTCTATGTTCATTGTGAAGGTATCCAATGAATACAATTTTGATGATACAAATTGTTTCATAAACGAAAATGTTATAGATGTAGAACCTATAATTGTTTCATTAACAATTAAATATTACGTACGTAATAATTACGTGTGTAACAATTAGATATTTCATAGCAGACTTGTAACTATTTTAATATTTATGAACAGTGGTGTATTTTTGGATTACGCTTACGGTACCGATTTGAATCTAGAACATGAACCAGAAAGCTCGAAATTGCGATAAAATATTTCACAGTAATTCGTATGTAACACACATTTCAAGTTTTACGATGTAAAAGCATCTAGCGTATGAGAATTATTCGTTAGCATTCAATATCGTAGCTAATGAAAATCAAAATCGCGGTGAACGTGTTAAGAAACAAGACGAATCGTTCAGAAACTCAACTCAACGCGTTTTCTTCCAACATAGCGGATTTTCAGTCGAACGCCGATATTTGTGACGTCCATTCAACGTTCGCCAAAAGTTCTTTCATGAATCTCGAATTTTATTCTGTGTACTTTGTAACGATAGAGTGTTCCAAGATATCCGTTCGATGGGAATCGCAATTTGCCATTAAACTGGATATATTCCATGAAAATATCGTTCCTACGTCAGCTGTTGAGTGTCTGAATGTTTCAATACTCTCAGTTGAGAGATAGAAGGAGCGTGATGTCTTTCTGGGTCAGCTGGATGGGATGGTTTAAAAATCAGCGGAACTATTTCACGGCTGGCGGGGCCATTAGGTTGATAAACGTTTAATGAAGTTTTAGAGGTGATAGCCCAAGATTCGCGATGGAATTTTTAGTGGAAGCACTCGGTCCGTAGGAAGAACGTGACTTTCGCCCGTAGCGATTTATCTAGCGACGGTGAATTGTTATGAATACGCGCATGGAAACACCAGTCGTTCCCGTCTTTTAAATTTACATCATATTTCGTTGCCACAGTTCTATGCATAATATAACTGTTTCAACCGTGATTCGAGTTTCGCAGACCGATTGTGCAAATTGTTGTACGCAATTATGCTGAATATCGACTTTATTCTTTCTTCTTTTATCAATGTTCGTATTTGCGAATGCTTCAACACACGCATTTGGATCCGTTTGATAGAAATGGAAAAATGAGGAATTTTTTGGACAATGAGACTAAGGTGAGACAAGAGATATCGAACTGAGTCTTGGTTTTAATTTCTTAATATTAGTAGTAACGATTTTTAAACAATCTTTTCTCTTGTTATACATTAACGAAGTAAGTGAACATTCGGTTCGCTGGAAATCTCGCTGCACGATACGTGTTTTACATCCGTGTAATCGTACATAATTGATAACGATCCTTTAAAAATCCTTCTTCTCTTTATACATCGACGAAATAAATAAAAATTGACTTCTTTGGGAAGCTCACTTCATACGTGTTTTACAGCCACGTGATCACGCCTACAATTACCAATGATTCTCCTTATATTCTCGCCATTCGTCAGGATTCTGGAACGCCCTGGGAAAACATCTTCGCGTTCATTCTCGCATTTAAGCTTGCCTCATATATTATCACGAGAGAAAATCCAAGAAACCAGGCTTAGCCTTACTCAGAAGAATACGAAACTCGTCGTTACATTTCCAATAGCAACAAATTTCTCGTTTCACACTTACCAGTTTATATAGTCCTTTACGATATCTATTCGCCTGAACCTTCTTTACGTTCGGTCACACATTTTCAGAGAAGTCTCGTTGAACGTGTGAAAGTGCGGCACTTTCGGGATCGGTCTTCAGACGATGTTTCCCGATAAAGTTGCTTCGCAAATTTTACCGCTTTCCAAGTTTCCGCGAAGATAGCCCCGCTTATATAGAGACAATATAGAGGCGGTAAAATTGAAGACCTCTCTATACGTGGTAGCATCCACGTCGATAAGCTGAAGTAGCCGCGGGCTGAGTTCCGTAAGCCGATCAAACTGGAGTGAGTTTATATCGACGGCGAAGTGTTCGGGTTACTCGGGCTATCTTCCTTCAATCTCACTCTGATAACTTGTTAGCGGTGTTAACTGCTTCGTAAAATTGCTATGGGAAAGTACTTGCAGGCTACCGAAGCCCCGAAGATGTTAATGTCTACCGGTGTGTTGTCTCTTCTAACACGATCTAATCGATACCGGCCATCGATCTGTTTGCCTTCGAAATCTAGTTGTTATTCGCGATTCGTTTGGTCTTGCTGAACGTGTATCCCCTTTGCATATATGTAGTTTTTTTTTAGATAAGAATATAAAATCTGTATAGGACCGTATATACATATGTACTTAACGCGTTCGTGAAATATACTTTGTGCTCATACGTTTGGAAGAGCGATACGTGTACCTTATCAAGTGAAACTGTTCGAAGCTCGTGGGAAAAGCGAAAAGGAAAGGAAACAATTTTCATGTTGTTCGTGTAAATACGAATTGAAAATGAAAACCAAGATAGCAGAAATAATTTCGTAATTATTTGATGGGTTCAAGTAACTTTTACAATTAATTAAAAGTACTTGTTATAAGAATGATAAATAATTATATAGTATATGTGTGTTTGTATGTGTGGGAGAGGGGGTACGCATGAAAATTGGCAGAAACTCATCGAGTGACTTAATAGAATTCAAAAGTTGCCGCTATCATTCATGATTAGTCTGGATTTATTAAACGTAGCTCTTTGTACATAATTTTTTTCGTTATATTGTAGTAAAAATATTAAAATATAAATTTCTGTTTGTTGCAGGTACAGTGCAGTTATCACGATATTTTACAACGGTGAGTCACCAAACAATACAAAGTATGTTGTACAACTTTCCAAGCAACTAATTTCTAGTTTCAAAGGCTTGCAAGAAAAATCACTAAATATAAAAGTCAATCCGATGATTTAGCCGCTATATGTTGGACGTATTTTTACGAAATCAAATGAAAAAAGAAAGCAACGTTTACAAAGTACTACTCGATCTCTTGCAACAGTAAAATTTGTTTCGCCAGTCCTGGAGCTTTTTAGAGAAATTTTATTATTTCAGTAGAAAGGACGGCACTGTTTTTTTTATTTTCGTTCGAAGAGTTTTGTTGGAACAATGCACGGCCATTGTCCGGGCGTTATCGTTAATTTACGAGCTCTGGAATCGAATTCTGTCGTTCGCATGGTTTTCGATGTTGTTACACGCCCGATCCTATGGAATATTTACGATACTCGTAGATGCTGTGCGAAACGAGTTTTGAAATTTTTGTGGCCTGCACCGGACAAAATCGAAACCTTCCACGGCTTGGAAAATCCGGAAAATTCTCACTAAAACACGGTCAATTTGGCACGATGCAAGCTGTGCGGCCAAAAACTCAGCTGCTACTCGAAAAAGTAATGAGTTCGTTCCCTAACGAGCTCGTATGATACACGTTGGAATGGAATATCAGCTGGCCACATTGCATCGACGCGACAGCACACGTTAGTTCTCCTTCGTTAACTCTTTGTAAAAACAACTTTCACTGTGTAGCAAGACTTCGAACAAATTTTCTTAAAACTATTGTTTTACGTATTCTCATTTATCTATGTTGGATTTAACAGTGAAAGGGTTAATGCATTCACCGTCACTGAGCTTTCTGTTTACGCCACACCTTTCATCGGTCACCAACGCGCGATAAATGTTCCACGTAATTACTTACACATTCCCGAGATCGTTATTATTTTTTAATGATACTGAGAAAGCGTAGTGAACAAGTTGCATCGGTAGACAATGTAACATTTTTATTTGTGAAAATTAAGAAAATATTATTAACATAGGAGTATCGTGATAAACCGTATTAAATTATAACAAGTAATGGTAAATTACGCAATGTCCACGGAACGTGATTATCTCTTTTGCAGGAGTTTTGCAAATTCTCGACCAAATTCTTGCACACACCCTTCGTAACGTCTTTTGCATAGCCGTCTGGTTTATCGTGCGTTCCTATTTTTTCTTTGTATTTCGCGACGCTTGTAGAAAGTGGTGACATAAGAGGCGCGGGTTCAAGCTCTATGAAAATACGCTCGCCAATGAATGTGTTAACGCGCGCGCGATTTTATACGACCGCGATATGCGACTGATAATGAATGAAAAAATTATGTAACGCGCTCGCGAGGTAATATGGTGTTGTGGGAGGGAAGAAACGATGTGTGGATTACCGAAGAATGTCTTTTTGCCTAGCTAAGATAAATGAACTGTCTCCTTTCTACGGGGCAAAGTCACGAATCTATGAAAAATGATGCTTCTTGCCGGCTGCCTTAAATGAATTAGGTTCGTACGTGGAGAATCCACGCGTGTACGCGGACGATGAATTGCGAAAATTGCGATCAAACATCCCCACGTAATTTGTAACGTTACAAACTCTACGATGCGACGTCCAGTGGCAATTAATTGATCGGATTTATGTCGTCAATAATCAGCCGGTCGAACCTATCGGGATTAAAAAAATGTTAATTCGACATAACAAACTCGTTAATCATTGCCCGGTTGACGGCTATCGTATAAAGTGGGTCAAATTAAGATTTACTTCGTTTTGCTTGTTTTCCGCGGTATGATTCTCTTTAATCTACATTAATTGATGTTTATAGAAGTTTGATGAGAAAATCGATGATTTGGTCCTCCTTGTATTATTGGATTAATGGCGTAACAATTTTATAAGCCCAATCATTAAGCGAGCAAAGTTTTATAAACAAGTTTCAGAAAATACTTGTCGTCTGATTATTCTGTTTTAGAGTATATAAGAAGCTTATAAAAGTCTATAATCTATAATACGTAACTTGAAAATTCGTTAATATCATTACTTGGTAAACTGGTATGTAAAAGAGACTTAATCGCGATTAGTCAGCTGTGTTCTATCATAAGTTTGAATAAAATTTTATTGACGCGATTGTATTCTATGTTCAATGTTATTCAAATATATTCTAAACATCTTTTCGTTGATAAAATAAAAGAGCCAGATTGGAAAAGAAACATTCCACGATCACGACAGGGTTAATTGTTCTCAAGGAGAAGTCAATTTCTTTCGCACGCGATCGTATTATAATCGTCGCTTTTCTTCCACATATTTTATGACCATTAGCTTATATTTAGGAAGCACGTTGACAGCCACGAGACGTCAGAATTACGCGCGAATGAAAATCACGAAATTCCCTTCTGCGGAAAATGTATATTCTCTTACCACCATAGATTGTCGAGTGTGTTTGATTAAGTTCGAGGATCGTTGTGTTCCTCGTTACTCGGATTAACCTACAGTGAGTGTTAAAGATGAGTCTTCGACGGTTTTCTATTTATTAAAAATACATACTTAATTCTGTGATAACAAAATCCTAAAAGTAACCTGAAAAAGCTACGAATTATGATAATTATATGCACACTTTTATATTATCAAATTATTCTTACGTTCTATAAGAGTTTCTATTTTAGTAAAATTAATATTTAATAGGATATCCTTTCTGTCAGATAACTTCGATATCCTGCATCGTTTAGAAAGGTAAAATCGTATAAATAATTGGGTCTATCGTAATTGTTTTATCAAAATTAAATCAACCAACGCCAGACGAGAAGCAACACTTATAAATAGCAATTTAGGGCAATCTCAGTTACTGAATTCTTAACCTGTACTGTTTATAATTAATTCGAAGAGACTTGGAGAAAACTGGAGAAGCTGGGATGTCGATATTCATTAATCGGTGCTCAGGTCCAATCGATATCGATGGCTCGTTGCACCCATCGAGTCACGGTTTAACTTTTTAACTTCTCCGAAGAAACGTGGACGTGCGCGAGACGTCACCGACACAACCAGAAACTTTCTTCCCGGTTAAAGTCATCTCCCATTCTCTTCTTTCTTTTCTCTTCATCTTACCTCTCCCCCTCCCCTTTTTTTTATTAATTCGGGGCTCGAGCCCTAAACGATTAAAAAGTAATCCCGTATTCTACGAGTTCATCTTAGTTTTTCTTATCGTCGAACTTTCTCGGACGACGTTTGTCAAAGCAAAGGAGCGCCGCGATTCGGTCGATAAGAGGCTCGCAAACTCGACCAGATAGGGAAGAGGAGGAGGGAAAAATTTTGAGCTCATTACAGAAACTTCAAGTTTCTTCGTTTTCCGGGGCCGAACTTCTTAAGATACTGCTCTCCTCTCTTCCTCTTTGTGAACGGCAGCCACTTAAGCATTTATGTAAATTCTTTCCCCTATAGTTGGCTCTTTGATCCATTTCGTTCTCTCTCATCTGTCTGAAAAGGTGACCCAGATATTCTTCAAATCCCGCGACACTTTTGCCGATTAATTTTTTCCATGGTGCAAGTGGTCTCTCCTCCTCTACGGAGCAAAATGGAGCTGAAAGGAATTTTTCGAGTAACCGATGCGTGCAATCGTATCCTCATCGGCAAAGTGCATTCGTCGGAAACGTTCGGCGAAATTCGAAAGGCAGAGGCCAACTGGTTTTTCGTTCTTCGTCGAGTTTTTAAGGTGGAACCGTGTCCGGCTAGTTATTTCGTCTTCCATTTTCTCTAATGGCTCGAAACTCGTTACTCATTGTCAGCGGCTGAAGTGGGTAAAGGGACCGCGGAAACTTTTCAAGAGCTGACCATCGGCGTTCCTTTAATTACACCGAGTTTCGAGCACGCTCCTCGTGCTCCATCGTTCCCAACGATCCGAAATTTTGATCACCTTTCAAACGCCACGCTATCCACCACTAATTTTCCGATCTGCTCACCGACGATTCTTCTCCGTGAATTCCATCGTCTCGGCCAACTTGCAGCCCCCGTTAAAGATCAACCAAGTTTCGCGACCATCGAGCCTGGCAATTATTTCCCGGAAAATTCCTGGCGTGTTTGCCCAGCAATCGCGTTCTCCTCGACATCGCCGTGGAACATTTCGCGTACATTGGCTGGCTTATTAAGTTTTCGCCGGGTACATCGGATTCAGCATGTTCGACCAAACTTCTTTTCACCACGAAATCTACACGTCTTTTTTACGTATCAATTGAGTGATAGCCGTGGCTACTAACCTTAGCCGCTTAACAATCTGTCATGGAGTAGTAGCCTAATTAACAGTTGTTTGTAGCAATAAACTAATATTAATGTAATAATATAATAAACTAGTATTAACACAGTAAAAGAGGAGGGAAAGATTGCAAAATCCTCTTGGTTCACGATGAAATCTACAGATTTAATCCAATGGTACCACCAAGCAAATACTCGTTTCTTCCCGACGTTGGTAAAATTTAGCAAATCGAAACTGCAGACGTGCATTCTATCGCCGAATTTTTGCTAAGGCGAAGCAAGACGTGGTCTGAACGCACCGTAAAGATTTATCGAAACGTTTTTGAAGTACATATTACGGAGAATTTCAGAACTTGGCTTATCAAT
Organism: Bombus soroeensis; assembly: GCA_014737365.1. Classification (NCBI taxonomy): domain Eukaryota; kingdom Metazoa; phylum Arthropoda; class Insecta; order Hymenoptera; family Apidae; genus Bombus; species Bombus soroeensis. The sequence goes on along the minus strand of JACXIL010000029.1, from coordinate 532,059 downwards.
ATGGATGCGTTCAACTTCTTGCATAATGGAGAAACCATCCAACGTCTCTGTCGATGTGAACGATCATTAGAGTAGCAGACGTCCGAGAAGAGAGTCGATTAACTGGAATCTCAAGAGTCGACAAACTAATTGAAAGAATCCTTTCCGTTAGCCCTCTTCTGTCCTCTTTTTACAATTTTCCTTTTTCCTCTCTGTCGCTCGAAGTCATTCTTCTTTATCGTTTTCGTTTTCTACGGGAAAGTATCACTGATTTTTCCTCGTTGCTCGGTCGAAACCAAATAATCCCTGTGAATTATCTTCACTGTTTCGAATGATAAAGATGGGAAGAGTTTCTCTGCCAATGTTGCTCCCAAGTAATTGTTTTACAAGATTTTCGACAGCCACTCTGATAGATTAATGATCTCACTTGCGATGTGCTGCTCTTTCGTGCCGAATACACTGCAGAACTAAGCTGATTGTTCTCGTCGTTGTGTCAGACACGTGTCAAGCGGCTGAAACTGAACGATTTGTACGGTTTTTCATTCGGGGCGTTTAACGGGGTGCGGAGGTCGCGTTTCGTTTAACAGACACACCCACGACCATAAGTATTAAAAGACCGAAAACAAAGTGTGAAATATTATTAGGAAATTATTACAAGTTTTAAGAATCGTTTCGATTAGATGCAACGTTGATTAATAGACGTCAAGTACATGCTAGACAATTTTTTACATCTTCTCGCTGTACAATTATTCAAAAGCAGCGTTATTTTAACGAGCAGTAGCAAAAGAACTGACACATTTCCGATCGTAATTAGCTGAGTCAACTGCATCTAAGTTCGTAGTTAGCACAAACAGCATGGTGCAGAAAATTCAGGCGAAGAAACTAAATTCCGTTATAACCTCCGTAACAGCACAAGCTCACGGAAGATCGAGTGGAATTAAGCTAATCATTATTGGCCGGCAAATATTTGGCAAACAGTCCATCTCGCTTCTATCCAGCATCTCTAATTTGCCTTCTACTCGAGCTTCTGTAATTGGGGTATAGTCTGACTAATTAGTAGCCAAGAGATGCTACCTGTGATCACTATTCTGGTGATCTTTCTCTCTCTCTCCCTTTCTCTCTCTCTCTCTCTCTCCCCTTCTCTCTCTCTTCGAACGAATCGCAAATATTATTTTAGAAACATGTTTTTCCATTGTTTGTCTGCCTTCAAGATGGATGTTGCTGTTTCTCAGGAATCGTTTTCGTGTACGAAGCCACGAATCGCAGTTACATTGTGTGCAAACGTGTGCGTTTCGAGAAAACACAAAGCCACTTCTAAAAACTGTTCAAACATCGCACTTTACTCGGTCTGGGAAAACTCGGTTTTATTCTGATTTCTTTACATACGTGTAGCTGGATCCCGATCACAGTCGCAACTTTATATTCTGCATAAATTCTTCGTCATCGTTTCCTCTTCCTTTTTTCCAAACTGTTTTGCTTTGTAACCTGTTTTCGTATCGGTGGGTAGAAAATAAACGCTCGGAGCAGGCGCGAACTTCTGTGCGATTTCAAAGAGCAGATTTCCAAATTGTGCGAGACCAAAGAACGTTGTTATATGTTTCTAAATTTCATAATAGTAGATTACTTACTTATAAGTATAAAACGCAAATATATATATATATATATCTACAAATCGTTTAACAATTTGTACTAGAGATAGAAATATGCAAAGCTAAACAGCTAGAATGGAAAATAGTGGGAGACTACATATCATGTTTTTTCAGCGAGCACTCGAAGATTTAACTTCGCTGCCTTCTCCATATCATTTTCACCGAATCGTACTTTTTCATATTCAAAAATATCTCAAGTTTGAGGAAAATACGAAGGAATCGTTATCAGTATGTGTGACTCTCCGTTTCAATTTTATGTATTATAATACTATTACTATATTAGTATATTACTTGAAACGTTAAAAGCCCTTTTATGAGTTGAGCAAAATAGCAGTAATATCTCCTTTCATGAATATAAATATTCAGAAAGTGCAGCGCGGTACTACTTGTATATATATTCGTGAAACATCAAAAGTCTTCTCGCTAGTTGTTCGAAATAGTAACATCTCTTCTTAAGAATATAAAAATTCAAAAACTATGAAAAGGTTAATAATTCCAGGGAGCTCGATGAACCTTCTTTGCGTTGTTTTAAATACCTATTTATTCCTATCTTTATACTACCAATAGTAACCAAAAAGGATAATCCTATACATTTTCTTTGCCTCTATGTTCATTTCGGTCTCCATTAAAGAACCAGAGGGATACTTTGGAACGAGTCGTCGTCGAGAACGTCAGGTGTTCCCACCATAAAGCGGCTTATCGGCCTGTTATTTATGCACAACCGTCCTTCTCGCTGAAATCATTCATTTATTGTAACCGTGTACACGCGCGCAGGAATATCGCTTCGTTACTCATCCTGTTCGAAACGTCGCGTTCTGCTTCCATCCCACGCGACAAAAGAAACGAAGAGGATCGCTTCCCCGCGTCGTCAGCCTGCTAAAACCGACGTAAACATCCATCGACGTTTTTCCTCGTTTCCGTGTCGCATCCGTTTCCCGTTGCCTTTCTATCTCCTCTACCGTACCCTGGTCACCCATTCTCTGTCTCTGGTATTTTTGTTGTCGTAAATTGCGTGTGTCTGGCGCGATGTTTGCTCCAACATAAAGTGATATTTATGTATATATCCGTTCTATCCGTCGTCGCTTCCGGTTCCTGTTGTAGACGCGATTATGGCGAGGTGTTAAGACAACCAACGGTCGGCTACAGAAATTAAAAGCAGCTGGACGCTGCAGCATTTAGGCTGCACTGTCCTGGGTCGTAAAGGAGCACGTGAGCGTATTGCGATCTGGCGGACCGTTCGCATTGTCGTATTCAGCTTTGTCCAAGAACGTCGTGCTCACGGACAGTGTCGTTTCTGCACATGGTTAAAACTCGCGTTAACGTGCTGGTGGAAACTCGAGGCCCAGGACAAACCTGTCGCGACGAACGACACGGAGGTTCATGAAACTTATTGAGATATGTGTAATTTTGTGTTCTACACTGGATTAGCCGCGTAGTAGTGACACACATATATAAGTATGTGAGTGTACGACGTCTCGTAAAACAGAAGAATGCAACTGTTCCGTACGCATGGAAAAGAAGATGGTGAGACAAAAAGAGTACTGAGATGCGTGCAATGTGTATCTACGAATATCTTGTAAATCACACGTTAGATAAATATGAAACTATTTTAATATCATTTCTACATGTAACGGGAGTGTTCTCATACATTTATTTCGGCGATTAAGATTCACAATTATCAACGAAACTATTAGGTTGTTCGAAAAGTTTCTTTCCTTTTATGGGGAAATAATAGACGCACAACGTTTTTTGTTTTATATTATTTTGTCGAATTACGTACGATCCATTTTGTTCTGTTGAGATAGACACCGCGACGTTTCACAAACTTGGTTTCACGTTTGTATGAAGGTGCATTGTTGTAAAAAACGTTTGCGAAAGAAAGACACTTCCGGACAACCTAATACTACTCGTTCTGTTTATGAGTAGGAGGTACCTGGTGATATGTATGGGGAACACGATAATTGGTTTAGATTGCCAAGGGAAAGATTAGAAAGAGAAATTTGCATTAGAAAGAAGTGAAAGGATTGGACAGTGAAAATTACTTATTGAACATAGTAAAAATTTCCAGGGAGGATGAATAAATAATCATTCGTTGGCCGTGATGATCTCTTAACAAATTTGTTGATGAAATTTGTATACATATAAAGGTTTATTAGGGTAAAATAGTAGGTATAATGAGATATATTAAGTAGAAATCTGGGTGAAAAAACTAGCAATACGAATGCCAAGATTGATTAAAGAATAAACGATAAGTGTTTTTATTTTTGGTGTCAAATTTTAATGTATAGTGTTCCCTTTATAAAATCAGCCGAACAAATATCTACTGTTAACTGCTATTCTTAACAAATTAATAAAAGAACGGTTCTTCTTATAGAGTAAAAAGAAATTTGATCTTAAAGAGGCTAAACGTTTTAGTAATTTTGTAATTTTCCAGGTTTATTTCAATTCCTTTACGTTTGTAATGCTTAAAAGGATAACTGTCCTAACCAATCGTCGTTTTCCGGTCTCGAAATTTTAGAACTCGGTCTGTTTGCTTTTCGAATAATTTATCAGTTGCTCCGAGGCAAAGGGATAGTGTCAATGTAATAAATTTTATACAACTACGGTGCACTTTGTTGCAGGAGAAAGAGTTCCCGCGTTCGATTGGAATGAAACATTTTTCGACCTGACGTAGCCCGAAATAAATTCGAAAGAGGAAATCGATGGTCGAAACGGAGAGCGCGCTGTGGCCGCAGTAAATGTTGACCCTATGCCTCAACTTTTCTAATAATACTGCGTTTCATCAAGTTTTCCCACCTATTTTCTCTCTCTCTCTCTCTCTCTCTTTACCTCTTTTCCGAGCCAAATAACTTTCGATATTATTTTCGTTGAACTAATTTCGATGAGCTTCGTGATAGTTTGAATCGAGTCAGAGTTTTCATTACACAGTGAGCTAATGCACAGAGTAATGGTAGCGATTAATAGCTAACTACGGTTTTAAATCCTTATTTTATTAGATTACTAACTTGCATTGGGCATAGGAACGCATGAATTTTGATATTCGACCATTTTATTAGGCTATTAGGTGCGTCGTCTTATTAATATATAATTTTAATGTGTCTGTTTTCTAATTTTCGAATTTCTAAGAAAAGGAAAATTTTATTCTGTTTTGTGAGTTTTTAAACATTGTCCAATACTTGTTTAAATGGATGGTGAGTTTTTGAAAACCAGTTAATAGAAAAATTGAATTCTCCTTTTAATTCAAACTGTCCAGGTGAGGGAAAAATTAAATTATTTCGGAAAACATCGCAGGAAAATGTTAGCGTATCTGGGTTATCATTTAACTGCAAAATTAAAATTTAATAAATGCTCCACAATTCCAACTATGTTGATTTTAATCATTGGAAACAGAGATATCATATAATTAATTTTTAACGGAAATAAAATGAAACGTAAAACGATCGTTAAGTTCTCAATAAAAGAATTGTTATATTCAAGAAATTCCAGCGCCGAGTATACTTATCTTTCTCACTTAATAGATTAATTATTTGTGACCCAGTAATAAAGAAGCGTAGCGTCAGCAATCTCGGACAAGCGATCTCAGCATCTAAGTAAATTAATGCGAGCTTAACAAAAACAGGGAACAAGTCAAAAAGAGCACTCTAATAATAAACAAAAAGCAAAATTTTATTATAACATCGGAAGAGCTACCAACAATGGAAACAGGCGATAGTATCATAAAAAGTATACGAAATCTGTGAAAACGTAACTTTAGACGAGACGGAGTTGAACTACAAAGTTGACAATGTGAAACGCGATACATACGAACTGTGCGCGACTAACTGAATGCTTTTTAGAAGGTCACTATGTCATGGAAGCAACCATACTCGCAAGTTTCCCCGTCACTGTCAATTTTTATCTTCCGTTGAAATAACTTTTGATCTTTATGACGCTTGCTGGTCGCCGCAACGCTTCCTCATCGCCGCTACGCTTGCCTCGGTTGATTTGTCTCTATCAGCCGCGCAAATAATTGCGATGCTACGCGTTAATTCTGCACGAGTGTTATTCGAGTGTTCGATTGAAAATAAAGGATGCATTACGATCCGTATCGTAAACCCGATAAACTCTAGCGTGTCGAGATACTCGCAACAGTAGCCGGACGTTTATCAGAGTGACGGGGTCTGGAACAATAGTCTTGTGTACATATAAATTAGCTCCATGTAAATTCGCTCGAGCGGCTTTTCATCGAGGGCGACAGTTATTTATCGGAAGCACCTATGCTATAACTCTCTGGCCACCGAATTAGAACTACACGCAGAAATGTTACTTGTCTAATGTAAGAAGAAGAAGGAGTATACGCATCGATTACGTCAGACAAATAGCAATTTGTTGTTGGTTGTTCGCGTTATTACTAAGTACCTTGACGATTATGTGTCTGTAGCAATTATTTATTCAATTTATTACTAATACATCGTATCAAAGAGAATCCTGGAACCAAATTAATTCACCTGTTAACTCATCATCGACTGTACTACTTGATTCGGATACAGAAACCCGGAATGTTTAGTAAAATGATGAGAACACAGAATATATGACACGGTTGTGCATATGAAGCAAATTGGAAAGAATGCGAGCTGCAATAAAAGAAAAAACGAGGCAAAGTATTTAAACGCTTATCCTGTGAAATTTTTATGAATATATTCCATGTCTTTTTCGTATTATTCAATTTGTACTTTGCAATTTGTCCAGCTGGACATTTGATAAATTTTTCTAACTTAATTGCTAAATAACATGTGGATGGCTACCCCCAGCGGGATACCATCTTCGAGTTTGAATATTTTATTTCTTCAGTGAGGCCAGTGGGGTGTGTTGCATGTGTAACACGAATCTTTTTAAAATTTCATTACTACTGTAACTGTAAGGCATCGCTGTCGTTATCATATTGCTGACATTCGCTACCAACTTGAAATCCTAATTCAATGATCAGGGCGGCTGAAGCATCCAACACACGTACTGCTATTCGTGCGTTTCAATTTCATAGATGCATCGGTGTCCTTTATGACAGGCGAATTGCAGGCCTTGCAAGTACGTATCCGCTTTTACGATACGCCGCGACTGCGTCGAAACGCAATTTTCCTGAAACTTCCTCCACCTCGATTGGTGTAGACGCGTGAAACCCAGAGTTGTTTGTTTTCGGTCAGAATGTGGCAGGCGGTTTCTATGTGTTTATACGCTCGGAACACGAGCGGTGGAGCGGGTTATCCTCGAAGAAGGTCCTCGGGTTGCAGTTTCCTGTCTCTCCCGGCGCTTCTCGGTTTTAGATTACAGTCTTGAGCAAGCGTCTCGTCTCTCGCTTGCAGCAGGAACAACTGGCGTATCTCGTGTTGCCTCGCCGAACAGAACTGCCATTTGTCGAATTATAAACAATACGTTGCAGGCTGCGTTTGACGGCCGACAGACAAATAGCTGTGCCGCAGCATGTGGGCCCTGGAATTAGAAATGAAAGGCAGAATGAGCGAAACGTGCAGGCGCCTGCACCGCGTTCACGGCGAATTCGACCATGGAGATGAAGTTTCTAATTACAGAATTACAGACTATATGACCACAGACCTTCCGAGGAGACTTATTACCTTGGAAAATTATTATGAAACGAGTATATTTCGAGTTGCACCTATAAAAGGGACGGCGTAGATCAAAAGACATGCTGTGTTGAAATTTATTCGAAACGCAAATAGCAATCGGTGGTTTATTTCATGTGCTTGTGCCAACTGTTTGCTGGAAATTTGGCAATGCTCGTTGGTAGAATTTGACTGTGGCTATCCTTCCGACGAGTTAAATATTTTAAATTGCTGTTCTATACTGACGTACTCCTTAAAATCCTTCAAATTTAATGGTCAATTACGAAAATCATATGACTTCATATAAAATCATATTTCTTGCTATTTCGTTCCATGCATGTTATAGACGATTTTATAAATCAGATGCAGATTTTGAGTAGATTTCTTGCAGCACTCTGCCTAATTCAATTTTTTCAACAGGATTTACGTCGAAAATCTATCCAAGCGCCAATACACGGTTATTATAATTTACTATATTACTGTCATTCTTTCAAATAGATATAACAACCTTTTTTTACACATATAGAATTGCTGATTGATCGGTCGTTTTTTCGATACTTCGGATTACTTTTCGTGTTTCATATGAAACCAGCCGGTGTCCTAATATTTACGAATGGAGATGTATATCGAGTTGTTGGAGTTTCGTTATTTTATGTAGGTTAACAGGGAGTTTGGAGAAGGAATGGCCGGAAATGGCCAGTTTTTCAGCGAGTCAGGCCAGCACTGTTTACGTTGGGAAACTCGGAAAGCTCTGGCGAGCAGGGAGGGTCGATGGGGGAAGAGGATTTAAAGGATCGCGGCTGGGAGGGTCTTGCAAAGGATTCGCGCGCTCGATTGAACTCACAGTAGTCTCTTCATCTTTTCGTACACGCCTGTCTATTTATCTACTTCTTGGCCTCCTTCTTTGCATTCGAAGACCTTGTTATTTCTTTGAAATGGCTTGATATATGGGACGACTTAATATCGCGCGTCAGTTCATTCAGAAACGAATGCCTCTTGTCTGACTAATGCTCGAGCTTTTCCCTTCGCGCGATGCGCGCACTTGCCATTGTTCAAAATATTTCCGTGTTGCCGTAACTTCATACCTTTCGAGCTCCAGAGATACGCTGCAGAGAAATTCGGGTATTCGTATTAACGTTCGCGCTGTTCTATCTCTTTCGTTTATCTCTTACGTCGCTTTTTCCTCGGGAAATTGTGTTCTCGTTGCCTCCGTAAGTTTCATAGTTTCGCGAGGTTTGTTTATATTTCCCTTTCGGTATTTTAACAGAATATCGTAATTAATACGAAGTGTTAGCTCAATACTATGGTATATCTAACGAGTGAATATTTGTTCTTGTTTCGCAGCTTTGTTAAAATTTTTCATTCGCTACCATGAAGTGCCTGTTTCTTTTTCTCTTTTTTTTTTTTAAACAAAGAAGTTGATTTTAATGCAACGGTACAATATTGTCGATAAATAAGCGCGCTTGTCTCGTAGCTTTCATGGAATCTTCAATTTGCCACCTCAAGATGTCTGTCTCTTTTTTTAACTAATAAAATGGCAATATCTTCGTGAGGGATACATATGTTACTTGTTAGACGCTTATTATTTTACGATCGAGAAAACGTCAAACACGGTAGGCATATCTTCATTTTAATTTCTGGAACTAAGAATCAGACAAGGTTAGTGTTATGATGTACCTATAACAGTTCCCATAGTAGCAGTCGACAAAAGATACGAAAATGTAGAGCGAATAAAAGTTGTACATTTTCTAAAGAGCTAACCGAGAAAATTTTTTTAATTATTTATTTGATCTACAAAGTGTATCAGTCTCTGAAGTTTCTTTATAAGGTCTACGTGCAAGTAGACATACATTAAACTTCCAATTTCTTATACACCATGAGATTATCGTCATTAATAAAGATATGTTAATGTATCTCTTTCCTCTTTATAATTAACTTCTCAAACTTTCTACAAGAGATAACAACCAGCAACCGGGCACTCGTGATTTTTTCTTTGCGTTTTTCCTATCTTCTCGGCTTCTTCCTTGATTTCTTCTTGTAATACGGGGCAATGGAGTTCCGGCAAGCGACAGAACGTGTCCGCTGGAAAAGTAAGTTCGCCAGCGTCCGTTTGCCACTGTTCAGATAGCGGGAAATTGAATTTTCGTCCTTGACGCGCTAGCGCACGCGACAGAAGGTGACTGTGCAGGTCCTCCAACGTTTCCGACCCTTATCGCAGAGATGGCTCTCGGTGTTCGTTTCGAATCCGACCGCGATCTCCATCGATGATCGAGATGAACGGATCCTTGATCTAAGATTTCCGTTTCCGGTTTGATTTCCGGCCGAGGACGCTCTGGATATTTGATTAGCGGATGCCGCGTATTTTACACTTGAACGTCGAGCTACCGAGATCGATTCTCATTTTGCAAGCGTATCGAAGCCAAAGCTTTCTACGTTTTCGATATTCAAATGAGACCGCAATGGAGTTTTCTTAATGCAGTGGTGGAAGATTGTCGACATCTTTCACGAGTTTAAAATACGAACATCCCGCGTATAATACGATACTTGTGCAACATGATTTCAACACGACTGCAGGATTGTGAAAAGAGCTTCTTTTATAAATATATAAACATCTTTTAGTATGTAAATATGTATATGATGGTAGTTTTAACAAATGTTACGCTGTTTGGAAAATTCGTAGGGAAAGTTAAGAAAGATTTAACTAGAAGTAGACCGCTTGTCATTTACAACTGCACAAGTTATATTTTGGAAAAACTTTCATACTTTCGGTGGTGAACTTTTAGGTAGTCTTCTAGAGTGTTTCATTTCTTGGCTATGTCTTTCAAGTGAGTTCCGTAGAGTCCATAATATATAAGAATGAAGCTAAATTAGATAGAGATGAACAGCTCGGATAATGTGCAATATTTCTTGGATGTATAAGGCTTAACATTGTCTAACCATAAAAAAGTAACTTCTCTTATTAACAAATTTTCCATGCTTCTCTTAATGTGTTTCATTATATGCATTTAAAAGCAGTAGTAGTTGAAGCATTTCGTAATAAGGACAACGAACAAATTAGAAAATGAAATTGAATTGAAGGTTCAATGCTACGATACTAACCCTTTCACTGTGAATTAAAACGATATGTTGCAGTGAGTGACTATGTTTGAAAAAAAAAATATATATATAAAAAAAAGAATAGAATTTCACATGGATTTTGGATGTAATTATTCATCTATTAGTTAACACATACTCTCTACATGATAGATCGCAAAATAGGAAATATATAATGATTCATCTATCGTCGTGACAATTACAAATTTTAACGATATGTGGTTTTCGACGTGGTCGTATGACGTACGAGCTTCGTGAAAGAGTTAATGATAAAAGAAGAGGCTTTCTCTCAAGTGCAAATCTCCTAATCTTCTCCTACGTTCTATCACGAAGAGTCAAAGGATTTTTTTTTATTACTCAATTTGTACTTTACAATTTATCCAGTTGGACATTTGGTAAATTTTTCTAGCATAATCGCTAAATAACATGTGGATGGTTACCCCCAGCGGGATACCATCTTCCAGTTTGACTATTTTATTTCTTTAGCGAGGTCAGTGGAGTGTTTTCTTTTTAGTCTTCTTTCTATGAGAGTTTTGCTCGTTTCAGCAGCCAACTGGTTTGGATGTGTTGCCGTTCTTCTCTTGTATTTTTCCACGTACCTGTCGATTTCTTCTTTAACCATTGGTATTTTTAATTCTTTGCGTATATCCTCGTTTCTGGCATACCATGGGGCGTTGACTATTGTTCTCAGTATCTTCGATTGTAGCGACTCTAGTTTATTTATGTGGCTCACTGCTGCTGTCCCCCATAGTGGTATTCCTTACATCCAAATTGGATTTTTATTATCCTTTTGTAGATTTCTATTATTTTCTATTATTTGTTTTCCATGCTGAGATTAGAGTTTCGACTAGTTAGTCAGTACACCTGTCTCCTTTCTATCCGTATTTTATCTATAATTGATTTAGTGAAGAGTCAAAGGTGAGCGCGTAATCGCGAAGCGAAGATGATCGCCTTTGCTGAGATAAAATATTTAGACGGCCTGGATTTATTTACGACAATTACATTTCTTCGGAGCGACGCGTAACATTGTCATGCTACCGCAAATATGTCGATCTTCAGTAGCGGCAAAACTCGTGGCACGTCCCGTTAAATTCTCGGTCAAATTTCCGCGAACCTTCTATCCGTGTCGGTTAGCCGAGGTACGCGTCCCTCGACGTGGCAACCGCACTTTACTTAATGCAATTAATGACTCACTTAAACGTCTTGCTACGTCGCAAGTCCGCCGTTTCCCTTTAAATTGTACATTCCGCCCTTCTCCGCCCTCGACCTCCGAATTTCCGTCTGAATCGATAAGTCCCGGCGGTCCTTTAGTTTCGTTGTTAACGAGAGCCTGCGGAGTAATTAGTGATTCATGAATTGCAAAACCGAGTGCTTGCCTCCTCGCATCTCTTCTTTCGTCCGTTCTGTTCCCCGCAGACGATTCGGCAATCGTGGAAATTGCGCAACGATGAAAAATAATGCGAACGATTATTCGATTCGATTAAAGCAAGCGCGGTTAAACCATATGGCGTTCCCTTGTATTTTCAAGGGAACTAGCATTTTCGAATCGAATCTAGTTAGGATGCAACGGTGGATTTGTATTAGGAATTCCGTTTTGGCGTGAAATTAATAGACATATACATTGTACGTACATACAGACGAGAATCACGAGTATATGTATATCGTACGTGAAATGAGGGTTGCATAGCATTGGTTTATCTACGGACTTACCTATACATTTATTATTAATTTATATTCATACGTACTTTATATCTTCTCAATCAATCTTCGATTTATGCAGCACACGTGTAAGAGTTTTGGAATAAATTTCCTTTAGGTGAGATGCGAATAAAACGCTTTCGACTGGCAGTGTAGATAGCGCGAGGCAGCGTTACGTAAAATTTATTTCTTCATTAGAAGACTTAGAGAAAATTAGATAAACTTGAAGAACCATTAGTAGAGAGACAGATGATCATGGAAATTCAAATTCTTATGAATCTATTCAGAGGAATAAAATCTAGGCAGTGGTTCGTTTCGTCCGTTAAATATTGTAATAATTACCGTAGTTTAGATATTTTATATATTTTTCCATGTTATATGCAGTCTGTGTCTTCTTAAGCCTTTAAATTTTCCATAAATGTATAGACACTGGTAGTCTAATGATAACGCAGGCTAAAATTCGCGGTCAAAGTGCAACGTAACACAGACTTGCTATAATACAATCGCTTCAGGACAAATTCTCTTAGTCTGTAGATTGTCGGAGTCAGTTTCGCGAATCACGAATGCTGCTTGTTCGCTCGCGATGAATTTTCTTGCATCACTCCAAGAAAAGCGTCTTCGCGATATTGTCGCGACAAGAAGCTGCTTGTCAAGAACTTTGGCGAACTTCAAACAGTGGCAGAACTCCCTGGTGCCTACGCGTAATCCCTAATCCCGTTTTCTCGATGCTCCTCAATGTCATAAGCGCGATACTCTGTCGGTGAATCGTTTGACTCCTTAACTTGATTCCTGCAGCACTTACGTTGAACGTCTAATGATGAAGCTTGCGCCTGTTTCAACATTATGTATAACAATTACATTATCCCTTATGACAACGATCAGAACGAAAACCTGTTCAAAGATATTTGATCCTTTGATGTGGAACTTTCGTTATATAAAATTACGCACAAATATGCGTAGTTCGTACAAATAGCATTTGTCGAAGATGAAACTTTGATGGGATATGGTTAAACAATTTATTAAAATAGATTCGTTAACTCGTCACTGGAATTGTTAATTTTTCTCGTGGAAAAAATACGTTTGTTACGTTCGAATCTTCTAATCTTTCTCACGTCCACTCATTTCTGCCACAGTTATATTTGCAATTCGGCGAAAGATAAGTATATAGTATGTAGGTAATTTGATGATTCGATAACAGTGCAAGGAAATATACATGATCCAAAAAGATCTTGTCGACTATCACGTTTCATCTGTTTTGTTATTTCTCGTCCACGAGTACTTTACGATTCGTAATGATAGGATATACGACCTTAATGGCCAGCAATCGAGCAATTGTTCAAGGTGCTGGCATCCAATCGGTCGGAATATGGATTCGTCGACGCTATTAATCAAGTAGCCGTTCACTATCAATCATTCAACAAAATCAATCTGAATCACGCAAACGCAAAATTATTGCCGCGCTTGCAGCAATGTCTTCATCTATATTGCTTGATTAAGACTCATCGATTAGTTCAGTATAGTCTGACACTTGGGTCTTCGATGCATATGACGTAGTGAGTTCTAACTGATCGTCACAGTTATATTAAATATAATAGAATAATCGACTATTAAGTTCGAATATGGTCTGAAATATCCACTTCTAACGTGTTTTCTTTCATTTATTAACACGTTCGCCGCAGAGACAATTTCGGCTAACTTTCTATTCACGCGGATCGTATTATTAGGTCGTCCGAAAAGTTTCTTTCGTTTTATAAGAAAATAATGGATGCACGACATTTTTCGTTTTATATTATTTTATCGAATTACGTATGATCCATTTTGTTCTATCAAACTAAAGTTCACAACGTTCGACAGATTAGGTTTTATGTTTGTATAAAAATGTATTGTTGTAAAAGACGTGTCTGTAAAAGAAAGACACTTTCTACCATTTTTTTCTACCATTACATTCCGCAAAATATGATATCGCGGCCTTGTGTGAAAAGTGACACAAGTCGAAGAATTACCAACCAAGTTTATCGACGAATAATTAAAACCTAGTTTATGAAAAAGAAGCTAGCAAAACAGGTCTTTTTCTTTCATTTTCCTTAACCATGGAAAACCACCCTTCAAGGCACGACTAATAACAAGACGCAATTCTAATACACTGCACAGTGGTAGAGAAGTCAGTAAGAGCGACGTAACTGCTCTGTACTAGTCAAATTACGAAGGTGAACGAGTAAGATTTTCATAATTAATCGAGGGGTGTCTCTGCAACATCTTCATAGTGATAATTGGAAAACCGTGTTTCTCGAGTTGTGTCACCCTTCGCGTTAACCACAAGGGTGCGATATGTATTAGCTTTCTTTCGCAAACGTGTTTTTTACAACAGTGCACCTTCATACAAACGTGAAACCAATTCTGTGAAATGTCACTGTGTTTATCTCATCAGAGCAAACTGGATCGTACATAATACGACAAAATAATATAAAACAAAAAACGTTGTACGTCTATTATTTCCTCATAAAATGAAAGAAACTTTTCGGGCAACCTAATATTATGCGTTATGCATATTTTTGCACATTCGCCATACAAACGGTTTAAAAATATTTTCCCTGCGTATAAAGGTGACGATAGTGAAAGGCCATTTGGTTGTTATGAAAAGGGTCTGCTATACAAAAAAAGATTCAGAGACGCTGGTTTATCAGGACAGAGAATGAAGATGGCTCTTAAAGGACAGAGATGGGACGGTTGTAATGGCTGCCACAAGGTTACCACATCAGACAGCAGTTGTGCCCACCTTTCTTCCCATTTCCATAGCTATTCCATTACCGAGCAGTTCTGAGCCGACCTTGTAATCTAATAACTAATCTTGCTAGGGCGCGCAGCCTCGGCTGTGCCACGTATTTCGGGACAAGTTGTGCAACGCCAGCTGGGCAAAAATGAGAGGATGAGGCTTGGGCACACGAGACCGACGGTGTCAAATAAGCAGACAGGATATAATTGACTGCATCTGCATAAACGAAATTCTCACCGTCCGTTTTCGTTTCCCGGCCGTCGCGTTTCTCTCAACCCACAGAGCCGCACCCTTTCCCCTTCCTAAGAACAACGATACGTTCAGAAGCGTATAAAAAGGCAACAGGAAACATTTCTCTCGCGGTTCTTTCGTAACCTCGCTAAGCAATTTTCATAACTCACTGTCAGCGACATTCTTGAAAGCGTGTACGCAGTAGCATTCGTCTCACGTGCTACGTCACAACGTGGTCCTGCAGAAATTCTTTTCATTGCGTGAGATTAACTCGATGCAAATTAGTTGCAGAGATTACCTGTATAACTTTTGAAATACACGTCAGACGTTGTGGTTATTTGCTAGTTAATTTTCATTCTACGCGTTACACGTGTAAGTATAAGCTTTTTTCCTACTTCTGCTTCGTTCGCGTTCATCCGGTCATTCTAGACCCCATTGTATCCATCCAACGTTAAAAGATTTCTTCAGTTTGGACGAAATATGAAGAAGGGCCTATTGGCGCATGATATCAGGTTGTCCGAAAAGTGTTTTTCTTTTACAGACACGTCTTTTACAACGATACATCTTTATACAAACATGAAACCTAATCTGCCAAATGTTTTAATCTTTATCGTGATAGAACAAAATGGATCATACGTAATTAGATAAAATAATATAAAACGAAAAATGTGCATCCATTATTTCCGTATAAAACGAAAGGAACTTTCCGGACGACGTAATACTTCGTTTGAATTTTTAAATTAAATTAATTAAAAAATTAATTAAACGCGTTACATAATTATTTTATGGTAATACGATCGTATTATATCGCAATATTCCATTTGCCTTTTTCAACAACAAACGGTAAATGTGTATTTTTACGATATATTGGGAATTTTGCTACGGCTTATGACATAAAATATTTGGAAGATATCTTCTACAGAAAATATACATTGCTTCAACTTTTTAACCAACTGTACACGTACCTCAACTTTTTAAAAAACTGCTCCATCTCCAACAACTTATCCTACACGGGCTATGTAATAATTTGATTTTACCCAGTTTGGAATGAAAAATGGAAAGAAGAACTAAGTTGAAAGATGCTGTGGCAAAGGTGGATATTCATGGTCCTCATAGGCGAACAAGGTCTGGTTATAGAAAGTCGTAAGAAATGCGAGAATGTACAAGTTGTTGAAGTGGAATGCAGATGTTTGAGGTAACGACGGGAAGATTTGCGGATGTAGAACCGGTACGCGTGGCGATGACGGAACCGCAGGCAAAATAGTTAAAATTTACAGCGAGACCGGAGCCGCAACCTCGACAATCCAAGCAATAAATTGTCGAAACAACGATTTATAACAATAGAAAGCAGGTAACCGAGTTTCTCGTTACAAAGCGAGCGTAAGAAATGGATATCGCGTTCGAAGATTTATCTTGTTATATCGTTCGATATAAATTACCATATCGCCGATTTTTCACGTATCAGAAACCAATTTATGATATAAGAAAGTCATCGATATTGTTTCTAGCGTCCATCCAGGAAGAGGAAATGGAAAACGGGAAACACGCTTCGAAATATACTGGACGTGAAACAAACGCGAAAGATCGTGCAAAAGTTTAACTAACTTTTTAGATTCCCATGATAGTGCAATGCTTTCGTCGTATTCCCAGAAGCTTTTATAAAACCGCTCGTCATTTCCTGCGACCGTCAACGGAGAGAGCTTTCGCTAGCTCGATCGCTCCATTCGCGGAAATTTATACAACTACGATCGAAACACGAATACGCTAGCAAATTGCGCGTCTCTTTGAAATAGCAAAATTGTGTAATTTTTCGTCCTGCTATTTCTTTCATTCTCGAAGTAGCACGTTCGTGAAAAAGAACAAAGATCGTAGAATATCGGTACGGCAAGTGAGAGAAAACACAGATTCAAGTAGTACGACTAGAGGATAAGTCAGACGATCGTTCCATACTAACGTAATTCGAATAAAATACGAAATTGACAAGAAACGCGGTCGGATACATTGAAATTAATCCATCAGAGGATCTAGACAGCGATGCAACGCCCGCACACTTCAGTTGAGAGAGCTGAACTTTCACATTTGCCGAATATCGTGGACTGAATACGTCTTCCCTAAATAATTGCGAGCAGTTTCGTGGTCTGAATATCACGGTCGTTCTCCACGTCCCATATTCGTTCTGTTATTTTACCGGGTTTGTTTCGTACTCATAGAGGACAGAAAGATAAAAAATAAAGGGGAGAGACTTTGGTGGAGCGTCGAGAACGACGGAGGAGCAGGAAGAAGGAAGCGGGTCGTCATAGACCTGGATACCGTCTATGTATTTTCCTGTGGCACGGATACTCAAAAAACTGGGTCGAATATCCGCGGCGTAGGTTTTCTAAAGCCGGTGTTCCGAGGCGTTTCGACCCAGGTCACTCGGCAGAAAAGAGCTTCGAGCACTAATTAAAGGGGCTGTCTCGCTACGAGGGTGAACATATCTCGCGTAATCTTTCGCTGTGACACGTCGTACGCCTTTGACCATCGTTTCGTCTCTTCGATACTATCGCGTTGATTGTAATTCCCCCGATACATATGTATACGAACGATATACAAATGTATACAGGGTGTGTCAAAGAATCACGGTCAAATCTCGAGAACATGTAATGGTTATCGAAACAAGCGAAAAGCTCTTGATAAATATCGATCTAGATAACCTTAATAAACTATAGACTTTTATGCATTTATGCGGAACTTTTATATGTAAAAATTCACAGAATTAGAAACATATATATATATATGTATAGTGTTTAATGTCTGTAACATTAAACGTATTTTTAAGTGTCATTACTTTCATTGGTTTATATATTGCGTTTATATAAATATGAATTTACATAAGATCTCGCTATCAATTAAGTATCGATAAAGATCTATCCACAGGTTGTAGTGTCTCGTCTATGTTTCTCATAAAAGTATGTATACGTTGAAGGATCTCCTATATCTCTCTTATCGACAGTAGTCTTCGATTCGCTGTTTTAATTCACTCGGTGAAGTAATAGGTTCGTTATATGTTATACTCTTTAAGTGTTCCTACAGACAAAAGTCTGTTAGATTTATTTTTGATGAACGAGCTGATCGTGCTATCCGCTATCCATTTTTTATTTTATCGTCGGTATTCAAATGTTCCACATTTCTACAAAAGTGAAAACGCTCTACAACTTGGGAACCAACGATATTTGGGTCCATGTTTTCTTCAGATCTCTCTTCTTTATTTCGTCGCTGTTACATGCTCTTTAAGTTTGATAGCAACCTTTCGAGACACTGCGTATACACGAACCATTTGCTTCGTTTGCAGCGAAACTGATTTCATTTAGCCATTAAACGCGTTCGTGGGATTCGATTGTATGAAAAATGAAAAACAGCTAAGGACAGTCAGAGCAGCTGCTCTTACACCTCAGCGTACTTCCGTTCCGCCTCGTCTATTTCTTCTCTTCGCACCGATCGTCGATTCCCTGCTGCGTTACTCGACTCTCTGATGGCCTTGGCTCGAATCGTGGGTCAAGTTCTCACGAAATGCGTCACGTACGATGTGGAAAAAGTAGCGTCCCGTCAAACGTGCTTGTTCCTTTGAAACCTTTTCTCCTATATCCGCCCTATTCTCTATCTCATTGGCGACCAACGACATCTTAGACTTTGGAAAATGTGTTTTCTCTCGCTACAACTCGCGTTTACTTAGACGTAATGGCATTGCATCGAGACGCGCAAAAATCCTGTTTCTTGGAGACGCGAGAAGGATGTCGACGCAAACGGGATTCTCCCTTTTACTCTGTGCGCTCGTTCAGCCCTATTAAACCGACTTGCAGCCATCTGAAAGCCACCCTTGGAGACAAGGGTGAAATGTCGGTAATTGTAAAGGAAGGGCCACACCTCACCGATTTCATTGCTCTTGATGCGTATTATCAAGGCCGACATTCTGAATAATTTCGATTGTAACGTTGAAACGACTCACGAAAGTATTTGAACGCTTGCTATAGAAAATTTTCGCTAATGTATACTTCATTTTTATTACGATATTCAAACCCTTATCCTCATACAGCGAGAGTCAAAAGCGAGTGTACACCTTAAAGGAACGAGGATCGTATAATATTAACCTATAAGCTAAGGGTAAGCCTATAGAGCTTAGCTATGTTCGATAGTGATAATTTGTATTCCTACATTAATGTGTGCAAAAGCTTCTGAATAAATTTCGTGGCCTCAGGGCGTATGCACAATTTTGACTCTCACTATATTATACACTAGCTATAAAAAGTATTTACGCATGCCTTTATTTTATAAAGAGTTTTGTTTTCATAATATCGTACGTGAATTTCAATTTTGTAACATCAAATTTTTACCCTCGCATGAAAGTATTACTAAATGGTATAAAAAGTACACTTGGTCGTAATTAAGTAATATAGAAATAAATGGAGAACCGTAAAAATGCTTTTTATAGCCACTCTGTGTTGCACGAAACTTTTCGAAATTTAATTGGAATGTATAGAATCTACATATACGTATGTGGAAGTCACAAGTGACCTACTGTCGGCATATATTTAGTAAACAAATTAATATACATCGAACGATGATCTTAGCCGAACAATGGTGAATATCGCGTTCACGAATATCGCTGAAATATCAAAATATTTTACATAACATAGCTAATACATCCGCAAAAAGTTTCGAAACGTATAAGTGAAATTACTCGAAGCTTTGGTCCTGACAACACATACCAAGAACAATGAATCGTTAAAATATTCTCTTTTCTATACAACCACCTGGAATATCTTTTTTGACTCAAAAGAGTATAGTCTTTCTACCAGAATTTGTCCACGGCTATTAATTACTCTGTTGGACGAGTCGGGCCGTATCATCCGCGGATCAGCGTGTTTGCTTCTGAAGACACAAAAGCGCGCTGCAAAGGCTGGTACAAAGAAGGGAATCAGGTGGAACAGAGAGTGGCAAAGATAAATAGGCAGATACAGTGGCAAACGGTCGAGTGAACAGATAAATGTATAGGCAGTGTGTAAAGGGGCGAAGGAAGCCGAGGGTTGGAAGGAGGCGAAGTAGAAAATGGGCTGGGAAATAGGTCCGGTCGATTCCAGCTGTAATTGGAAGAATCGATTTGTTGCGATGTCGAGTGTTGTTCTAGATTCTCGCGTGTCTTCTAATGAATTTTCAACTGAAACACTGGCCTGGCCCAGATCGCGTCGTTCGTATTTCATATAGCAGGAACCTCGATGGCTATTCCTGGTCTTTGATCGGAAATAGAAAAATTCCTGCGATTTTTCCACGTGCATTCAACGACACGGCTATTCGATCTTCAATCGTTTCTCCCAATCAAGCACTTCTCATCGTCTTTGCCACGGCAATTATTCTTTTCGATCTAATTAACTCCGTTACGTTCTTTGAATCATTTTCGAATCATATTTCTCTATCGTTAGACAATCTCTGAAATTTCAGCCAACTATGAAAGAGTCGTTATTGGCACACGACATTTTTCGTTTGAATTTTATATGGAAGATCCTTCTTTTATATTTGAAATCTTTTTTTTTGGAGGGTTGGAACTAAAACGAGATAAAAAGATGAAAGATTCGATCATTTTATGCGAGTTTAACAGTTTTTAAAACTCGACCCCTCTTTTTCTATGGACACTCGATAAAAAGACTCGTTCCGCGAACAGAGAATAGTGGCGCAATTTTCGTTTCAGCACGATATCGCATGAAATTGGGGAAATAAAAGTTGGAAACGTTGAAAGAGGCAAATATGTGGCAGCTGCGGCGTTCATTCGCCGAGGGTAATCGCGTTTTCTGTTTTGCTCGTACGTTCCATCCTCGCAGGCCATTCGAGGTCGTCGTTCGAGGAGACGAAATCGGAATGCGACAGGGACAATGAACTCATCCCTTGGAAAAGTCGAATAAAACGACGGCTCGTAATCTTCCTGCCGCCGAGGATAAACCCAGTCCCATCGTAAACGAGACTGTCCACTTACCCTATCAATGAACCGACGCGTGCACAGGTAATTCGTAATAAAACCTCTTCCTCGTGTCACGTTTAATTAAACCCTGTCTCTGCTCGTACCCAAGTCGTGCGACTCTATCTAAACCTCTCACAGTGTTTCTTTTCAAAAATTTTCTCTTTGGTCTATGTGAGGAAATGGATATTTTACAATTTCTATGATGAGGCCGAAAAGACTTTTTCCAAGTTCAAGTCGGAATTTTGGCAGGAATGGTCTATCCTTTTGATAAAATAAATTTGAAAAATATGCTAGTCTAGTATTCATTTGTTGCTTCTTCTTCTTCTTTGTTCACGTTCAAGTCTTCGAATCGTGAAATTCCTTTCGTTCCATGTTACTGAACTTTGCTCCATAACCGACTGGTCTGTTTCGCGACATGTCCAACTTTTATAGCGAGCCTGTGAAGACTCTTACTATGTCCGAACATGTTCCTGGCGGGAACAGTGTCTTTTCCACAAAATAAATTTGGAACTCGTTGGTGGAAAACCCAGTTTACGCAACTGTAGTTCATGTAATTGCAGTTTCTCTGTTTTAGTATTTTTTAAATTAGCGGAGTCGTTCAGTTAATCAGGCATTAATTAAAATTTCGTTCCAATAAGGATGAATTCTATTGTAGTGTACCATTCGTTCGTTCTCGTCCACGTTTAAGTCTTCCAGCCAGTCTGAATACGAATACGATATTTTTGACATACATCGTATTTTATCATGAAATTGCTGCTATATCACGTTGACTGAATTCTGCTCTGTAACTGTGTTTCGTGACAAGACGAAACGAAAGGCCGGCTATCGACGTGTCAGCGTTCGTGCCATTTGCGACAAAGTGATACCAGCTAAAGAGCTAAGGCAGCACAACGGGCTGTCAGCCACAGTGGTTTCCGATCGGCTCGATAACCGGTGAATAGATCGTCGCTACGTTTAAGTGCGTCGAATCGAGTCGCGTAGTTGGGAACTCGATTAGCGACGCCAGGCCACGGCCCTGGAATAATTGCTAATTAACTGCGTGCCGCGACGAGCCGCGACGAACCTCGAACTTGAACATGGTCAATCTCTCTCTCTCTCTCTCTCTCTCTCTTCGCGTTAGAACGGCTAGCCAGTTAGAGAATAGCCATTTGCAAGAGGAAACTTGGAGCACTTTGATCTCTGGAACAAATTCGAAGCGAATGAAACTTCTGTTGCCCACGAGAATAATTCGAAAATAAACGGAACTCTGGTCTTCGGGTCTGATCATTGCGAGTCACAGTTAGTTACAGTTAGACACGAGTACATGCTTTCTCTCTCATTCTCAACTCCCATAGCTGTAACTCCTTAAATTCGCCGACAAACATCGAAACTTTAGACAGCTCTCAATGAAAAATTTGACGTCTAGTCATACAGCCAGGCGCACAATGAAACAAGGAAGAATCTTCAAACAACAACCGTAAAAGAAAAAGAAATTATTGGCTATACCATAGATTAGCTCATCATCGTCAGGAAAAATATTCCTTGAGGAACTCCACCAACATTTACCTACGAGCTTATTTAATGGATTCTAATACGCTAAAACGAATGAAACGCGTTATGAGCCTAAGGAAGAAATAAAATATACGCTTATTGTTAGTCCTAACAGATGACAACGAACGAAGATAATTTAAGAAGATCTCGCAATTTTATTCATCGATCGTTCGCTATAAAACCTACCTCTGTCTGTCTGTTTGTCTGTCTGTGATCTTTCGGTAGAATGTTGGCAAGTTTTACAATCTGGCGCAGTTAAGCAAACAGTTGGATACCGAATCGAGTACAAGCGGCAGCAGGATTATTAAGCCGCTTTCCAAATATACGATTTAAAGGGAAGATGCCCTGGCTAACTTGGAACAACTACGGTCCAACTGGAACCGGCGCAATAAATACAGGATATAATCCTAACTATCTGAAATGGAGCGGGCAGCTCGGGAACCAGAGCGTGGCCGATGTTGTCCACAAGCTCTTTAACGGGACCTGGTCTCTGGCTGCGAAACAACGCAGCACCTGCCATGTACCGAATATTTGTTCTGGCAACCGTAGTACACTTGTACCTGAAACTTCGTTACATGCGCTGGATGTTGGTCGTGCAACTTTCCAACAATAAGGATAGCAGATGGGCAACCATACGGGATACTTCAAAATTTGTCTTTCGTTCACAAGTTGTCGGGACCAGAAGCTTGGTCGTTTCGAATGATTTCAGCTGATTGCTTCGAATATATCGCAAAATCGATTCTACGACGGAATCAGGACCGTGAATAATTACTTCGCTGTAGATATTTATGCGAATTTATAATTTTGTCGAGGTGATTAGAAACACGGGATTTAAATAGAACAGCTGATCCGCCGAATTGGATTTCATAGACTTTATAGATCGATATTGGTTTCAGAATGCATTTGTATAATTTCAGTTTATTATTCTAAGATTGTTTTAACTCGTAACTTATTCAAACTTCAAATGGACAAGTTTTGTTCTGCGTTCTTGATTTATTTTCGAGTTCTGCTTCTGCTGATTATCCATTTCGGCCTAGTCGAGAATCAACCAAGTTCTGGTGAACTTGACAAATTTTCAAACTCGATTTTCTCAATGACCGAGCCTCCAACACAATTCCATTCTCCCTCAGTTTCGTCTTACGTAGAAACATAGAACGTATCTTTGATGAATCTTTTGAATCATAAAACGTACCTGACGTCAATTGTCGCTTACTATTCACGAAGACTCCCCATTTGAATGCTGGCAATCGATACACTTAGCGTGATTGAGTTCCAAGCTGTTTTCCATCTGCCAAACGTGATTTCATCTTCCAGTGTCCGAAATGTTTGACCGTGTCTACCTGCGGTACAATGAAATTGTGTAGTATTATCGGAGGACGTGTGCTTTCCCTTTAGCGCGACGTGAAACTTTCCGATTGGAATACGAAACTCTTCCCGAAGGGACGAATCTTTTCTTGGAAACTCTCGTGTTATTGCACGCCTTCGAATGTAAAGACCATAAAAAAAAAAAAAAAAACAGATGGTTGGATGTTGTGGGCGGTTATTGCAGATTTCCCTGTGGGAGAGGAGGAAAATCGTTTCGAGGGATGATCGAGTGACCCGTTACGATTCAGCGGTGTTTCCTGTTTGTTTGATGTAGTTTGGCGCGCGCTAGGTCCAATACGATTTCCGTATAGGTCGGACCCCGGGAGAGAGGAAGCGGACGGTCCTTATCTTTTGACGCAGCCACCACCGGCCTTAAATCCAATTAGAGTAAACGAATCGCCGCGTGCAGTCTGCAGAGACAAGGGATTTTCGTCCCTTCCACTGCGAAAGGAATTCAAAGCGCGTCTAATTTCACCCAGTGCCCCCGTATCGCTTGAAGGTCCGATTTTTCATTCTTATTCTACAGAATGCTCCTAGGTAATCGAACCAAGAATGTCATACAAACATAGAACGTCATTTAGAGTCTCCTTAAGAAGTTAGAATGAACGTACGAAATATTTTAGTAACCTTAGCTGTTAATATGGAATTTCAATAAAAATGTTGATAAAGTATTGAATTTGAGTACTGTAGGAAGCTTATTTTAATTTTGCTTCGTCTCAGTGAAACAATCGACTCTCTGTATCAGTTCGCTACGTATACTTGTTACTATTACCAATATTAAGTTGTCCGAAAAGTGTTTTTCTTTCTCAAACGTGTTTTTTACAACAGTGCACTTTCATACAAACGTGAAACCAAGTCTGTGAAATGTCGCGGTGTTTATCTCAACAAAAAAATGTTGTGCGTCCATTATTTCTTCATAAAACGAAAGAAACTTTTCGGACAACCTAATACTTGTTATTTTGTAATATCTGACTTTCTTTTTTAAAGCTATTCGCATATTCACGATCACTGATAAATTGCAAAAGATATCGAAGACAAAAAGACATTGGTCTTTATAGCTATTTTTATCTTATATCTACATCACTTCGAAACGTGCTTTTTCACGTACTTAGGTACTTAACTAATCGCTACACCCTCTAGTCTGGTATATCCCGTTATTTACGCCAAGTCACGGAATCATTGAAACAATTATCCTCGTCCTTGATCGCTAACGGCGATAAGAAACGCTGGTGAAAACGACCAAACTGTAGAAACGCGTTATCAAAAAGAGGAACGGACGTATCACGTGGACGTAAAAGGTTAATGGGCAATCTAGATTGATGTTTCGGCACGCGTGTGTTAGCGTCATTGAAAAACAGGTAACCTTTGAACTCGAAACACGCAAAAGTGAAAAATTTCGTCCGTAATCGCAAGAGCGATTTTTATTCCACTGATTAATCCTGCTGTCTAGCAGGAGGATCGCTATATGTGTGATAATTCAGCTGTGATATTTACGAATGTGAGTGTACACTGTACATCTCCAGATTAGTTTCAACTTTTATTAATACGATTATGATATTCGTGTCCATTTATCTCATTAATGAAAGTTCCAAATGTTTTGTGTAATAGATATATGTGTATATCATATGTATTATTAATTATTATATATCATTATATTTGTATATTATTTATATATATAATTACACGCGTGTTTCTTTCTTTATGCTGTTCATGAAAATTCAAAATGTTTTATGTAATATTCATATGTAGAAGTTGCATCTGTTATATAATGCTATTGAAATGTTAGTGGAAAATGTTAACGAATGTTAATGAAACTTCAAAACGTTTTACATAATATACGTATACGTCGTATCTGTCATATAAAACATTTTGTTAATGAGATGCGAATATCAGCATTATATTAATAAAATTTGAAACCGATTGGAAATGTAGATACATATAAGTATATTTTCAATAGCAAGTGTTCAAATACTTTTGCGAGCTACTGTATACCTGGCTTCTTGGAGCAGAGCTGAATCGTCTGGACGATTTTAAACACGCTTTTGGCATGTAATTTCCTCAAGGACCATCGACCAACTTGATGGATGATTTTATCGTGTTTTTTCTTTCGTCGACGCCCCTCGAGTCGTTTGCCAAATCAACGCGGTGCTTCCCTTTTCGTTTCGACTTCAACTCCCTTACTCCTGTCGTTTACGCGAAACACCAGTACCTCGAGTAATGGGGCGGAAAAGAATAATTTTAGGCAAATACAAACCCGCCGCGTATTTCCAGGGAAACACATGCCGTCGACTTTAATGGCGATCCGAAGCAGGTTCGCCGTTTTGCAAGGGTTGGGAGAACGTTCTACCTTTACACGAAAATTCCGGGGAAGAAACGTGAGGAAATTGAATTTATTATCATAGAGAACGCGTTCAGAATCTTCTTTCCTCATCTTACGCGTGCGATCTTTTCCGTGTTACGTGCTTTCGAGACACCGAACGTATGATTGTAATAATTCACGGTTGAAAGAGAATATCGTAGGGACGTCGAGTTATATGTACTCATTAGATATAAATAAATGTTATAAGTTGTATTCGATAAAGGATGGAAATAATATAACAATGTGCTTAGTTTTCTTTTTTTTTTTTTTTAATTCTGCCTTTCTGCGTTTAACTCTTCCATGATTTTTACAGAATTACCTCGATTTTTAAATCCTACCGCACCTCTCATAGCTCTTTCAGTAGTATTAACCATACGTGGTCGGACATATCAGGGTAAATACAGAACGAATACACGAAAATGGCTATTTTCATTTTACATTTTCTCGCGTATCGGTCCGGGGAAGTAAACGCTATTTAGCAGAAATATTTGTCTCGAAACGTATCCATACAGCATTACATTGAAACTAGGAAGATCAAAAAGCTACGTGAATCATTTCCGTGTGACGAATCATTCCTCGCTCGCTATCGATTCGTTATTACAAACATTGGCCTATTTCCCTATTACTTGTCCACACGAATTCTTCTCGATATACAGCGTGGGCCATCTAAAATATACCACCTGAATAACTCGCTTGCTTTTGATGACAGAAAAAAAAAATGCGCAAGATCATACTTTTCCCAATTTCAAGGTAAACGTCATTTGACGTTAATAGCTTTCTGCACAGGTGGAAGCGTGGAGGAGATAATTTCGGGGTCAATTTCATTTTTCAAATAGAACGATATCTTCCTTCTTCGTCTTTGCCTTCCGATAGGGTGTCCTAAGACAAACACACCGACCTATAGTTGCAGATCATTCGAGATCATTGGAGATCAATTAAGATGGAAAATACGAAGACAGATGGTCCCTCACTAGGTTAGTAGCGTGTTTGAGGAATTAACTCGGCAGAGACAAACGCTGCCGCACAAGTCGATCCTGTTCCTCCTGTCCTACCGACTAGCTTATCGTCGTCGTTCCTTGACCTCCATAATGGCATACATCAGCTGGTTGGGAATCCGCAATCTCGGCCGCGTAGCCCGGGACACACGAGCTTTGAGTGTGAATTCCCACCGCAGAGGCAGACCCTGGTAGATTAGAAATCGATAAGCCGCACGAGGACGCGTAGAGTCCGGCTGCGAGTGGGAACTTCGCCTCGTAAAAACCGTGGATTTTACTGGTTCTCCTTTATCGTTTCCTTTCTCTTCCTCGCGCCGCGACGGGAATATCGACGGAATTGTCGACGAAACAACGTTCACGTTACTCTCGGGTCTGAGGCTCCCTTTTATGCGCTGTAAACAGTTACTAGCACGGTTTTAAATCGTTTTTCCTATCAGACCCTACGAGCAATCGAGGCTGCAGGTCGTATCAGTCCGGCGAAAGGCCACGAATCGACGCTCGTATTTGCCTTGTAACGTTTACTGTCGGTCCTAACCAATCCGTATTATCCATCCTTTTTCATTCACGATAATTCGTTCACGATCGTTCCTCTCTTTCGTCTGAAAGTTGATACGACGACTTATACGACGAGAAGAAAATAATTCAATGATAGAGAAAACGGTAAAATCGCTCAACGCTTTTGATGGTATCAAAAGATATATCGCGTCAGTGGATTTATTTAAGCGCCATTAAGCTTACATTTCTATCTTCCGCGCGTTTTATCAAAACGATCTCGATAGTTAAGAAGAAATGGACAGTATGTTTGGGATAATCTTTACTACGTAAAACAGAAATATTTTCGACGAAGGAGATTTATGGTTCTTTTTAATACACTCGCTGCTATTAACGCATACGATGTCTCGATTCATTATTTTACTTCGTATAATTATGTTTATGATTATATAAAGTAATTATAATTACCATATTTTACTTATATAAGTATTTATTATAAGATACTTAATAATGTAAATGAAATTCAAAAGAGATTGGTTGATTTATTATCGAGAAATCATGAGAGAACACAGTCCAGAAAAATGCGTTCAACCTTTCACGTACGGTTTCAACCTCCTATGTAGCAATCTCTACGATCTTTAATCATTTTAAGGAAATTCAGGTGTACAGATTTTAAGAAAATGTAACAGGAGCAATCGATTTTTCGATCACTCTAAAGAGAAATTCCCATTTACTCGTTGATACTCGAGTTCCGATCGAAACGCGGCGCGTTTGACGTAGGGTAGGTTGGTTTTTTTACGAAACGTACTTTTATCTTCGATCTTTGGGCGAGCAAAGCTCTATCGCTGAAAGGGCCACGACTCAAAGAGTCTCCTCTCGTATCGATCGCTGAGAAAGAATACACCGTGACCGTCTTTCGACGATCCAGCCTGCATTTGACTTGGATGCTTCGCCCAATTCTATTGTCAATTCCCGGCAACTATCTGTTTTTCGGATGGACCGAAGCTAGCCAACTTTCAGAACTTACAGAGGCTAACGAAAGTATTCCAAGTCTCGTAAAAACTTTTTACGTATACACAAAAAGCTTGAAATCTCACTTCTACTTGTAACGGGACACGATTATCGTGATTTGGTTTTTGCAAATTTTGTATGAATTTTGTAAAATTATAAATTTGAAACGGATGTAGAAGTTACAAAATATCTGTTGCAATGGTACAGTTGATAAAGATGATCAATGTATTTGAACAGTGAGTTATTCACTATATTAATTAATCAGGATATGTAATGAAACCATCTTTAGCACTAATTGTACGTTTAAGATTACTATTAATGCTGCGTACTAATTTTTCACTAAATGTATGTTCGCAATTAGTGTCTCGTTACTTCTATATACATTTTCAGATTGGCTGCTCTATTTATTTTTAGACACGCTTTTACGCGAATTCATACTTTTACGAATACCATTGAAAGACTAGAGCCTGGAGAAAGACTTGTTTCATCTACTAAATATTGTAACAAATACGGTACTTTGGAAATTTTGCCTGTGTTTGCATATTACGTTTCTTATTTATGTCCCATGCATCTTTGTATAATTTAAATTCCCCACAATCGCATGGAAATCAGTAGTCTACTCGATTATATATACGCGATAGTCGTCTCGTTACAATGCTACGGAAATTTCAAAAAGTTTCGTATACACGATGCACGTGATACGTTCGTAAAGAGATTCTATAGTAAGCGTGCGAATACTTTCATAAACCACCATAATCCAAACTCGAAACTCTACGTCTCAACCGATCGATGATCGATCCAATCTCTTCCAATAACGCTAGAAAATTTCCATTCAATCAAACGAGAACCGTGATTGAATTCGTTCTTTATGGTTTCGACTTTGGCTAGAACGAGGAGCGAATTCTTCAGAGTTTGAAAAGGAACTTCGCTTTGCACTGCCTCACAGACCGAACTACCTTTAAAAGGTGAATATAGGTGGAAGATTCTAGGTTCTGTGGGAATTTAGCGCAGAAGTCATCGGTTTTTATCGGTCATCGAGAATATCCAGCAAACTGTGCGCAGAGGATATTAAAGGAAAACAAAGGGGTTTGCGGAGCTTTTCGCTCCGTTTCCACGTCGTTGAGGGCTGGCCCCCAGGGTGGAACTATTCCAATTATTAAGAGCTATCCAGGCGCGCAAATGTCCCGGCAACTGTGATTGCCAATCTTGGCTCTCTCGGTTACCAAGCACGTGAAAAGTGCTACTCGAAACGTAGACGAAAATAGAAGGTTTGGTTTGGTCTGACAATGAGAGAAACTTTCGACCACGTCCACTCGCGACCGGACCTGGTAGTTTTGAATCTGCACAAATATGGTGTAGTCATGCGGTTTACGAAAATATTCGAATATTTGTAGAAAGCTTTCGTGAATATATTATGAGCATTGTACGAAACATTTTGCAATTTCATTGGCGCTATAATCAAATACCACTATCATAATGATATTGATAAATTTTGAAGCGAATCGGAATATGTATATAGAAGCTACGATATATTTAATGCGAGTAGATATTTCGCAGAGATTATAGGAATATTTAAACAGTCAGTTATATATTGCCTGCGTTAATATGCTCCAGTATTCAGTTGAACTATCTGGTAACGCTTATCACATGTTTAAGATGGCTATTCATTATTCAAATTATACATAATTAATTTATTACCAAATTACTACATATATTGCCAGATTGGTTGCAAAGCCCAATATAATCACGACAATCATAACTCGTTACAGTATTAACGAAATTTCGAAATATTTTATATAAAACACATAGCATATTCATGAAAAATTTCCATAAAAATACTCGCAACTTTAAAAAATTATTTAGATTAGCATCAGTTATGCAAATGTTCCTGTTACGTATATCTCTTGTATATCTTTGCATCGGTTAATAAAAAATGATTTATACAAAAGCAGCCCTTTACACGTTCATTTATACTTTTCATTGTAGCGCAGATTCAAGGCTTTGCCGAATTTATCGAAAATCTATTTCGTGGAATATCTCCCTTCTTATCGGTATCAGAGGCGGGGAATTTAATCAGCGTTCAGAATCTCATCGTAATTCACCGCGCTCCCACAATTCGCTGTTTCAATAGTCGTCCCTCTGCGCTTTAAATTCGTGAAGGCTTGCATCCTCCTTAAGAAGAACAGCCAGTCAAATATTTACCCATAGGCCGTGTGCTGTTCGTGTACTTTTACCGGTAAAAGTTACCGCTGCTAAAAAGAGGTCTAAGATAAAGAGAAAGAACTGCCCTCCGGGAACGTCTTATTTATCTCTGCGCTCCTGTTGGTTGCAAGTCCGATACTGTTACTCTTAGCTACCTGTGCTCTAGTTTCCGGTTCACATACCAGTGTACCTTATGTCAGGACAGGTAAATTTCGTTAGCTCTACGATTTTCCATGCTCACTAACGAACGAACAGAAATTTCGTGTTACCAGACTTTTTACGTGTTTATGCAAATTCATATTTTAACGAATACAGTTGACACTGGCGATGATTGAAATATAAAATTTGTATCGAAAAATAATTCCTATCTATATATTTTACAAACAGTCATTTATGTCTTTAAAACCGTACGCCAGTATGTAAAATTTCCAAGAAGAATTAAGAATCAGTCATTACTGACTCAAGTAGAAATTTGTTTGCTAAAGTCTACACCGGCGGACGATTGTTCGCGACACGCGTCTGCCGACAACTTACCTGTCAATGTAAATATAGTTTTAGCAATTACAACGAGTATCATATACATACAGCGATCTATAACTCACTTCATCTATTTAAATATTGCACTACTTCTTTTTTCCCTCGAAATTTTTATTTCAGACTTGTGAAGTTTGCTTTTTGGAAATTTTAATCGTTGCTTCGTTGTAAATTTTTTTATTATTAGTTTTTATTGCGTGTATAACGATACACGTGTGTAATACATGGTAAACGAATTTTAACAAAATTAAAAAATATTCAGTAACAAAAAAGTTATACGACTTTTAAATGAAAATGTAACTTTCGAGCTACCCTGTATTTTTAAACTTTTACGTGTTTTTAAATATTCCACGCATTCTCTGCATTATACCACTTTCTAGTAATCGCGTAAATATCCATAGTCCGCATATTGCCTTACATTTCTCTTTTTCCAACTCGACCGGAATTAGAACGCGTGGCTGTGAAATTTTCGTGCGCATAAATTTCTGGAAGAGAAACAACGTGGGGAATGCGGAGGAAATATCGGCCAAGGGTCGAATCGTGGAACACGATGATCGATTTCCACGAAGACGACTTTCTCTTGGGGGGAAAGAATCGTGAAATTTCCTTCGCCGTTGTCGAGAAGCACTCAGCCCAATGAAACTTCGACGGTCGTCATTACCAACGAGCCCGTCGCTTCCTCACTTCCGAGACGTCACTTTCCGGTCTCGTAGATTTCCCAAGGATGGGAAACGTTCCTCTTATCGTCCTTCCACCGCGATAAAACGTGACGTTGAATTACACCGACGCATACGGTTTGGATACAGATACTCGCTGGACAAAACTATTGTTTTGTGTGTGTTAAAGGAAACGCAGAATGTGAAACATATACACGGCAGTGAAAAGTTCATAAAATAAGAAATATAGATAGACGTCATAATTTTACGAAATGAATTTATTTAATAAAATCGATGGATAAATATAATATATAGCATAGAATAGATGACCAATATGGTAAACAATTTCCAGTAGTTTATCGATTTTAAACTTTCTTTAATCCGCCACTGTACCTACCCGGTAAATATTTTATCAAGTTATAGATAGAGACAAAATTATGTTTTTCGTAGAAAAACCTTTTTTATTTTTTTTAAGATTTACTAACTAACGTTGGTTCGCAAGGAAGACAAAATTCCACTAACTAATTTTCACCGGTTAGTTTATTGCTTGTATCTGTTGGTACTAAGATATCGAAAAAGATCGTGTCGTTTAATTGTTTGTTGTTTTTAAAAAGTATCTGTATTGGTGAAATTATAACACTAGTTCTGTACAAGTATAGAATGATAAAACAGCTTCTCTGTTATAAAACTTGCTATTTATAAAATACACAGATGCGGAAATGAACACGCATCTCACTCATAATTTTTCAATACGTGTTTGAAAATAATTAATTTACTATCCACTAATTACTTTTACAAATAATATTACACATTC
This sequence comes from Bombus soroeensis, assembly GCA_014737365.1. Taxonomy (NCBI): domain Eukaryota; kingdom Metazoa; phylum Arthropoda; class Insecta; order Hymenoptera; family Apidae; genus Bombus; species Bombus soroeensis. The sequence continues at coordinate 499,092 of JACXIL010000029.1, read as the reverse complement.
TCGTCGCAAATTTCCATTGTACGTTTTAAATTGAAAGTAAAACGCGCTGAATTCGAAAGTTCATTTAATAGCATTTGTTTGCAGTGGCGGAGTAAAAATTTACCTGAGGGACATTTAAATTAAAAACTATATTTCAAAGTTCCATTTTATTTTTATGACGTACCATTTCATTAGTTAGATTTCCCTGTATTTGATGTTTCTCCGTTAATAACTGGGTACATATTTTAAAGAAAATGTACTTTTCAATTTATTTCCAATTTTACGATTGAGAAAAATAATTATAATTATAATTATATTCCGAGCGAAAATTCACCCATTTGTGTAACACTCTAATCCTATCAAAGAATCCTATCGGTTAAAGGTCAGACAAACGCTTCTGACGCGAATATTCCATCTAACCTTTTCAAAAATTCCATTCTTCTGTAAAACTCTGGTTAGGTGTGTGAACTGATCACGACACGTGCTGTTCCAACAATCGAATAATTTCATTTTCACACGGGAGAAGATAATTTATTTCAAGTTACTTTATGAATATTGATGTGAAACAATAACAAAATCTTCTTATCAAAATTTGGATAACTCATTTCAGTCCATATACTTTTTCTTTTTATATTTAGGAATCGTCCTAAAATTTTCCATTTGGGATTCTACTGTACTTCGTAATTATCTGTGAAACAAAAATCTTTAGTAGTAATATTCGTTGTAAATGCTGATTACTAATTGTAATAACTCTTTTATTACTTAAACAAATATTGAAGAATACATGGCGCATTTTTCTTTTATAAAATCGGAATATGGGTCTGTACAACATTGCGACAGTCATCTTGCTTTCTCCACGTAAAATATACTCATTTGCACTATTCACAAAATTACTGAAATTCAGAATTATATATATATAGTTGGAATTGGAGAGCTACGATAATTTACTGTGCAAAATTCATTGGGTATCTGTCGAGTGTTCGCGTAATACTTTATTCTCCATAATTCAATCAGTGAGCGGGCGTCAACCTGGAGAGCGTCACCAGGCGCAGCATCACTCAATTTGAATTTTATGCAGAGTCGCCTGATAAAATTGGGAAATAATGCCGATCGGTCGTTCGACGCGCGTAATTTATGTGCCGAGAATGTCGAGCGGCAATTAACCAGTCGTTAGCTGCCCCCTCCTGTTTTATTCGCCATCGTTCGATAATACGCTCGACCAAATATTTTCACGACTGTTCCGTTCTAATTCGTAGAGAATAATCGCGAGTACACTAAGCAACCTAAGCAAGCATTATCGATTGACGGTTTGTATAACGCTGTAGTTAATTACGTAGGATGCAATTTGATACGCATGGAAGACAGAACAGTTGATCGATAGATCGTGTTTGTCCGTGAGATTCTCTTTTTGTCATAGTGAATCGTTAACGATCGAAGAATGGTCACATGTTTCTTTAGAAAATCATAGCGATAAACTGTAGTATTATTCTAGCGTTAATTAGCAGCGTTGAAAAGATCAATTATTTTTGCTGTAACAAAAGTGAAGTGGTTTATTTCTTTTACATTTTGTTATTGAATGGGAAATAACGTATTAATATTATTTCTTTGAGCATCCTTATTAAACGGTATAAAAAATAAAAATGTTACACATTCCTCCTTAAATCGCAAAAAATATATCGATATTGCAACAGTGTTTGCAGCACAAGCTGCATAGTAGATAGTGGAAAAGTAAGAGGATAATCCTTAAATTTAAAAATAAGAGATAATCTATCCAATAAAAAACAGAACATAATCTCCAAACTGAAAAATAATATTTCAATAAAAAACGCAACGTTTAGAGGAAATATCAAAAAAGTTTATCTTGAGATTTCCACAGAAATCCATTCAATAAAAAGCGAAACATAATCTTCGAAAGAGATATGTCCAATCTCCAAAAAATAAGAAGACAATCTTTCAAACAGAAACCATGTTTCATAAGAAAATTAGGAAATACGAAGAAAGTTTACCTCGAGGTCCTCTACGCGAATTGAATGGAAATTAAGTACGAAATTACAGCGCCTCGAAATTATGCAACTTGCATTATGCATTAACGAAATTACAAATCAGATATACTTCGCGAAGATCCGTTTTCTTTTCGAATAATTGCAACGTCCCGTTCAATAAATGCCTCTTTCGTTCCGCTTCTTTAAGCCACATTAACCTATTGGAATTACAATCTGAATCTTTCTCGATCGAACTTAATCTCCGACGGAGGAAAAACGTCTGACGGTAAGAATACCCTAAATAGGTTAACAGGAAGCTCGTCGGTCTTGGCGTTAGCCGATTCCGAGCGATCGTGCTAGGAGGATTAGAAAGTTTCGTGTAGCCAAGCCTGTTACATTCGCGAGCGAATTCGGACCCGTTGATCCTATTACTGGACTGCGCAACCTTGCAAATATAATACATCATCGTCCTGATCCTTTCGCCAGATCCTTCACAAACTTTCTACGTATACGCACGCGCCATGGTACAGTTGTAGACTCTGGCCCAGCAATTTGCATCCGGTGCCATCGCAGTTCCATCAAGCTAAAAGCGTAAAGAGATCGTCGTCGGATGGCCCACATAACCGTATCGGTGAAATAATCACCGTTTTGAGTACTACGCGATGCATTTATTTGTCGAATAAAGCGCGTTCGATTCGCCCGCCAACCGGCTACTATTGACGCGGTTCGCAAACACTCGCGCTTTTATTCGGGTTAGATAGTGGCTGCGAGGATCGCGAGGTAATTAAAACGCACGCCCGATAAAGGCCATTAATTTCCTCGGTTCGAAATTTTCCACCATTTCAGCCACTCTGAACGAAATGCTTTTGTACGGTTGTAAACGCGAGAGAAGTATTGAGTGAAAGGGCAGGGACGAGTGATTCGTTCGGATCGTGCTGATCAGTAAAATCATTAAAGGTTAAATGTAGCAGGCCCGTGTTTTAGAGACAGGGGCAAGATAGATGTGTGTTTTCCGTGGGCGAGATGCCTGTAACAGATCTGAGATTGTAGTTTTCTATCGTCCTAGCTGCGAAAGACTCTGAAACAAATAAAACGAAAATGTTTAGGGTAGATATAGAATGGGGATGATCAGACAGCAGTCGTATAGGGAAGAATTCTGGAAAATCTGAGAATCCCATCACTTGGATCGTCACTGTTCACGCTGTTACATTTAGCACTGATACGTTCAGCACTGATTCGTCCAACAGCATTTGAGGTTTCCTGCAGAGAGCCGCACACAGAAGGGAAATAAAAATAAATCCGACGTTTCGCCAGTATTACAGTTAGCTTCGTTAAGGTGTCGTACACCTACTGCTGTATCTTTGAAAAGATACTCTTTTTCTAACTTTTGGACGAAGCATTGTTTAATGTATCAGTGTTTTAAGCATAACAGTGTGAGTAGCTTTAAAAGTCCGGTATAGGGGAAGCATAAAGATACAAGAGGTCGTGTCGAAAGTCGTATTTATCGGGACTGATTAATTATGATTATCGTGACGACCGTCTGCTGAAAAGCGTCGACACCGGTGGACCTTTAGCGATAAGCATGAGGAATGTTCGTACGCTTTCATCGCCGATACGCACAGACTTGTGGATATCTTGCTAGAAATTTCCGGCTAGTCTTAATGACTTCGTAACGAGGGGATCGCAGTATGTCGCCTTACGATTCGGGTCAATTCGTGCCCAGGGCAATATTAAACTGTGGCCGCTTAATTGAAAGGGGTCGTTCTTCGGCTGATATTAATACCACCGGCTTGGCAAAACTTTATACCGTAATCGTAAGTGATGATAACGCCGCTTTTAACGAGCCTCGTTACCACGGAAAATTCGACCAAGACTCGTGCCAAAACGTATAACACGGTGAAACTGTACACCATGCTCATTTCCATAATTAATTCAAAAGAACCACCAGCCATTTGCCAATTAATTTCCCCACTTTATCGAAGTGTTCAGTGTGGAACTGAAATTCGAAGTAACTGCCGAATCTCACGCGCTTGCCAGTGTGCCTTCGTCCTATTTTCCATCGTCTTCGAAATTGTATTATGGCGTTTCGCTTAATCAGTAGCCGAATTGTGAAATAATATTAACCACATCTAAATTTCGAAAATCATTTTACGATAGAACTCCATTTATCTAGCGTCGGAGAACTCGTCAATTTTCCTCGCTACCTATTCCTTTTCCCTCACATAACAGAAACACAAATTCGGACAAGCGAGTTGGACCAACAAACGGGGTATCAACTAAAATTTCGTTTCGATAAATGAAAATTCACGATTTGCATTATACAGTCATAATCGAAAATTCTGGCGAGATTTTGAATTTATAGCCAAGTTCGTCGAGCAATTGAATCTACTCTGCAATAAAAGATTGCTATGATAGGCATTATCCAGCCGGACGAAATACCGTAAAATATCGTAAACGTTCAATCCTACAGCGATTTCCGAGATTTGCTTTGGCCATTGTGGCGATTTAACGACAAATCGCCGGAGTTATGCAAGTCCGGCGACTGTTTCGCGATCCAATGGCCGTTAAAGCGTCGCCCAACCTCGACTCGTTTCTCTTGTATCAAACAGCCGGTCTCGCCTTTCCGAGATGACGGCGTCATCGAGAGACGAGGATCCCTTTGGGACAGGATGAAAGACGAGACAGAAAGACGAGCTCCTGCTTGTTAAAGTTCAATTAGCCTGCGTCGAACGTAGCGAGAGAAGACTCGTGTCGTAGCTGATAACGAAGAGGATCCAGGGAATCAGAGATTCTTCTCTTGCAGCGAAGGAGAGAAGACGCCCGCGGAGGATTAATCGTTCTCCCGTGGGAATGTAACGAGCGGAAGAAGAGTCGAAAAAAATTGCCGACGAGGATGATGAGGACTTTAGAGAATTAAAGTTCCGTTCGCAGCGGGAATCCCCGTGTTCCCTCGGATAGTGGCGATTAAAAACGCGGGGCTGCGCGCAGGAGGGGCGAGAGAGAAACTAGAGGAGGCGAGGGCCGGGGGATAATGCCGGCGGATGAGACTGTGCTCGCGATTCTATCCCCTGTAAAGATGTCGAAAACGTGGAGAACCGGTAAAATGAATTGCGCCAGCGTACTTGGAACCAGGCTAGTCTCTCGTGAAAAACTGGAGCGGAGAGGGAAATTCCCGCTGGTAAGAAGCGAGCGCAACGCTGCCTGTCCACGGCGATCGAATAATAAATTTTAGAAAAGAGAGAAGAACTGTACGAAGTGAAAACGTTTGTACGTCGTCGAGCTCTATCCAGACATAATTCGTGCCTTGCAAGAGAAAGGTTTCGCGCTAACAATGAACCGTGAGCTCCAGCTGGACGTAACTAGCCGTTTTCCTTCTCTTCCCATAGAGAATTTCCAAGTCCACTGGACTCTCGTTGGATGCAGAGAATTATCATTCTCAACGGAGCTTTAATCTGCCGCGACGAGTCAGCTAATCCCTGTTTATGAATTACCTGCGGGATTTCTTTCGCGAACCGACGAAACTCTTTGCCGCAGCGTGGCACTGGGGGAAGGGGGTGGCTCACGTGCCGCGAATTCAGAGTAACTCGGTGCAGAAACCTTACTGAGGAAATCCACCATCGATCATGAGTGTTCGGTTATCTTGGTCGATTTGTATCTTCCCTGACGATTTTCGAAATATTATTAACGAATTGCGGACCTTTATGCAACTTGATAATTTTAGTAGACGTGAATGAAGAAACGAAGCCTAAATAGAAGTTTATTTCGTCTACTAAAAATATTTTAATTCGTTACAATATCTGTTTGCTCTGGATAGTTCGTATGTTCTTGCATATTACGTGCATTTTTGTAGATTTTTGGCATCTTATTTTTCTCCAACATACACAAATATCTAGTCTAATAACTCAGTTCATCCATTCTGTGACAAAAATGACACTAGAAGCAAAATATGGCTCTTTTATATTTATAGAAAAATTCAACAGTTCGAGATATTTTTATACAAAGGAAGGTCGAAGTAACAATATTCTCAATAAGAAAGCATAGATAGATAAATGACTGTTCGATCAATAGTTCGAATCTCCCATTCGAGATGATCTTCGCATCTGACAACCTTCGCAGGTTTTCTCTGACGTTTCATTAAACCTTCGGTTAATTAGCGAACCGAGGCGATTTGCGAGTAAGTCGAACCGCGAAAATAATTTATCGTTACCTCGGTAGTTATCCCTATTAAGCGGCAGAGATTTAGTTGTCAGACAGTGTAGCAAGGGAAAAAGGGAGGAAAGGAGGGAGAGAGAGAGAGAGAGCAACGTGCACGTAGCTTCTTGGCCTGTTCCACGGTGAATAACGACGCCTCTGTTATATCTTCCATCTACCCCCTCCACTTTTACGGTCCAATTTCAAGCTCCACCTTTAATGAAGACTAAGACTCTTCGGTTTTCTTCTACGCTTCGGAACCTCGCCAATCGACTTCCAGCCTTTCTCCACCGACTTTTGAAAGCTTTGGAGAACAGAGAATGCGAGACAGAGAGAGGCGGAAAAAAGACCGCCGGAACTTTCTAAATGGCCGCTCTGGTAACGAGGCCAATTATCCATTAGAAGTTGATGCTGATTTCAGTAATTCCTTCGTTACGCTAAATCACTGTTTGCCACGACCACGATTAAATAATTCTCGGACAGCTCTCGTGAAGGGAAAGGGAGCGCTGTTGATTGAATAACTTTTGCATCGTGCTCGTCTGATTGATTTTTTATATATTTTACTAACGTTCATGTGCTACAGTAGAACCTCATTTATCCGGATAGGAGACAAGGCAGTTTGAGTAACCGAGCGAAAGAGATTCACTAGATAACGAACTCTCCTCTTCAGCTCTTATTAGCTCTAATATTAAGCCGCGTCTTTGCAGAAGCAACAACGAGGAACTTTCTATTGCCTGTTATTGCTGCACTTTCCAAACACTACCCAACAAATATCAGCTTGCAGATACATTTTGTCTGCACCCAAGTATCGTGATCAAAGGAACATTTGCGTTTCCTTTCGACTTTCAAACGAACAGGCAACAATTAGCGACAAGAGATGCTCGTTGTTGCTTCGGTGAAGACGCAGCTGTAGGATTTAAGTGTTAGGATTTCAACTCTGCCTTGTTTCACACGCAAGATTTCTTCCCGAACAAAAGCAAACGATCCAATGTATCAATATACCTGATTATAATACCAAGTGTTCATAAAATAATACGTATTACGATAAATATTACGTTCGATCGTAGCTTGCACTGCACAAATCTGTTCAAGTGTCTGGATACATCTTCCTAGCATACGATTGTAGTTTTCACTTTATTAGCAAGCGCCACGGTAGATTCGAAGGGTCCTGGATCTTCCCAACAATTCGGAGTCTGAACAGAGTCTCCTCGTTTCCTACTCGACGGGATACGAAGTCGAAGAAGTATCATCGTGGTTTCCTCGACGTAGGGCGCTTGAACGTGCGATAAAATTCTAGGAGATCGTGCCGGAACGCGCCCGTTCCCGGTTACGATACGACGAGCCACTGTTTACTCACTGCAGGAGCGCGGAAGCGCTTCGTTTCCCCGTGCGTCGTCTTGTCTCTTCCGACTGCGGAGCCGTTCCATCGCGTTCCTTTTCACCGCGGCAAGTGGAATTCCGTCGTGGAATCGCTGCTTAGACAACTTTCCCTTCTCCTATCAGCACGTCTCTCCGCTCCCTCCACCTCTGACGAATTCATTTCGCGTAATGCGTTCGTTCGCACTCAACCCGATGAGCCGTTACGATTCGTCACGCGCGATACGCGAATCCCTTCGCTAAGGGGTGAACTCTCCGGGCAGAGTTCCAGTAATTCTACCAACAGACTCGGCCATCTATCGATATTTGTCCTTTGAAAGCCTATAGCTATGGGGCAAGGGTGGTATTTACGAGAGGAATTGGAAGAAGACGCGAATGTTCGCCTGACAAATGCGAGGATGAAATGTAAGGTATGAAATTTTTATTCATGTAGGGTCCAGCCGGTTGGAATATTAACCTGCGACGAAAGGCTTTAGAATATTAAGTCGGAACAGTCTATGAAGGCTGGTTCGATTCTTTCCCTTTTCATTTACGGGGCAGTATTTCCGCTGCTTGTCTCACCTTCGTCATCGGAAATCCTCGGTTCGTAGGGCTCGAATATAACCATCGATCCTTTTAAACGGATTGCCTCTCCTGACACCAAATGTTTTCAGTGTCAAAGGGGGCGTTCGATTTTCGGGCGTCGTTTTTAGGCGACTTACAGAATGAAAAATTGCCAGGTGGTTATTAGATCGCGGATATTTATGCAAATTTATTCTTTTGCCGATTTAACTGAAAGATACGAACCCGAAGCAGAGATTTATTTCGCCTGTTACATTCTAACGAATGTTTCACTTTGGACGTTTTCTATACTTTTGCATATTATCTGTAGTCGCTTATTAAGGTCTGGTACTTATTGAAGTACGTACTTCTAGGTTAAATGTATAGAGTACCGACTTAAACGTAGAACTGAAACCAAAAGTTCATGAAGTTATGAAAAACTATTTCAGAATAATTCATATCCATATGTAGAAAACATTTTACAATACGGCAACGAGTTTTGTACATAGAAATCATCTACGAACATAATGTAACGTTGCAGGAGACCAAAATAAGATGCACAGCGGACGTGTTGAGGAACAAACGAATTTTCCTATCTACGAGTAAAATTCGTGAAGATACAACGTTACTTTATGAACATACAACGCTGTAAGTACTGGTATCGTTAAATTCTATTGAATAAGTACTTCAAGTACACAAGTAAAGTCTACTGGAAACGAAAATCACATCCATAAGGAACTTCATAAACGACAAACGAATCTTCCTATCTACCGTGTTATCTGCAAGAATAAAACGAACGAAGATTTCTTCTTATCGCATTTACATATATAAAGACAGTACTTAAAAATCACCACTGTATACTTAAAACTCAGCAGCACATTCTCTGCCCGGGATTGAAACGACTTTGTTGTACTCGTCGTTTTACGATTATGATACAGAGATTTGCATACATGGGACACGATGTACGGGTATGCGATGCAACTATTATGCTAATGTTTCATCGGAGGAAAACCGCGACCGAGTTTCAATTTCCTCGGTACATTAGCGAAACGACGTTCTCGATGACTTCTGCAATTTGCGGATCGCTGGAAGGTAACTCGGCTGTCTGGGAAATTTCGCTGGCAAAGTAAATATCCCGTCGTTATGAGAGGTTAAGGATTAGAGAGAATCAGGCAACCGCGAAAACAGAGCGGTTCTAGAGTGAAAGCCGAAACGAAGGAAATATATAACTCGTTTAACTGTATCGCCTAAGCGTGTCATGCGTGGGAAATTCGCTAATGCGAACAGGGTATTAATAGTCCATTTGTTTAACTGGACGCGCACGCCGTAGGTTAATTGTAATTCCGTGGCGTAATTGTAATTTCCTATCCGCCAGTAGCGTAAGCCCTGATTACATAATTACACCGTTCTCTCTGATAATAGACCGTGGGTGCTGAAACACGTGCGAGTTTCTTGCCCGAACGATCTTCATGAAATGCTAATTATAATAAATTCTCTTGGTAATTAAAGAAATCGACCCAACCCCCGTTAATTTTATCCTTCTGTCGAGCCTTTAATCCTTCGGGTGCTCGCAAAACTCCCCATCATTCTTTTTCTGATCTTAAACTTTCACGATGATCAGCTGACATATACGTATATTTATGGTTCTTGGAAACTCGATGGTTCCCAAAGCAAGCCATATTGCTAACCCATTAAGGAGCAAGTAAGAGTTTATCGCGACGTTATAAATACTTTGATACTTTAAAGTAATGACGGTGAAGATATTAAGGAAATCTTCGGAATTCCCTTTTATAACCACGATGTTAAGAAACAGAATTCCATAACGTAAATTGGATGGAAAAGATTGCAAATGTAACGTTGCAATGTTTTCTAATGTGACGCAACATTGGCTCTTAATGAGTTAATTGGACAAAGACTTTTAACAAATTGGTTGAGACGCAATTAAACTCGCTCGTCATTCGCGTGGAGGCCTTCGTCGTGAGTTTCGGCTTATTCCAAATGGCGCGACCGCGTCGTGCAAGCAAGTCGACCTTAGTTTCAGGATTTTACGATCGGAAGGCCGATCGAATTTATCAGCATAACCGAAGGCCACCTTATATGGACGCCATCTGCTTCGGCTGTAAAGCTTCCGCCACTATGCACTCTCGTTGCAACGTGTAGGTTACGAAAGCTGCGAGGAAAATTAATATAGCGGCCACCCCTTTGCGCCTGGATCGCTAATTGCTCGTTCGATAAATACGAGCCTCTTACGCGTAAGAGGGAAAACACTTTTCCAGGTGGATCGTTAATAACGCGCGATTAAATTCCCGGGAAATCGTATCTTAAACACGTTTATCCTTTGGACGGCCTTTTTTCGAATAATTTATTAGTTTCATTACTCGAGATTTATAACAAACGGTTTTTGAAGTCCGAAATTTATAGAATGGCAGTGCTATTTGTGTTTTTTATTCTTTGTTTCACTTAAAACGATTTGCGTATTAAAATAAAAGCTCTATCATTCATACCTTTTCTCTCAAATGTATATATATAAAACTTATACATATAAAATTAAATATCAAGTATCATTCGAATATTCTGATTGTTCACGATAGCTAATAATGAGATTTTAATTTTTATTACGATGGTTCTTAACATTCTCATTGAGAAGCTTGGAGTATCCTTTGCTTTTGAACGAAATAAATTTTTCACACATTTTTCTGAGAGATAATAATATTGTAATTATAAATGTCATTTTTAAATATAACTACTTGCAGTATCAAAATACTATAAAATATTTATTTAGTCAAGGAAGTCAGTATTCCTTGCCAATTTAATTTATAGCAAATTTCTTCTTCTTTAGCGTGATTGGTAATTATCAAAGTGACACAATTTCATACGCGACATTTGGTGAAATTCAACAAATTCCAACCTCAGAAGAAACAATATTTCATTCATACTTGCCCATCTAATATTGACCCTTAGACTGTAAACGTTTTTACGATACCTTCAAACTGTAAACGTGGTTCTTTCGTGTCCGATGCATTTTTCAGTAGGTAATGCTTGTTAAAAAAGTCCGCCAACGTTCATATGAAATCTTGGAACGTTCTAAATCAAGGTTATCATAAAACTTTTGCCAAATAATAACTTTTTATTTATTTTTCTGCTTTTATAGCCCGGGCATGAAATATCTACCTTTACATTCGACTGTTTAAAGTGCCAGGCACCTGGTGAATCGTCAATCGCGATCACACGTGACCCATTAAATTTCCAGCAGAATCGCGAGACGCCCCTCGGATATTTTTTCATCTGTCGAGAATTAAAATTTTTTATTACTCAGCTAGAATGTTTCCGTCACAATCACACCAGAGCTGGTCGCCTCGGCGAGATTAATCGAAGATAGGAGCCATAAAGTCGAACGAGCGACTAAGCAAGAAAACCGGAATTCTAACCGTTCTTCAGTTTCCCACCCGAAGAACCAAATTCCTCTATTTGCGTTCCTCCTTTCCACCCCTGTGAAAAGTATTCGCGAAGTCGCGTCATTTAGCCTCACGACTCGGCTCATTTATTACGATCGTCGGTGGCCTGAAATAGGTCGCTGTTGGAAACTTTCGAATTTACGCCCACTTTCGAAAATATTATTTACGTCGGTTCCCGACACCCAGGTTATCGTGTTTCCTATGTTTTACGGCGCGCCGACTGGAAATTCTGGCACGCGCCACCAGAAACAAAAATTCCGCAGTTCTAACGACGTTAAGAAGTTTGCGATGATCCCGTAAGACGTAAAGGCACTTACTGTCTCGCTCTACGCTCGACAACGTGACGCTGTTATTCAATAATTAGCGTCGAGTACCGTTAAACAATTAGTTGTAACCATTGCAATCGTTTTCTTTTAGTTGACCTTTGGTTTAGTTGTAAATGATCGTTTTAAAAGAAGAGGAAATTTTATCTCTGGATGGAACCTCGCGTTGTTTAAAATTATAAAACACGGTGTGTTGGTATGTTTTTGGTTTTACCTTAAGGAACTAAATGTATGTGTGTAATGAATTGTGATGTATATAATGAAGTTTATTTTCATTCAATACAATTATACAAAATATCCATTACATTTTTTATCCGTATTTTTATCCGTATATCATTATTATTATACGTAGCGTAATTCAAGTAGCCACATACTGCAGTAAAATCATTCACGTCATGAGCAGTTCACTCTTTCATATAATTACTATCTACATATTTCTCGTAGGAAATAAAATTGTGGAAAGGATATTAAAACGTAATTTTCACAATTTTTTACTTGTTCAAACTTCCACGAATACAACAAGCATTCCTTTTTATAAAATTAGGGTACGAGTTTCGTTTAGCTTACTTTATCGACCTTATAAGATTAACGATGAGCGTGTATTATTTGTTGTACATTATCAAACTAAAAAAGATGCTTATATTAATTAAAAACATCGTGATTGGTGTAATGGTAGTTGACATAAGTTAAACATTCTACCTGCGTTGCTCTTGTTTATTCTGTCACAAGGATTAGTCTTTCCATGAACGTAGTCAAAGTGAAATTCCACAGCATAGACGTAGACAGCCTTCGATCGCCAATAATCGATAATCGATCATGGCGAAGATTTTCGATCGGCTTTGACCGATAGAAAGGTTGGCCTGTTAACTAGAATGATAGAGGAAGAGAAGACGAAGCTTTGCGGTTGGCTCGCGTTGAATATTTTAACGTCTCGTTCGCTTATTCGCGGAGCCTGCTAAAGGCCTGTTTCCATCTGCTTGTCGGAAGTTGGTCGCAGCAGTGACTGTCAACTTTTCTGACAGCTTCATGCACAAATTTGACGTTGTCCGTGACGCGCGAGTGCTCGAAAATGCGAATAAAAGTCTACTTTTTCGATCAATCCGATCGACGAGGTAGTTAAACGACGAATGAATCAAAAATTTATTCCGCAAGTAGTAGAACTCGATGATATGTCAGGCTCTCGGTGGTTCTACGATTCAAACGGTGTCTGTGCAATCGATAAAAAAACAATTTCAAGTATTAGAACGTGCTAATAAGTTCGTGGCTATTTTCAGATGGCCTACAACATTGTATTTTGCAAAGTAAAGTTATTGTCAACAGAATATTGTCAGTTTAACGTGCAATTACTTGTTCAATCGTTTCTATTCCAAACCGATCTCAAATACTAGCACGTTCCGTAAATTCATATCTATTTTGCGCTGGTTTTTCCAATTTTTTTCTCCAAAAAAGCTTTTTCTTCCAATAGAATATTGTCAGCCTAAAAACTACTTTAATCCTTCCGTTAACAGTAAGCAATGTAACATATAAGGAATATTTCTTATACCAGAGATCTTCAAAATTCGAGGACTGTTACCTGAACCGTAAAAACAGGAAACTCTTGCGTTGCTTGTCACTAGTGATTTTCTACTTTGAAATTTCTGTTTCAAGCTGATTTCAAGTACTAAAACCTGCATGCCTATCTTCAGATGTTTCGTAACAACTGCAAGTTCATTTTCAATAAAATATTGCTGGTCTAAGAACTCTTTAAATCCTTTCATTGATAGTTAGTATTCTGTAAATAGAAAATATTTGTTACTGGAGACTATTCTATCCAACATTCAAAGACTGTTACTTGAACCGTGGAAACAAGCAAATTTTATCTTGCTTGTTATTATTAATTTCCTACTTTGATATTTTTATTTCGAACCGATTCTCAACAAATATAGACGTTATAAGAATAACCTAGTACGAGTTAGTATGAACTTCTCGAAGAGTAGCCAATAATAGTCGATGCCGCATGGATTATTCAGAGTAGATCGACGACTCGATCGAATCGGTTGGGGATCCCTGACTCGGAGCAAAACTACAGTCGTGCCAGTTAAACAGAGGCGTGCAGCCAAGCGTAGAGGGATGAAGGGGGATGCCGTGACTTGGACTAGCACTGAGTATCGATCTTCTCTATTATTAGTTCGTCGTCGACCCCCGTTAGAATCGTCAGAAACACCGCTCATAACTCTTTTCAGACTTCGTTATCGGTCGTTTCATAGCGGATAACGCGTTTGACGTGACTGTTGGCAATAGCCTGTCACCTATAGCTTCTGGATTTCTTGTCTTCCGCGGTTTCGCGACCGCCGCTTGCTTAGAAAGACGAAGACATCGCGATCACAAGGGGTTCGCGTGCTCAGGGCCACTGACTGCCTTCTGGATTACGTAAACAAACGCGACAACTCGATGTATCTAAGCTCGTTTGCAATCTTTTTTAGAGGCTATTCTTTAGAAATTGATAAAGTAGCTACCACTTTACAGATATCACTGTTTTTAGGCTAATTCGTAGAGAAATGGCAACCGTTTGTGTTAATAGAACCTTTATCAGATTAGGTCTAGAACAGGAGAGTGGCTATAAAATGTATTTATTATAGCATTCGTATACCAATTAATTACACCCTGGTATATTAAATTCCGTACATTTTAATATCACTGAATTTAGCGTATGAAATACAAGGAAAACACAAAGATATCCCGCTCTTCGTTTCTCCTTCTTCCTCGTGTGCAAAGTTTTGTAAAATTACGATTAAAGTATCTTTTAAACCAAGCATCTTTCGATCCAACTATATTTAGTACCTTTTCGTAGAGAGTGGAAAAATGCATCGGAAGGTTAATAACAAATTCTGAAGTTCCATTTAAAAAAGGAGCGCAATAGCAGTTTCCCGGTGTATCGTTGCACACTAAAAGAAAAAAAAGTGAGTACCCGGGATCTTATCATGCCATTCAATTTCTCTATCTCTTCAGAGAAATCGGAGCTACGGTGTGGCCCAGTTGCCTGGCTCGCTCTGTATATTTTGTAAATTGTATTTTTAAGAAGTTTTGCAATTTTTGCACCCCCTCTATTGCGCTCCTCCAACAACTTTCGCCCTAAAACTTTCCTGAAATAACAATAGAAATGGTTTCCAGCGATACGAAGCTAGTTCGTTTATTTTAAGCAGACGTGCGGAGTATTTCTGCGATCATGTTTCCCTCTCGTCAGCGAACTATGTTTCCCCAAATATCGCCAATAATTGGATTCCGCGACGCATTCTTTATTCGGTACGGCGACGTCGCGTCGCGAAGAAAAATATTTGGCGCGGTTACGTCCAAGCAGAAAAGAGAACGCGCAACTCCGCGAAGCAGAGGCCGGCTATTTAGCTGTAAATATAAGCTTGCCAGGGACTGGTGCACTACTGGAAGCTTCATATAACCCTCTTGGAAACCGCAAGCGGTTCTGTCGAAAGGAACAAAGGGGAGGTGGGCGAACAATGCGGCTCTATAATACAGAGCAGTTCGAAGCGGTATTGATCGAGTCATAGCTACGTGTTTTCTTCTTTCTAAAGAATCATTCTTCGATGCATTTCGTGGTTAACGTGCTCCTGCTGCCGTTATCACGTCGATGGACCTCATTAATTCCAACATCGTACTTGTACCCTATTACATGAATGTCGAGCTTTATCAGGGTAGCCGGCGAATTTCATAGTTCACGAAGCAATCCGACGTGTACTGTGGTAGTTGTGTACATGGAATATTAAGAACTACTGCTAATAATTGGATTCGTAGTCGTGACGCAAGTGCGCAACATTCTTCACGATAATTTCAATTCTCTGTTTCAGTCTGATGTAGACTCTTGCACTTTAAAACGAGACAAATCTATCACCGCCGTGTCGTTAAACGCTAATCTGAATAGATACAATTGCATCTATGGAACATGGATTTTTCGACGTTATAACGAGCAAACTACGGATTTCTATGCGTTATACGAGAGATTTAAGGATGTAAGTAATTTAACGCGCGAAAATACGCAGAATGCAGAAACAGTTGAAGCATAGTATTTGTTATAATATTCAGTAGCTGAAATAAATTTCAGCTCAGCTTCCATTTCTTGAATTAAGCAATGCCCATAAAAATATGAATTTGCATAAATATCCACGGTCTAACAAAGAAACAAATTTTTCATCGTTACCGCGTTCTCATACGGGAACGAAAAACGTGTCTTATGGATTTTTGAACTCTTACGTCTGAAACTTGACATTCTACTTACAATTCGATCAATACCGGTCTTCGTAACAACGTTAAAGAAACTAAAGCGGTATCGAACGAATCGCACGTGCTTCCGTGTTCGGCTTAGCCTCGTCGGAACGCTGAATCAGTGCATTCTGCTGCATCGTAGGCGATACGAGTGCATTACAGCCTCGTGGGAACCAGCAAAGTATACGACGAATCGATAATATCGCTTTTATGCACTAACTCTTGTGGTCGCCTTCTTCAGAAGACAATATCGCTAGTTCCAAATATTCGTAGCTATACATTGCTCTCTCACCCGTTCGAATACGTTGAAATGGACGAAAGAATCGGCAAGGAAACTTCTCGTAGCTTGCGATAACGTTTATTCCTGTGAAGCGTGCTGAAATTTCGAAGGCCAGGCATTTTTTTCATAACGAAGGCAAATATTTTCGCGGAATATTTTCTATCGAGCCGGTGGAACGCGACGGTGGATGGCTCGCTTTGATGCAAATTTCACGTCGCTTCGTTGGCTTCGCCGGTTAATGGAGAAGCTTTGTAAAAAATCAGGGCCGAGAACGCAATCAGGGACGCTTTTGAATTCAGCGATCCAGTGCAGCCGGCGCCGCGGCGTAGATGTGTCGCGCGAGACGTTTCAGAGACGAGACGTCGCGACGCCGACACAGACATTACGGGAAATACGACCCGCGATGGATGCGTCGAACGACCTCGAACTTTAAATAACGAGCAGCGCGGAAAAACCCAAGAATTGTTTCACTTTTGGGGAAGACGTCAAGATGCTTAAAAACGAGACGATGCACTGTGTTTGAGAACGAGCCTGATTAAGGAAATATCGTGATTTTCATGAATTTCGATCACCTAATTCCTGTTTCTTTTTTGTATTTCTGTATCCTCAAGATCTTTAATTAGAATGTTATTTATCTAGAAAATTTATTTAGTCATTTGTCCACGAACGTATCATACGCTAAATAATAGATAATTTTCTACATGCATTGTTTATAAAGTAGAAATAATTTTCATTCAAAAAAAAAATTAGATGTTCATATCTGGTATTTTTTGATGTCCTTGGTTCCTTTTAAAATATTCCAACGAGGCTGATTGAAACAGGTTCCCTGTGCACATTGTCTTGTTAACATAATATTTATTGCCAAATAACATTCTATCGTGATTTTCATGAGTTTCTATCACCTAATTCCTATTTCTTTTTTATATTTCTATATCCACAAGATTCTTAATTGGAATGTTATTTATCCAGAAAATTTATTTAGTCATTTGTCCACGAACGTATCATACGCTAAATAATACATAATTTTCTACATGCATTGTTTATAAAGTAGAAATAATTTTCATTCTGTATCGTATGTGTTATAGTGTAATTAATTTTAATTAATTGTACTTAGGCGTGTAAAGTAATTACATGTTCATATCTGGTATTTTTTGATGTCCTTGGTTCCTTTTAAAATATTCCAACGAGGCTGATTGAAACAGGTTCCCTGCACACATTGTCCTATTAACGTAACATTTATTGCTAAATAACATTCTAATTAAGGATCTTCAAAGATTTGTACATTCAAGCAAAAGCTGAAAATGGATTATACGAATATGAGAATTCTCATGACTTTCTCCCAGTCCGTATTTTTCAAACACTGCGACGCTATTTTATTTTTGCGGAAGTGACGGTACTCCGCAGCGACCCGTAATTCGCCGAGTTGCTCGTCGCGATTTTCATCGCGTAGCGCGCGCCTATGTGGACTTGGTTGCTCTTAGCCACGGAACCGGAAGTGCATTCTCCAGCTGTTGAGAGCAAGTTTTACCCACTGCGGGAATTTTAGTTTATGCACGCGGAGTCACGACACACGCCACGTCGAACAGGCGAGTGTCGAGTGAAAATCGCGGTAGGCTCGAAATTATACTCACAGCATGTGGAAATCAACCTAGGAAAATTTTTCGAGCCATAGTCTTTGAACGTTCGCTGGTACTAACGACTCTACGAAGAACGTTCATCTTTAAGTCACGTTAAAAAATTAATCTATCAAATTCCGATTTTAATAGCGTAGATATTAGATTGTCCGAAAAGTTTCCTTCGTTTTATAAAGAAATAATAGACGCACAATGTTTTTTGTTTTTTATTAGTTTATTGAATTATGCACGAACATAATAATAGAAATAGAACGAAATGGATCATACCTAATTCAATATAATAATATAAAACAGAAATTGTCGTTCATCTATTATCACCTTATAAAACGAAAGAACCTAATATTTCTATAGGAGTTGACTCTAGTTCACTGTAATAAATAGACTACGAATATTTATACAAATTCGTATTTTTCTGCAGGCGATTTAGAAAACAGTATGTGGACAGAAATTTGTGTTACATGCTGAATATTACAACAAGTACTCCATTTAGGATATCTAACAAGAACGTTTACTGCAACTTTATCGTTCGATCAAATAAGCAATAAACAAAAGTAGAACGTATTATATAAAAAGTAAAACTAATAACAACCAGACATTTTACATTAAAGTTTCTACATCGGTCGTGTATCTCTATCCCGTTACGATGATTCAATCAATACTGGTTCGACTTAACACGATCGATGTCCACCTGATGACTTTCAGGATTGCCGACCTCATTTCGTTGCTCATTAACGACAATCAATCATTCGTAGCACAAAAAACTCTGCTTCTATATTTCGTTCCACTCTATTGTACACAGCCTTGACACGTATTATCGTCGCGAGTGTTACATAAAAATTCTGGCAAACGCAAGACACTAAAGAAAAGCCTGTCAAGGAAAATAGATGTAACGATCTCGTCCTACGATCATAATACAGATATTTCCATTCGTGTTGTAAAAATTAAGACAACAACGCGTTCCGAAGCTCTGCACCGTAACGCAGCAATTTCTCGATGATTCTCCGGTTGCAATTAAAAACTTTGTTCCGTAATACTTTCGTACCGCGTGTTCGATGTTGGATAGAACGCATGAAAAGCGAAATTACGGCCGCTAGGTGGTAGTTAAAAGGTGCAATACAGCGCGATACATAGAGTAGGGAGAAGAAAAAAGCACGATATATCTCGCAACGCGAAAGTTTATTCCCATAACAAGGGTGGTGGATTTTCAACGGATTCGACCCCTCTTTTCTTCTTTCTCCTTTAGTTCCTTCGAGATGGCTGAGAGTTTTCGTTATCGAGCCACTTATTACGACATTGTCCCGTGATACAACAACCGCTTGGCTTCTCGTAAAATACACGCCGAACTGGCCCTTATAAAGCAACTCCTTTGTACGTACTCTTGTTACGAAGATACATAGTGGCGAAGTTAACTCTCTTGCTGGCAACCAAAATTTTCATGCTTCTGCGATAACCAAAGTATCTGACTACCGTCGGCGTCTTCTTTCTACCCGTCAAATATAAAGGATATTCCAAGTAAACCTTATTTATTAAGAAATTTCTAAGTTTTCTCGTCAATTTTCTCTACCATCCAGCAATTAGTTTGAATAATAAATTTATTCCCGTTTTCTTGAAACAGTACCACAGATTTATTATATATAAGATCTATCAAGAACCTTTTTATCCTATTTCTTTATAAATATATATCTGACATCAAATAATCCAAATACGTATATTCTCACACGCTTTAAACGATTTTTTAAACATTCTCCAAAACCTATACAGTAAAAATGGTACTTAAGGAGAACGAGCTTACTGCTAGTTCGCAATGAACATACTACGAATTTACCGAACAAAACAATACTTGGAATCTTCTCCTGATTTCGATATATTTGGAAGATTTTATTTTGAAAATTCTCGTAAAAATATTCGGAAAGCAAAGATTCGAAACGACGATACGATGACGATATCGAAGACGACATAAGAATTATTGAAGGAATATGAGAACCGAGTAATCGGGCGCCAACGTAAGGATTAATTCTCGGCGCTACGTGCTCTCTGACGCCATGGTTTTCGTTTTGGGTAACTGTTATACAACGAGGCAGTTCAATATCGCTGCAACAGATTAGGTTGCGTGCAGTAACGAGCTACGCCTCGAAGATTCTGCTGCACGAACGAGAATGCATTTCGTTCCGCTCGATTCTACCGCGAAATCGAGATCCACCCTAATGGTGCTTCTTTTCCTCTGCTCCTCCTTCTCTTCATTCGTCTATTTCGTTCCTACTTTCCTTTCTTTTTTCTCCGCGTCAAGAATTCGGAAAAGTGGTTCTCGCCCCGGAAAAGAGCGAGCGTACGACGGGCAAAGAGCCTTAGAATCGGAAGGAAAGGAAGGAAATCCCATGCGACAAGAGAAACGACCTGGTCGTTACAGGAAAATAGGGATACCGTTGGAGCTATTGGAAGAAGCGTTTGTCGGTACGTCTCATTGGAACAAATCGTTGCCGATCTCTCGCAGGATCTCTAATATCGGGAGTGCAACCCTTAATATTTCTCCGTTTCGCGTGAAACGCGGGTCTCGACTCGCTTTGTTCCGCTTTGCTTCTGCCCCTTCGTCGTTCGATTCTCTCGCCTCCTCATCGCGCCTTTTATATCCACTGCTGGAGAAACCGTCTGCGAGACGATGACCAAGATACGTCTTTGTCGCCTGCTTTCTTCCTCCTCGTCTTTGTTTTTCCGTTCAGCTTTCCTTTCTTTTCGATTTTTTCTTCGAATAATATAAAATTCCTCTATTTCTCGACCTGATTCTTCCACGAGTCACGTACTTCATTTCTCGCATAACGTCGCGCACAGATATCGTGGCTTCTGACAACGCGCGTTTTCTTACGTTGGTTACATTGTTTTGGCATAGCAATACGGTAAACAGAAAGTGGTAATCGCGTTTACTGGAGCCGTACGATCGTAATAGAATGAAAATAGGAGGCGAAATGTTTATTGAAAATGTATTTTTACTTACGCAGCTTTGATTTGGTTCTAATGTAGTTTTACTTGCAGAGAAATGGTCCCGTTTATATTACCAGGTTTCTATCAGTTTAAGTCATTAAATTTTGGATGCAACGCGAAAGTAATTGTAGCTTCGTATTAGTTTGCTTGATGTAACATTGCGTTGTCAGGTAAAGTATAACACGAACGCACATCAAAATGCAGAAGATGCTCGTTTTTGTTGATTGCGTAGCAACGATTGGATGAAGATCTTTCGAACATGCAGCGAATGGGACGAAAATAAAAAATGCCATAACAGAGGCACGAATAGTCTCGGTAGAACAATGGTCACGCGTATCTACGCCTACATATTAACACTTTGACTGCCACGCCGAAATCACATGTTTCGCTCAGGACGCCATGCGAGTATTTTTATTATTCAAAGCATATAATGGCAAAATTATAATAAATTGATGATGTGAGACAACATTCCTCTCCAATGGACGTTTATCTTATTGTTGTAGTCTTGGTAACAGTTGATAGCGACGTATTATAGCAAGGCTTCGTTTATTTCAACAAACCATTCTCATTTGTTATTTCGTCGTAAGCAAAACGTGCAGAATATATTGTTGAAACGCGTAGAAGATACTAGTAAACAGTATTTACTCATTCTGTATATAATAGAAAGGTATGTGCACACTTCCAACTTCAATTATATGATTATAAAGCAGCATTTACGATTATTTTCTAAGCTGTGTTTATAATAATATTCGTAGATTACCCCTCAAAAATATGGATGCAAACACGGTGCACCGTTAGATGCAAGATTTGTTCTCATTTTTTTTATTGACGTTCTAATAAAAATGTTTAATTGTTCAATGGGGCACTTTTTATTTCAAAGTATCTTCTATTTATCGGTTACATTCAAAATGCCCTAACTGTCAATTTTCATTCAATTTTTACAATTGTAAGAAGTTCAAGCGCTTCGGTCACCAATGACCACCGTGGCGTCACAGGAGAAATCGTAGCCGGCAACATGTGACCAACGTGGCAGTCAAAGTGTTAAATACAACTGCCAAAAACGCATGATTAAATCGAAGTAGTTGACCAGCGAGTTTACAAAGAAAATAAAACATCGTTTTTGAAAATATCCAACCATCGAACTTCTGCTTCTCGTGACAAATATTAGAAGGGATCGCTTCGATTCGTGGAGGATCGTGTAACGGGGTTAGCAGGAGGAAATGGACGCTTTTAAAATCGAAAAGAATGGCTGGAAACGTGTGTCGATCGTTGCCTCTCGTATTCTTCCAAGAGAATTTATCGCGGGCCGAACGATTCCTCGTAGCAGGCGAACCCGACGAAGATATTACATTAGGAGGAGCGCGCAACCAGCGATAAACAACGGCGGATCGACGCTCGTGAGTAACGAGAACAGCAAGTTCTCCCCGGTCGCCGGGAATCTGTATCCGCCAGTGTGTCTTGCCTCTCGCCTCCGTCTCCGTCTGCGCCGCCTCCCGTGGGCTTTGAGTTATTACATTTTCTAGCGAGGCCGTAGCCCCAGCTACAACGAACAAAAGGATGTGCAAGAGCAATACCAGGGAATATGGTGTAGCGGCTGTGTATCGGGAAAATCGTAGCACGTGTCGCGACACGAATTTAACACGCTTTAAATAGAAATTCGATCGATTCCGGGAGAAAATGATTCCACCGAGAATCCGCGAATTCTTCCAGATTCCTCCAAGGAGGATCGTCAAAATATGGCCATTTTTGGCATCGTCTGGAGTTGAAGAATTCAGGACGTTGAAGCGTGTCTTGCAAGGAACAGAAAATGTTCCTGCAGTTTCTCCGAGAAACGATTGTTAAAAAAGAATCGAAAGGTGAGAATAGAGCAGTCCATCGAATTCACTTAAACGTTATATTTCATCTTCTTCTGAACGATTTTCAAAATAATTAATGGGAAAGTCAGCCATATTCAGTTATAGATTGACTGAAGTTTGAAGTGAAGGAAAAAAGAAGTGCTATGAAATCATTTGAGGTAATTATCGATATGTAATTAGAGGAAGAAATTGAAGAAAGGAGGTACTGTTATTGTAGTTTCACGATAGTCAAAAAACAATTGCAATTCTTTTCCATCATAGGTGTGAGCTATGATGTTTGTCATCTGAGAAATGTTTATGGTAAGGATGATGTTATGTTACGTTTGGTATCGAATTATGAAAAGAGATTCTTCCTTTTGCATTGATTATCAAAGATATCAGATTGATACAGAATAGAATAACAGCATTTTACAGAAAAAAACATTTCATTCCCGTTATTTTGAATACATATTGATAGATAAATATTTTCGAAATATTTTGTGTACGTATTGATCGACAACAGAAAAATCGGATTGGGAGTTACTCTGACACACACATATGGATACAAAGTCGGTGTTCGCGTTGTTATTTCCTGCCACTAAAAATAACCATTTTTTAACATCCTCCTTTCAGAGGTCTGGATCGCTTGCGATTTACGATCGAGGTGTATAAGTAGTCTAATAGCTAGAAAAATTTACCGAATGTCCAGCTGGACAAATTGTAAAGTACAAATTAAATAATAAAAAAAAAAGTAGTTTATTATCGTTTCGAATAAAAGTGTGCTGCCCTATTTACTTCCCCTACGTTCTCTGGATCACTTCTGATCAAATCTTACTTTTCTATTATCAGAAAATTTCTGAAGTTCGAGGAAAATAGAAAAGAATCGTTATTATTAAATAAATCGTTATTATTAATTAAAAGAATCGTCTTTTGTCTTAATTTTATACCAAGGATTTCCTTGAAACATTGAAAATCTTCTCTCTTTCGGTAGAAACAAAAACGAGAATCGCTTTCCACCGAGATCTCAGAATAATAAGGACCATCTCTGATTTACTATGGAGATATTACGAGTAGCTTAAGGTCATTTCGAACAAGTATACTGTTATGCCTTAATTATAATGTCCTACCCAGTATTTTCAGACATCTGAAAAAATGGAAGTTTTGTTATCTTTTTTTACGACCTTTGAGTTCCTTCTTTCGATTAAAAATATTTAGTAATTATTTCGTTACAGTCAGTGGAACGTACCTTGGCTGAAAAAATTAAAAACACCCAGGGAGTTTAAATATTTCAACATATTTTTAAGAATGATGTAACACTAGCCATTTTAATACTTTAACTAAGGCAATATAGTAAGTGGATCAAGTTAATTGGATGATCGATTTATGAAGCAGGAGATTAAGTAAAGTGGTGTATAATTATTATATTTTTTTTCTACAAATATATCGGAAAAATTGTACTCTTCATTATCAATAATTGATAGGAAACAAATTGTTCAACAGTTTGAAATAACTTGTGCCCTGGGAAGTTTAAAGGCTACACACGCACAACATCCCTGCATTCTCTGAATTGCTCTTCGCCCGCACCCACACACTCTACCATAAAGGTTCTTCGGCTCTTCTCTCATGTGTATCATTCGTAATTCTGTTACTCAGATCACTGATCGCAGTGTGCGCACACAGAGATTCGTATCAGCCCGCGTAATTTAGATTCGTTTTACGTTAATCTGTCTTCATCTTCTCGTGGTTGTGTGTTCATCAATGTTTTAACGCTGTGAATTGAAAAGGATTCGAGACTGGTGTGCGCCGGGAACGCACCAGGCAAAACGTAATCTCGAAAATAGAGCCGCTTTGACATCAACGTGTGTGTTCCGGGAGAACAGTGGGGGGAAAAAGGCTGGTCGAGCGATAAAACCGAAAAAAGTCCGCTCTGAAATGCCTTTGTGTGTTTCATCTATCCGCGATGACTTTGAAAACTCCGCGTGTGCTTGAATTTCATGCGCGAAATTTTTTTCTAAATTTCGAAATCCAGCTCCGTTGTGTACATTTTAGTTTATCGCTCAGCCTTTATCTCCTCCCCTTTCATATACTTTTTTTTCACTTTTTCAAATCTTTTTTTCTTTTTACTTTTTAATGGAACATCGAAATGGAGAATATTTTGCGACGCTCGCCGTCTACGACGAGAGTCCTTTGACTCCGAAATAGCGACGTATCTTCGTGTCGATTTTCGATTGAAATTTGGCGGAAAATTTCCGGAGATCTGGAACCTCTAGGCGTCGAGTTCCATTAAAACGCTTGAAATCAACGAAGGAACGCCGTGAATTCGGAAGAACAATTCGTGCTGGAAACGTGGCGGCGGAGAGGCGGCCGTAACCGGATTGCGTTTAGTGGCCTGGGCACGACAGAACTCGGTTAATTGGCCGTTTCCTAATTAACTTCGATACCGAATCGCAGTTCCCTGGAAAAGTGCAGTTTATTTCTCAGTCGAGGAATAAATTATTTTACGAGTAACAGAGAAAAAGTTAGAACTCGTCGTTAATTCTAGAAAATTACGACCTCTTAATTACCACTGAGAACCAGATAAAACTTCGTATTCTCTTAATGCTAGTTCTACGAAGTTTCGAACTCTCCTACCAATAAATCATAATAGATGAAATAACGAAGAACCTCATATTGAATTATCGGCTTAAAGTATAGCAGAAGAATTACGTCCGTATCATAAACCCGACGTAACTTAATTACTAAATATTTTACACAGGCACATGAAAATAGCTAACCGTAATTTCCACAACGTGACACACAAGTTATACAAGAGTTGTACGTAGTTCGTGACGCGTGATGCTTCACGAAGGTCAGTGCATATTATCACTCACACGATAAAACTGCGGATAGGTTGACAGTTGAGCCATTAACCAATGCAGCATAAAGTTTTATAAGATATATATATATATATATTGCGATACATAACGTGCCAGTTTCGAAGAAATTGCCCTTACGTTAGAGAGATTTTTCCGAAACTCTTCAATTCTCGTAACTATAAACTACAGGCTGGCAATTTTGGGTCAGCGCTAAGCTGCTCGAAACAACGAGGATGAAATGATTAATGAAACCAGTGGCTCGTATCGGGAAGCCTGATGTTCCTAGACAGCGGAGGACAATTCTGGATCGTTTTTGATGGATCGACTGATCGTGTTGATGGATCGCGGCATTACACGACTTGTTACTTACCTTTGCCGGTACAGATCGTAGCAACGATCCTTGAGTACCCTGCATCGCGAATTTATTCCATCCAATTTACCATTCTATTGGTAATTTTGTCCTAGAAATTTCATCAAGCAAACAATACGACAATAACGAGAGATTTGAAGCCTTCTCAGCGCGGTACCTTAGAATCTCTAGAATTCAGCTTTCCGCGTATACGTTTCATCAGCGATGCAGCAAACATTTTCAAAAATTACTTACACGGTTGAATTTCTTTTTTAAAACACTTTGACTGCCACGTTGGTCATATGTGACCGGCCACGGTTTCTCCTGTGACGCCACGGTGGTCATTGGTGACCGAAGCGCTTCAACTTTTTACAATTAAAATTGAATGAAAATTGACAGTTAGGGCATTTAAAATATAACTGATAAATAGAAGATACTTTGAAATAAAAAGTGCGCCATTGAACAGTTAAACATTTTTATTAGAACATCAATAAAAAAAAGTGAGAATAAATTTTGCATCTAACGGTGCACTGTGGCGTCCTGAGCGAAACATGTGATTTCGGCGTGGCAGTCAAAATGTTAACACTTTACATTTGAATAATTTTTTTAAACCCCATAGTTTCTAAGATATTCTATGAAACATGTTTTCAGTCCTAATATTGAGGAATGTTCTCATTTCTTTAACATGAATCGAGACACGTAGAAGATGTTAAATATTTTTTCCCGCACCGAATCAGAAAAAAGATTTTCTTCTATGAGAATTATCAGACGTACACATCGATGGTGTAAAGTGAGAGATACGAAGTATACCGCTAAATTATATAAAGACTCGATAGGAATTAACTTTACAACTTTTACCTTAGGTTCATGAAACATTGAAACGCGTCTTCCCTTCGCTCGAAAATCTCCAAGTGGTCGATTCAATCTTAAAAATTCTCCAATCAGATGATCATTGACAATTTTCTACGACAGAGTACACGATATTTATTCCTATTTCTATCTGAATATTGTTATATTTTGAAGAGTTTCGGTAAAGTGAAACGGTTGGAA
Organism: Bombus soroeensis; assembly: GCA_014737365.1. Classification (NCBI taxonomy): domain Eukaryota; kingdom Metazoa; phylum Arthropoda; class Insecta; order Hymenoptera; family Apidae; genus Bombus; species Bombus soroeensis. Next base: position 472,012 of record JACXIL010000029.1, on the reverse strand, counting down.
ATTGGAAACGTCATTGGATATTCATGATCTGGCTAACGATACCGGGAACAGAGCGTATCAAATGATGAATGCTCGGTAGTTAGTCCATATCTAGAATGGAGACTTCCGATGGTGGTTGAATCAAGTAACGCGCTAATAAAATCAATTCATCAGAGAATATGTATTAGATACGTCACACGTGAAAGCACCCGAGCATGGTGGATGCTGACGTTTACAACCATGATCATTTGGTGGAAACTGATGACGTTTCAACGCCTACGTAACGCCCACGTGCATACTTTTTAAATTTGATCAAAATAATTACGATAGTCATATCTTGTTAAATGCTAATGAGATTTCAAAACGTCTTGTGTATACATGAAAAGTTTCTAGGAGTGTTCGAATACTTTTTGAGTGGGTGTGAATCTACATACGTAAGTTTTATAAAAGAATTAGTAATGGCAGGTAACCACAAGCCTGGATTCAAACTTTATCATTTAATTTTCATTCGGGAGAAGATTTCCTCAGAATGCATTAACTGCGTGAAACGCGAGGAATTCTCGCATAATTTTCCAAGGAAGAATCTCTCTTCATTTGTATTCCACGACGTTTCAATGAAAACAGGGAATTTCGCGAATCGTTCGTTTCGTCGCTGTTTTCCGATAGCTTGAAATAAACAGCCAATCGTCTGGAATTTTCAGCGAGAAAAATTCTCGTCTTTGGGACACAGCGCGGAAATTGCCTCGATATAACCTGGTAATTCAATTAAAACAAATGGCATGTTGCAATTGAAATAGTACGAAGCAACGTCGATTATTTGCTGTTATCATTACATAGATGCGCCTTTTATAGAAAGGAAAAAAAATATTTTTGTAAAAAATTATAATATTAAATAGACGTAATAATTGGAACGAAGTGAAAGCTATTTCAAGTCATAGGCATCAGTTTCAATAGACTTTAGAATTGATGACACGTCTTGAACTTCACATTGGAAAAATCATTTACGAATTAATATTTAAAATTCTGTTTTCAACATTCCACCGAAATTACGCTATATTATCCACAACTGTCACTATGAGTATAAATTTATTATACCGCGTTTTACTCCATATTCGTTATTAGATATATTACTAAAAATGAATCTGAACAAACTCACGAACACAAAATACTGATATTCGCGGACGATACGGCTGTACTAGTCAGGCACATTAACCCAGAAACAGCACTCACATTACTACAAGAGCATATTATAAAAATAGAAAGATAACTACAAGATAAACAAATAAAAGCAAATCCTAATAAATGCAACCATGTTACATTTACATTAAGAAAACGGAAACCACCAAATATCCAATTAAATGGCACGCACATAACACAAACAAGGCAAGTTAAATACCTAGGACTACACTTAGACACAACTCACATGGAAGCAACATACTAAATCAATCATAGACACAATACGGAGATAAAAAGAAGACAAATGTACTGGTTAGCTAGTCGAAGTTCTAAACTTAGCGTAGAAAATAAATTAAAAATCTACAAAACGATAATAAAACCAATTTGAACGTATGGAATACCACTATGGGGGACAGTAGCAATGTGCCACATAAATAAACTACAGTCGTTACAATCGAAGATACTGAGAACAATAGTCGGCGCTCCATGGTATGTCAGAAACAAGGATATACACAAAGAATTAAAAATACCACCGGTCAAAGAAGAAATCGACAGGTGCGCGGAAAAATACAAGGGAAGAACGGCAACATATCCAAACCAGCTGGCTGCTGAAGCGAGCAAAACTCTCATAGAAAGAAGATTAAAAAGAAAACACCCCACTGACCTCGCTAAAGAAATAAAACAGTCAGACTCGAAGATGGTATCCCGCTAGGGGTAGCCATCCACATGTTATTTAGCAATTAAGCTAGAAAAATTTACCAAATGTCCAGCTGGACAAATTGTAAAGTACAAATTAATTAATAATAAGAAGAAAAAACTTACGAACAAGAGTTCTGAGTTCTGATTTCTTGTTCTGAGTTGTCGCCTTGCCTATCATACCGTCAGATCTCCTCGAATCTACGTTTAGCCGATTAAAGCTTGCGTTTAAAGCGGTAGTTTTTGAACCAACATTACGATCTCATTATATTCCTTCCGCCGCGAATAACAACAAGACTCTGACACTGGCCGTAGCATTTAACGAGTAAAATAAATATTACAGAATCGTAAGGCAAGAGGTGAAGCTGTGACTTGAAAGGCAATCGGGTTCGATGTAACGCGGCTAACTTGGAATCAGCGAAACGCAAGAATGATCGAAGTGGGAGGAAATCTACGCTGTAGTCCCTCTCGAGGCGTCGAACTTCTCCATTAGCGGTGTCTTTGTTTCCCAACAAATCTCGCGTTTCCGTCTACAAGCTAGTAAAGGGAACCTTGGTAATCTCAAGTGGCGAAGGGGAAAGAAAATACAGGCAAGGGCGATCGTATCAGAAAACGTTACTCAGACGCTGTGCTCGCCGCGAGAAATCGCAAGCAACACGCGGAAGCACTCGCCCAGTTGAATTTATGTCGAAGAGAGTGCAGCTCAGACGAGAACAACCCACGACGCACAGTGATTTAAGATGATTGCGAGAAAGTCATAATTTTTCTCATTTTCTATTGTTTCATGTTTTATTTCTGTACGTTTTAAGAATTATTGAGTCGTTCGAACAATTCATAGCGGAATTTACAGAAGATTTGAAGAGATTGTGTCTTTACGGGATTGATATATCGTTGAACGATATACAAGGTGTTCGTACAATGTTAAAAAACGCTCGAAGACGTTTCGTTGCTTCAAATACGGTTACAATTTTACTTATAAAATGCGTAGGTTTGAAAAAAATACGTTGGTATCGGTTTTTGTTATGAATGAAAGTGTTACACTCTTGTTGAATTGAGATCAATTTTGGATCTTTAAATAGAATATCCAGTTTTGTTATGTTCAAATTTGACAGAATTAATCCTGAATTAAAACAGGTGCAGTTGTACCAATATATAAATACAATATATTATTATGATATAGTACATTTATAAAAAATAAAGGCCGAATCTAAATTAGAATGTTTAGAAGGCATCTTAGTTTTAAAATAATAAGTTTTCAAGCGAACAATCTATCCTTCGACGATATACATACTAATTCTATAAAGAAACAATATCATCAAGCTTTCCTTGGATTTTCCTATGAATTTCTCGAACAACTCAATAATTTTTAAAACTTCACGATTAAACTTCTAAGAACACTCGATATATATGCTATATAAGGCCATATTAAAACCTGTTTAGACCTATGGAATCCAACTATGGGGAACAGCAAGTAACTCCAACATAGAAATTCTTCAACGATTCCAATCGAAAACTCTAAGATCCTTAATAGATGCACCTTGGTATCTTCCCAACGAAACTATACATTTCGACCTCAAGATACCCACAGTTAAAGAAGAAATATCCAAATTCAGTAAAAGATATAACATAAGAATTAACAACCACCAAAACCCACTAGTTACTCAATTACTTGACACGACGGATCCGCAGACTGAAAAGACTTAACCCTTCATATCTAAGAATTAGATTCAACTAGAATTAAACATACTATAAACAATTATTAATCATGTCATAGTATCACGCCAGAAAAATTTACTTAAAATTCTCAATGAGAATTGATTGTAAAAAACACCCAAGTAAAATACAAAAAGAAAAGAACAGTCGATTCTAGAAGAGCTAACCGACAGACGATACCACTCGGCTAGATGTTTGGTGACTTTTTCGCAGCCGTTGTAAAAAAACACTGTGCAACATTCGACAACTTTTTTTCGAAGAACCAACCAGACGAAACGTAGGAACGACACGGACCATCTTAATTTCGCGAACACCTCATCCGAGGAACGTCACGTTCGACCTCATTCCACGAGTCACCGCGATCACGTAGCAGAAGTTGCTATGAAGGTCTGCATTTCGCGGGGCTCCAAGAGGACAGAAAACGAGGCGACGAGACGCGGCGGTAGCGTGCCGAGAATGCTCGCGATAATCGCGATTATTGCGTGCTTCGTGAATTTGTAGTTTCGTTAATTGAGTCGCGTTTCGATGCCTCGTCCAGTAATGGAATTCTTTCCGTGGTTCTCTGCTAATTCTTTTCCCGAGGAAAGAACCTTTTTGCCGTTCACAGACTCTCCTTTCTTATATATTTCTCTCGAGTAATGAATTCCTTTTCTTATATTTCTTCCAGAGGAGAAGTAAATTGGTACAAAGGAATTTTAGAATAAAAGCTGAGAGTTAATTCTTGCTTTGTGCGGAACAGTTTTTGGAGACGTAGATAGTTGAGGAGTAAGGATTCTTCAATGAGATAAAATGTTTGAAGTAAGTTCTTATTTTGCATGATAACCGTAATAACATCAGAAAGTTGCAAGTTTTGTTTTCATCGGTAAATGAATGGCTATTATACAGCATAAAAAAGATCATTATACCGCGCTCAATACACGCTTGTTCTAAATGTATTCAAATTCAAATCGACTAATTTAAGATTAATTATTAGATTGTCGAAAAAGTTTCTTTCGTTTTATCGGGAAATAATAGACGTACAACGTTTTTTATTTTGTATTATTTTGTCGAATTACGTACGTTCCATTTTTTTTATTTTTTACTTTTTTGTTGAGATAAACACCGTGACATTTTACAGACATGGTTTCGCGTTTATATGAAGCTGCACTGTTGTAAAAAACACGTTTGCGGAAGACACTTTCCGGACAACCTAATATATAAAATATATGAATGAACGTATAATACGGCGTCGTAAGATTCGTCGATTAGAAAATATTAAGGATTAACGTCTTGAAGAAATAACAACACCAAGTAATTATTCATTATAGCAACTATTCTTGTCTAATTCTTCTTCATTTCCATCGAATAAAACCTTCGAAATGATTTAAATCGCAAACGAAGCCACCTTTGACGAACCCAGAAACTTTGATCGGAAAGAAACTCGATTCAAGACCGAGCCCTGAAAGAACAACGAAAATCAGTTTAAGCGAAAAAGAAAACAACAGCTCGTTAGCCGATGCATCGCGAGAATGATTAAAGCGAGAGCAAATCAAGGGTAAGAGAAAACAGGGATAATTAACTCTTCTTAAACGGAGTGTCAGAAATCGTCGTTCCTATCCTTCCTTTCTGGGCACAGTTCGAGGATCCGTAGGCGAGATTTTCGCTGCAGTCGAACGCCGAATCCGCGTCTCGGCAGTATTTAATTAGTGCAGAGGAATCGAGGAGCCAAGGATGCCCGGAGGTGGTCGGTGCTCTAACGAGGCGGCCGTTCTTTCTTCCGAAGTGTCCTTCAGCTTCTCACTTGCTCTCTCTCTCTCGTCCCATACTCGACTGGCAGCTTTTCTTCGTCGCGTTGGAATTGCGCGACGTCGACGTTCTTGTCCGACTCCGCACCGGAAACGAATGGCTTTTCCTCCGTCGTCGCTGACTCTCTCCTCGTATCGTTCTGTCACGGTGCTGGAATAATTTCTGGAATTCGTTAATTGTAGTGTCCCGAAAGTACCGGTTGCCAAGTGGAATCCACCATTGTCTCGAGTCTTTTTCTTTTCGATGGTGGAAATGCTAGAGTAGGAAATGCTCTCGCGGTCTACCGCCCGGAAACGTTCTTTCCCTCGATTGTCAATTAGTCGACAGGCGATCTGTCTTCCGAGTTAAAAGGCGAATCGCGGTTAAACCTCCTCGCCAGGCTGTTGACCCTCCAGGCAGTGCTTTAAATGGTCTCGACAGCGAATCCTTCCAGCGTCCTCCTCTTATCCAACGTTGGCCAAATTGCTGGCTGGGTGAACTTTTAAGAACAGCAAATATTTCCCGTGACTAGCGACCTCTTGTTTACCGAACGATAAAGGGCGATCGCGGTATCGCTGTGAAGCGTTCTCAGTTTGTTTCGCCCCAATTTTTCGCCGTATTGTGCCGCGAGCTTCCTCTTTTCACGGATCGAGTTTCCACAATGTGAGTTGACAACTCGAATTGACTGCAATTCGATAGCTTTCCTAGCTCTTTTGCCTCGGGTTCGTCTTGCACGATAACTAATAATATCGGCGAACCGACCAGTTACAAGTTACGTTAGAGGTTTGTTTAGGAACATCTCTTTTATAATCTTGCAATTTTACATTTCGACAGAGTTAATTTCCCGATTCTTTGCTGCACCTTAGAAATTAGAATCAGCAGTCGTCGATCTCTAGCAATCAACAAAGATAAAGCGATATACCTACAGATGTAAAAATGTTTTGAAACGAAAATTGGATCACAAGTTCAGGTATATTTTCTTAAATAAATTCAATCTGTCTATCTATCCGACGTGATAAAATTTATCTAATCGGATAGTTTGTTTCTCTATAAACAGGAACGTATTTTCTATCAAAAGATTGAGAGCGTAAGAATTCGTACTTTTACGCTCCTCAAATAATTTTTATAACGTATCTCGAAATCCATACGCTAGTAAAAGACGAACAATTTTATTACTCAACGCGATAAAAACGATATGTAAAACGCTACATAAACTCTACGCGAAGATAGTTATTCTCAACGCGTTAAACATTCTTGAAAAATATCGTGCGATCTGTGCGAAACTAAAAGCCTGAAAAACTCCGAATGGATCTTCCACGAGTGCGATCCGATTTTCGATGCGCGAGTGAAAAAACGTTCGAAAAGTTGGTCGATCGTCTACTAGGAAGCGGAGATAGTCGGGAACCATTTAATCGTCGGCTGAGCAAACAAAAACATGGCCGCACGATTCCGTATGGATGAGCGGCAGAGCGTTTAAGCCGTGTCGGATTAGGGGTGGCGATCGAAAAAGTGGAGGAACTTCCGGTGGTGCGGTGGATTCCGCCGGTTGTGGGAAAAACACGTAATATCTCAGCGAAGCGAACCTCATCTTGTCCATTGTCGCTGGGATAAAGTTGTCGCGCGTTGTTGGAAAATCACGGGGAAAGGGACACGGAAAGGGGGAGAGGCGCCGAGACGTCTCGACGCCGGTTTACCGCTGCTTTATCGGCGTCGTCTTCTCGCAACCGACCCGCTTCTCGTTACCAACCATTCTCGTCTTTCTCTCTTCTGCCATCGTGATCGTTTTCTCTCGATTTCCATAGGGTGTTTCAGAAATACAGTTAAAGTATTTGTACTATCATTGTGTATAAAGCAGCATTTACAGCGGCTGTAAAAAGTATTTATTACATAATAAATTTTTTCATGAGATTTTTCGTCCCATTGTCGTAATATCAAATTTTTATACTGACAGTATTCTTATGCAAATAATACGTAATTTAATATACTTCTATCTAATATTAATTAGATGTAGTACGTAAAACAATAGTATGTAGTACGTAAATACTGCAATAAATATAATGATGTACAAATACTTTCTGCAGCCGCTGTGCATATTAATTAATTACATTGACTCACGAAAGTAGCTGAACTTCTACCACGGAAAAATGCTACGTTTGTGTCGTATATGCGTGTTATTTTTTTTAGCACTAAGTGAATGTCATGAATATATATGCAAGTTACGAGATATCTATTAGAAATATATATTTAGTAAAAAATTAATACACGACATGTATCTACTGAATATTATCGTCCATTCTCATAATCTCTAGAAAATATCTACTACCACCGAATATTTCCTAACTCCTGTCGTCGATATATTTTCACCCTTGTAGAAACACACTGAAACACAGTATCAAATTTCGGTAGCCTACTTTTTAAATACCCTGTGTATTCCCCTTCCATTCCACGATATTTCTCTTCTAAAGACTTCTTCTCTCTCATATTTCTCTCTATCGATCTTTTCTGTTCCGTGTCTTCGGCTGACCAGCCACTTTGCTTCAACCATTTCTGTGCTAGACGCCAGATAAGCGACGCCGATGGATTCGGCGTCGGAACACAAACGACCGAGCCGAGTTTCCCTCGTAGAAATACAGTAGAGGAATTTCTTTAACGTCGTATGAGAAATGGAGTTTCTTTCGGAGAGGGTTTGCTTACGAGATGTTTGTTCGTGTCGCGGCAATTCGCATGAACGAGCCGGCGAATATTTCGTGAATGCTGTAAATAGAAGACTTGCTGTACGATTTGTAGCGAAACGCGACAGCCGTGATTCGTCTAACAATTCTATTTCCTTGGCGCCAGACTGGAGACATTAACGCATTTCCCTCGCTAAGGGAATAGAATTCCTGTTGCACTCGTGACGTCTGTATGCGATAATCGCGCAACGATGTAACGCGAACAACCTATGGAACGCCTGATTTAATTACAACTTGCTCGTTATCGCCTGCTGTGATTTCTGTTAACGTTAATTCAATAGACTTGGCGCTAATATCCTCCTCTCGTTATCTCGGCCGACTACATGATCGTTATATGATCGTACAGAATGTTTCGGCGGACTGTGGTCCATTCGGAGACAAGTTGGCTCTGCGTGAGAAAAAAATCGAAGATGTAGAATAGAATTTTGTCACGCGACACTTCATTTTGAAAAGATGGAAAATTTGGAAAATTCGTCAGGTATGAACTTAAAGTTAGCCAATTACAGACTAGGCTAATTACGGATGAGTAAACAATCAACAGGAGATTATTCCACATGTGTGTAGAGTACAATTTTTCCATTTCAAGCCTCGTTTTCAAGAATATAGTTCGGACACTTAGTAGTTAAAAATTCAAAAGAAAGAAGAAACTAAAGCAACCAAGCAATTGCTGGGACATCCTAATAATTACTTTGGATAAAAGTGTAGTTTCTTTCGAACGATTGTAATCTCGAGATTCTTTTGATTCTCGTGTTCCATATGGGGACTAAAGTGACCGTTACAGTATGCAGTTACTTCCGATGATGATGACATGGTGTAATTTTCCTCCCTTTTTACGATCAATCTCGAAATTCTTTCGGTTCTTACGTTTGACATAGAAACACACCATTCTTATTTCGTTCCTTAACACGTCAACAGTCCAAACATTTAGCCCAGTTCCTATTCCTACGTTTATTCTTCGTCGTTTCTATGTTTTCTTCACGGCATGTGTCCTCATTTCTTCGTCATATTTTTCACTATCGTATATTATTCATAACTGACAATCAGCCGAGTAATTTATTTAACACGTTGAACATCTAAAAGCGTCATCAGCCTGTCAGAATCTATACGTTCGTGTAGTCCATACGTCTCTAAAGAAATCGAATTTTTAACGCAGATCTACACACGATCGTTGTTCCTTCACGCCAGAAATTTCGTCTCGGCAATGGGTGCAAGGTTAACCGAAAGTGCACAAGATACCGGCCCGGTGACCTAGAGCTTTCCGTTAAATTATTCAACGCGCTGACATGGCAGTTTTCGCGCCGATAAGCAACATCTCGTTACTGTTGTGCGCTTAGATACGATGCACACGAGCAAGACTTGTCGCGCGTGTTCCAATAATATACGTTGCATTGTACGGAGAAATACATACGCATCATAGTGATTCTTCAAGAATTCAGAGTACCATGAAAATTGACACACACGCGCATTTAGATACGTAATTCGTGTAGTAGTCATGTTCTCTTCCGCGGTTATGTTCCTTTTAAAAAGAAAACACCCCATTGACCTCACTAAAGAAATAAAATAGTCAAACTCGAAGATGGTATCCCGTTGGGAGTAGCCATCCACGTGTTAATTAGCAATTAAGTTAGACAAATTTAGCAAATGTCCAGCTGGACAAATTGTAAAGTACAAATTAAATAATAAAAAAATGTTCCTTAATTTACGATATTGTTGCGCGGGTGGTGAGCAACCATCTTTCGCAATTATTATTTATTTAGAATAATCACGATCTGTCGTGATAGCTCGTTTGTATCGAGTGTTGCTCTTCATCTTTACATTTCTCGGGCGATATTCGCGAATTCATGCCGCTTTCTTGCCAAATTGCAGCGACGAGAGATTAAAATACTTTTTATCGTGACCGGACCGAGGACGTCGACGTCTCGACATTGATATCGACATCGACATCGACATCGACGTCGACGTCGACATTCGACATCGACATTCGACATCGACGTGGCCGTCCCACGAGATGCGTATTTCATTTTCGTACCAAAAGAGACTAGAGAAGGTCGGCGGACGATGGAGAAGAGAAAATGAAAGGAAATCCGAAGGGAGAGAAAACGACCGAACACGGGGTGATATTTCAAGCAAAGGTTGCCCCTCGACGACTATTAGTCGAATGATCGTCTCGCTTTGCGTAGAAACGCTTGCATTACCAATCGAACGAGTCTTATTTCAGTTGAACGATGACGCTTCGGCGAACATCAGAAATTACAACCTGCGACTCCGTATGAAGATGAAAATAACTCGGTGATAATTCAAACTTTCGAAATGTACTTCAAATAGTTGCTGTTAATATATTTCCTCGTGCAACTTGCTTATTTATTGTCGAAACGTTATGATAATACATTACGGAAAACGATCGAAGATAAAATCGGAACGTTTGAAAACACACGGACATTTACAAGTCATTGGAGAGCGTACGTGTCCTGCAGTAAATTCGTGTTTAAACAGACGATTTAACGTAGCGGAATGTAATTGTCAAATGGCTGCAAGGTTTCTCAATTAATCGTAAAAATAAATAACACCACGTACTTATAGCTTTATCTTCCTATTTACACGAGTTTTTACAAGTTCCTCCTACATGGCGGACGAACAAAAGATGACAAAAAGACAGCGTTGTTCTGACCAACGCGAAGAGAAGATCCGTACTTGTTCCGCGACATTTATTTCCATACTTGTATCGAACGCCTGAAGGAACGACAGAAATCCCATTGCTTTCTTATTTCCAAGCTACCGCTTGGAAATTATTCGCGGATCGCGGTGTCGTTTCTTTCTTGGTTTCAGGCGATAAAAGCAGCTTCCTTTGGGCAAGTGGGCGGCATCTCTCGCTCTCGTTCGACCGAGGATATTTTTCGACCTTTTATTCGGTTGTGTGGTAGAATCGTTTTATCGAAAAGCCGATTCCTGGACTATCGGCTCGTTCTCTTTAACAAACCGTGGCAAATTCTCGCGGACGCACGCGGCGGGTGCGCCATTCCTTCGAAAAAATCGTCCCTTCGCCGTTATATTACGCGGCCACTTGCCAGAACTTCAAATCGAATCGAACGCCGGTATTACTTCCCATGACGTCATAAAAAGGATTTACGAGCTGAAACCATATAATGTTATTACCCGAAATGGTTATCCCTTTGGCCAAAGAGATTTCACCATATATATATAAACGCCACGCTGCGCTATTATCTCTGCTGTATTTTAAAAGAGACGATAGTGCAACAAATTTTTGTCCTCACGTTTCTCCGATATTTTTCTCTTCGATGAAAAATATTAGGTTGAGCAATAAGTTGTCTGTTTGAAGTTGTAAGTAATAAGTTGAAACTAATAAGTTGGCGTCTTCTTAAAAGATCACATACAGTGTTATTCTCACTTTCGCTATTCTTTTTATTTTCACGGAATATCTTTCTGTGTAATTACACTGCAGATTTTTAAGCGAATTTCATACTTTCAGTAATATAAATAAAGAAATGCAACTTGAATACATACAAATTTATTTCGCCTATTAAATCTTATAACAAGTATCTCACTTTGAATATTTTTTATATTTTTGCATGTTTCGTACATTTCGTGCGTTTTTTTAGACCTCTTCCGCTTGCCTGGTGGAATTGCAATTCCTCGTTTTGACTCCTTTTAATTTCTCTTAAACGCGTAAAGATCTACAGTCTATATACATACGTGTAATCAACAGCTAACTGATTTATCTCGCTTCTTCATAAATTTATATCTTTCATTAAAAAATTGAAAGGCGTGTATTTTTCAATTCTTTAAAATATTAGCGTACACCGATGAATAAAGAACAAACTTATGATTCGATGCAAAATGTTTTAAGACTCTCTAAGGTATTCTCTCCTAAAAAAAAAAAAAATAAAAACTAGCAAAATGAAAGACAATGAAAATTTCGAGTATTCCTATATATCCAAATTCCAATACTAAAAAAATCTTTTGTTGCAGATCTGGTTTTCGCCGAGTGTTGAACAACAAGAACCAAAATGGCAGCCTTCGTGGCGAAGCAGATGGTCGGCAACAAGCTGAACGCAGTTAAAGGTGAGTTTTTATAAATCGGAAAATTCGTTTTCTTCTACAATTGCCTCGTTTTCTTCTGGCGTTCTAGAATTTCCTTGATATATAATTTTCTGGGGCAAGTAATTAACTACCAATCGCGCAGCTTCTATAACACGAAACTCTTCAATCATCACAGCACTTTTTACGGAATAAAAGAAACGGGGAAGCAGATCGGGGAATTGAGACGAGCAATTGCTACGTAAGACGACTGAATGCAATTACAATGGCCTGACTGACAGGCAATTTACTAATTCACGCGCGGAAATCGTTGATCTCCGTTTCACGCGACCAAGAAACCGAATTAACGAAGAACGCTTGATTCGGAAGCGATCGACCGCGAAACGAGAAGACATCTTGTTTCATTGAATCAAGCCTGGAAATATCTCGGGCAGAGGTTTTTTAAAATATAACGCGACTCGTGAAAAATAGATAACATTTTACTAATTGGCAATTATTATTAATTATTTACCAGGCTAAATATTTTATTTAAATACTTTAATAAACTATATGGGATGAGTGGGTAACAAAATTTGCACTCATGAATACATTCCAAACTAGAATGGATAATAAATGCATCAAAGTTGGCTAGTATCATTCTGGGAATTATTAACTATCATCAATTATTTATGAAACAAACTGTTTTACGTAACACACATAATACTACGTAATTCGAAAACGTTCATCAGGTTTTCATTACAAATTCCTATTAAATATCGAAATATTTGAACAAATACCTACAGCTTTTGGGTGAACACCGAAGAGAAATAAAGGGAAACGTTCGAGATTAGTTAATAAACCGTATATCTCTTTTTCAACGAGGCAACGTCGTATGTACATGAAAGAAATTTTGAATCGTAGCTGACATATATTCTCCTCCATCTGTCTCATTCACCAAATATTAGTCTCGTGTTATTTATTCTGATCTTTGCAAAATTTATGTCAAAGGCGTGAAAGACAAGAAAATGGAATAGTTTCATTCGAGCAACGAAAAGAGACGAAATATTTTTCAAAAAGAAGTCTCGTGAAATTATAAACGACGGAAAGTCTGATTCTACTTAAATCTTTCTTAAAATTTCCTTCGAATTTTCCCGACAACCTGACATATTCATAGAAGGTTGAAATACTTTCATAACCCACTTATGGGAAAAATTGGGAACGGAATTTGCAATTATGGGTACATTCCAAAGAGGGGTGGATGATAAATGCGATAAAGATGAACACGTACGAGGGTTCTATCGTATATTCCTTCTACTGATGATCATCGTACTCGTATTACCGATCGACAGACCGTTCCTTTTCCAAACGATATAAAACAGCAATAATAAGCGATGGTTGGCTTGGTTTCGCGATCGTGACGAATTAATGGCGCAAACGTGAGATCGGAAAGTGCCGTTTCATCGCTCGGCCACGCGAAAAGCACCGTTTCACCGCGTCTTAATATATTTCTTCGGTAAGGGAACATCAGTCTTTCGGTCGGTAATTTAGCACGCGAATTAAGATTGATCGCTCGCACGAAGCAGGAAGGAAGAAAGCATTAGAGCAAATGACGAAGCACCGTTCGCCCCCTGTGGATCGGCGACTATGGAAAAAAAAATGATTTGCTTACGTCTTCGTTTCCCTGATGTATATATAGTACGGTAGGGTTATTTGATTCACCTAAATTCTCATACCTTAAAATTCAATCTTCAACTTTGCACAGAATAACGAAGCTTGTTACATGTCATGAAACATCGTTGATCTTTGGTGTAATAACGCAAGAACGAGGAAATATCGCTTGCTTTAGGCCCAGCAAGAGAAAATATCAAAAAATATAGTAAGCTTCTGTTTAAGCTAACGAAAAGGTGTTATATAATAATTATATAGTTTTTACATACATTACAGAATATACGTTCATTGCATACATTGCGTGATATATACTCTAAAGAAAATAATCTGCGAAGATAAATTAATATACACAGCCTACTGAATTCTGATAATTACAAACGAGAATATTAACGTTAGTTCAACAAACTTTCCTTTTGACGAATACAGGTGATATCTTCTTAGGAAACTGTGTCTATCGAGTCGTCAATGTAAGTACGCGATATACTTGACGATTTATCACGCCAGTAAAAACGAGTCGAGTAATAATCCGTTATCAAACGTAAATGGCATAGAAATTGTTCGCAATCGGATTCGACGATTACTTAGCTCGGCTCAAATGTTCTTCCGACACAAATAACCATACTTTACGGCGCGCACCATCAATCACGATACAGTCGACAAAGAAACGATTCGATTCGATTTCTTCGAAAACGAAAGGCCACGAGAAAAGATTGTATTCCATATTTCCGATTCATATTTTCACTTAGAATCACCTGCTTACCGATTACGCTGCGATTAACAGGACACCTTGTATATGAATATTTTTAACTTTATCGATCCGTGTTAAAAGAATCGTTTCTTAACGCGTACTCAAGCGACTGATAATACTCGAAATAGAATCTTTACCCGGTTGCTTCGCTGGTTTAATGCTGTTCACGTAACTGTGTCAGCGACGTGTATAAAAAGCTTGGCCGCGAAGCAAAGCGAGCCAGCGACGTTAATAAGCTCGACAAACGTGGCTCGACTCCCGACGTTTCCGATTATACGGAATAATGTACTGCATTAAAGCCGAGTTGGTCATAGTTGACGACTGTAGCACGATGCTTTTCCATCGGTGCTTCATCTCGAAAGACGGCAGCAGATGTGGCCAAATATCGCGCTATTAGTCGTGGAATCGCGAGATTAAAGCGAATGACCACAGCAGACATGCATTTGATTAAAACATCCACAAGTGCCATCGAGTTCTCGAAAATTCCTATGCAGCGTTCCAACGTTTATCGATTATATCATTCGCGACTAATTTTGTTATCCAGCTTGATGATAATCGGTAGCGGCAAATCAAATTTCAAAGCTAATAATTTCATCGGTTTGCGATTAATCATAGTTCCAATCTCTTCTCCTTCAATCCCTCTTACCTTCTAGGTCATACGAGCTCCTTTCACAAATTAAATTGAACGGCACATTTTACGATGAAATTTTTCAAGAAGTTGCTGATCATACTGAATGAAGAAATTTGGAGAAAGATGTCCGTGTATGCAGAAAGTATTAGAAAGATGTATACGCGCTTCAACAGCAGAAAAATATATAAAAATATAAAAGCTGTAATAATAATTGTAGAATTTCGATTATACATACGTTTCGCTCATTTTTGCTCTACCAATCTTCCTGAGCTGCTAAATTGCGTATTTTTGTAATGTTAGTAATTTCGTTCGCGTATGTATATATATATATATCTTTTACAATCGGATGAAAATTAAACGTAAATACTAATTAAACGTTAACTTTAGCTGAAACTGAAAAGAAATACGTTGCTTGAACTAAACTTTACGCTTCTGGAGAAAATAAAAAGCAGAGATTATAACGATGATCCGGGAACGTTGCAACATCCTAGCTTGTGTCTCACAGACGAACGAATATCCACAATATTTATCGGGATGGCCGCTGTTTCGAATAACCGAGGTTCTACTGTGCTAAATTTATACAGACATTAAGGAACGAATGCAAATCACCTTTGATTCCTATAATTATGATAGTTGCTCGAGGCAGTTACCATAAACGTTCAGACGCTTTTGATTATGGCTATTACTGGACGTTGGCAAGGTGTCCAGTGGGATTGCATGCCGCTCCAATTTCTTCCAGAAACACTGCCAGTCATAACATTCATTAAAATGTGTATGTTATGTATATTGTATTATGAGTAATTAATATGAGCGTTACTTATCACCATCATCATTATTATTCAGGTTAGGTTGATGTTAGATGTATGAACAGAGGAACGCGTGGATAAATTGTAAAGTAGAAAATATATCTAATACAGAAGTGTAAATACAAGTAGGAATATAATTTGAGCTGGTCCAGATCCGCACGCTAGCAGTGTTACCCCATTAACAATTAATGTGTACAATTTAACCAGCAGTTACCCCATAACTGAGAACCCCGAAGCCATCGTCACCTGTCTAGTATCTATGGTCTGCCTTCGTCCCAGTCTATTGTCCATACGCTGTCGATGGCTTCAGTGCTTGAGAAAAGACCAGGTGTAGAGTTTTCTTAGAAGTGATGACCACTTCAACAATTATCATCATGGATACTGACGAGGAAAATCGGTTCTTGTAATAAATTTTACGCAGTCGTCACACTCGCGCACTTACTCATATGGCTATATAACAATCTCTTTTTAAATGTATCTGTCGAATCAGCACGCACGTGACCGAGCTTTAAGTCCTGGCAACAGACGATAAAGGATGATCCTGGCACAGAGAATACCCATCTCGATCTTCTTCGCTGAAAGAACGCTGAATCCGTATTTCAACGGGCCAGTTTAATTTTCCGCGGATTTTACCACGCGTATTTCGCGTGGCCAGAAGAAACGTCGCTCTGCGAACGGGACACTCGATCGTTGTTATTCGAGTTACAATTACAAGTTGGCTAGTTAGAGCAGGAATTGAAGAGGAGCAGAGCGTAGGCCGGGAACCGACGCGTCGCCAGCTGGCTTGTCGGCTTGCTGGCAGGTTGAACGATGGCCCGCAATAAAACTTGTGTCATTAAGGGAAAGTTTTAGCCTCCGCGAACGCCACGGGAACGAACCGTATCACGGGGAATCCGTAATGGGAAAATGGGGACCTTCGTCAAACGAACCAGCCCCGACCTCGAATCTTTCTTCGGGTAAAGCTTAACTCACTTGGACGCGATCAATCCATCCTTCTTCCCATCTCGTGGCTTTTCCAACCTCCTACCATCTCGATACCGCGACTTCTTCCACTTATTTTTACTCACTCGCTCTCCCAATGTCCACCATTATACATAGAAGTAGATATATCGAACTCCTAGTCGGGTGATTCAACGTTTTCGTACGATTCTTCTACGTGATCGGTTAAAACGCATCAGCAAATGTTTCTTGTAATAGTGGTCTCTTGTAGAAGTGTATAGAAAACAAACCCAATTTCAAGAGTCGAGACTGGTAATCGCGTAGATTGCTCCTCTTGCAATCCCAGATTACAGATCGGAATCCCAATGGATCCTTTTCGATTCTTCTCGACTAAATTCTGGAAATTAATGTTGCTGGCTTTCGCGTACTCTTTTCGATCTTTTATCTCCAATAAATTCCCCAAACTAATATTCTCGATTTTCATCGTTTTCTCCTCTCTTATTCTTCGTTTGAAATAAATTCCCCAAATTAACATTCTCTTATCCTTTATCTCGAATGAATCCGCCAAATGAATATTCTTAATTTTTATTATCATTCCCTTTTTTATTTTCCATCTCAAATAAATTATCCAAATTAATATTCTTTTATCTTCTATCTCATATAAACCAGGAAATTTAATTTTCTTCGTTTTCACTGCCTTTTCTTTTTTCATTTCTCAACACAAATATATTCTCCAAACGAATATTCTTTATTTTCACCTCTCTTGCTCTCGACTCGGTTAGTTTATACTTTGAGATATAAAAATCGATAACAAGAACCGTCGATGCCTTTTGATATTAAAAACTCTCTCGATGTAAAGCGATATTTAGAATACTTTTCAATTTCGATAAATAGCAATAATTCTTCGAAAGTATATAGATAGTTCATCTCGATACCATTGACAGGTTCACTCTGAATGAATCACGGTTCTTAACCGTTTCCCTAGCAATTATCACAGTTTGTCCGTCACGGTGTAAAGCAAAGCGGAGTGAAGAGGAACAGAGACGGAAGTTCCAAGTGCCGGAAACCCCCAGTGGTTTGTTCGGGGGTGCGACGGGGTTTAACGGGAAATGCGGTGGGAAACTTTCGCCAAGCTTCAAAGAGTGGATGAATCGAATGGCAATTAGTTTGGAGATGACCTGAATGCAAGATAGGACACTGGGGTGAGAACATATATAGGGTGAGCCAAGAAGGAAGAGGAGGAGAAATGATAGAAGAGTCAAATGGGGGAAAAAGTGTTAGAAGAAACGTTAGAATAAAGGACCTTTTCGAGGAAGAAGATCATCGAGTGGATAAGGAGGGAAAAAAATTGATAGAAGGGCGTTGAATAAAAAGCTGTTATACGATGTGTAAGAAAAAGGGGTGATAGGGGAAAAGAGATTAAGCAACGAGGGTGACAGAAAGAACAGGGGTGTACGAATTAAACTGAGTATCAGGGAAAGTGTGAACAATAACGACGAACATCAATGCGTCGCAATTAGGTTCGAATATTAAGCTTCTATAAGGTTTCAGATTTCATCAATATAATCGTAACAGTCGTGTCCTATTACATTGAGATTTCAAAATGTTTTATAGAACACGTACGATACGTTAAATAGAATTGATATTCAATTTTCTAGAAACAAATACTTACTTCCAAAAGTTCACTTAACGTATAAAGAAGACATAAAAGTGGTGAATTCTAAGATAAATTGCGATAGAGAATGGAATGGATAAGAATAGTAAGTTCTAAAGTAAATTGTGATACACAACGTAAAATTCTAGGTTAAATTATGGTAAAATGTCGTATGATAAATAACGGTAAACCGCGAGATAAAATTAAAAACCAGTGTTCGTAACATCATCACTTTCCTGTACTTTCCAATTTGTGGAATTGATTAATGTGGCTTTTAACCGGCTCATATATAAATTCCTCTGCTGGCCTCCTTTCCCAGCACCCCTCCCCCTATGCTCCGGAGCATCCAAACTGCTGCAGGTTTTTCCTCGGTCAGCCGGTTAATTGAAATCCCGTGGATCGATCGACCGCGACCTACGCTGCTGTGCGGTCGCTTGTTGGAAGTCGACCGAATGGCTTTGGTCTTCGACGTTCAGAGGTGATGTAGCTTCCCCTCAAATTCTCTATGCATTCCTCGAGATGCATTTTCTGTCTTGGAACACACAGGGCTGGGGTCAAAATGGCTTCGCATGATAAACAGATGTCACAGGGTGAAATGGGGCGAAACGATGAGTTTACTGAAAATATGGTAGATCGTGTTACTTTCTAGGATGCGCAGGATATCTGTCACCAGAAAATTCGACGTTTCCTCGGGAAATCTCCCTATTTCACGGTACTCGTTGTCTTCATAGATTCGACCGGATTCGCGGTTCGAAGGAGCGCAATAATCCCATTCGCAGCGGATTTATCTGCGTGGAACGATTCCACTCGAAATCGTTGATATTCCCAACTGCGAACACCTATCGGCTTTTAACCTCGATTTATGTCGAATTGCTATGAAGAGAATAGATTGGCACGAAGAGCATCAAGATTTCCCTCTTGCACGATTCAATTAATAGCTACTCTTAACGCTGCACGCGAATTTCGTATATTTTGTCCTGAGAGCCGCAATAGATCGAAATATACTCGCTCTATATCGTAACGTTTCATTTTTGCGAAATATCA
Source organism: Bombus soroeensis (assembly GCA_014737365.1). Taxonomy (NCBI): domain Eukaryota; kingdom Metazoa; phylum Arthropoda; class Insecta; order Hymenoptera; family Apidae; genus Bombus; species Bombus soroeensis. The sequence continues at coordinate 452,427 of JACXIL010000029.1, read as the reverse complement.
TTATTGTCAGATTTGTGTATTTTTTTCTAACGAATTCTCCACTGGTTGTAAAAAACATTTATACATCGCCGTATTTATTATTGCACTGACACATTAGTTAATTAGATTCGACTGTAATAAATCTCCTGGCATTTATAGTATTTTCATGCGATTAGAAAAGTTTGGTGCTATGGAAGTGAAATATAGAACTTGTCCTTTTTTAATTAAGTTTCATTGGATAATAAAGATATACACGAATACCTTTTTTGTAGCCACCGTAAATCGTTCATATTGTTGAAAATTTATCTTTCTTTACCGGTTCTGAAAAATTTCGTGATATATGGTTCACCTATGACCACCGTGTGCCAGGCAACGTATTCATTTTAATTTTTGTATGTACAGCAAGCAACGCGAATGCACGGAAAGCTGAAAATTGTTGGTTTGATGCTGTAATACTAAGTGGACAACGCTTGTGAATATTTCGAATCTAGTTTAATGGTGTTTATACATTATGCTGTTAGATAAGTAACAACCTTTACACGGCTCTTTCGAGAAAACTTTCGAAATAGCTCAGCGCTCTAATTTTCGAATTTCCAGCGCGAATAGAGAGACTCATCGAAAGAAGTTTGTTATGTTTGGGATTGAAGAAACTTCGTCACGATGCTCACCGTAATCCCCTGGCAAATCCTTTGAGCGCTATTAGCGACTTCGTTGCCGGACCTAACTTCCGCCGGGTTTTCTCCTATATACGAACGCAAATATTATTTAATCCTTTACGCTCGTCCTGCTCTTGAACCATGCTTTTCGTATATTCCATGCTTGAGAAACCTCGCGACTTCTGCCTACGAAGGCGCACATATTATCGACCTAAACTACTGCTCAAACGTGTCTGGATACTTTGCTTACTTTTGACAAGCAGCATTCTAATTTCTAAATTACAGACGAATGAAACTGTAACGATTTCATGATACATTATCGATTACCGTCATAGTTACGTCTAATGGTATATTATAACTCGATTAAATTGATTTTGAAATGTATGCAATGGTGAAATTGCCATTCGTAATTGACTAAATCTTATTGTGGAATTATTCTGTTGCTTGACGAACTCTTTACCTTTAGGTTCTTTAATCTTTGAGTCATAAATAGAACGTATTTTTATTAATACGAATAAGGAAATGGAACTTACATAAAGATTTATTTCTCCTATTGAAGAAAGTAAGAATCACTTCGCTTTGAGTATTTTTTATATTTCCGCATATTCTGCAAGTTCTTAAATCTTCCGTACGCGAATAAAAATCCGCAGTCTGATTATAAGACAAATTAAGAACAGCCTTCTAAACTGATAGAAATACTTTTGACGTTAATACGATACGTTGATGGTTAAATAGCAAATGTATTAACATTATAGTCTGAGGATTTCATAAAAACATAGTAAATATTGTATTTTATTATTAATCTATGCCTAATTCGTATATGTAGTTCAATAAAATTTACATACCGTTACTATAGAACGACTAAAGTGTCCGTTTATAAGCTATTTCGCTTTTCAGTTATTTGGAAGTCGTTGACGAAGCCACAAAGAAAACAGAGAGAATGAGTAAGCCTACAAAACGTAGACAGCCCATAAGCAGGAATAGAATATTAACGCAACCAATATACCATCGATAATGATGACCGTTGCGCACATTCGTTTTGAATCGAAACAATTCACTGGCATTTGCATACCATTTGCGTGATTTATAATACTAGAGATAATTATCTTCGTATCCAGCCACCATAAATACCGCTCATGTGCATATTGCCACTCCTCTTCTCTATGGCCTCTTATGCCAATCGTTCTGCTGTTTGTTCACAGTATCTCTTCGTTGGTTGTATTAATTTTCGCTTTTCCATGTTTCGTTACCTTGTAACTATACTCTTTAAACATAACTTTTCCTCGTGCCATTGAATACTTCAAAAATATCTATCGTTGTGATATTCATGATATTAGTTTATGTTCAAGATGTTTCCTTAACATAAAGTTAAAGGTACGTACTTGACAAATAAACGGGAACGTCCACTGTACACTGTAACAAAACACAGATCAAAATAATTAATATTTTGTTAATCATTATACAGTTAAATTCATGGAATATCGTTCGTTGTCTAGTAGAATAAAATATCAACACTAAATTTTCTTAATAAAGCTATCTTGCCACATTCCTTCTTCTCTTCCCATATTCTTCATATAAAATTGTACGTATAAAATATACAAATTAGCGTATTTCTTCAGTTCACCCCATGAAGATATAATTTTGCATAAAAATTAGCAATTTAATTATAATGTAATATATCTCATTATATTGCAGTCTCAAAGGCAAAGTAAATAAAATTCACGTGTCAGCCGAAATGTTAAGGGAAGATGAACGGCGATCTTAAGTCACCAATGATTCGATAGCAAGAAGAAAACTAATTAACGAGCCGATCGTCGTTCGTTCCACTTGGCCAGGCTGCACGTCGTTGCATCAATTATCTCGCCGTATCCGGGATCGCATCTGGGCCGATGGGCAGGGGTTGAACTATGGCGGCTCCAGGCTGCGGTTGGAACTAGCCAGAGCGTAGCTGCGATGCTGGTCGACCAATGTGTTCCGCGTGTTTCGTGGGAAACGCGGTAGAATGATCGTTGTGCGATTTAAACCAACTCCCACGTGAACTCTATTTACGATGCGACCAGTCCACCTTTTTTCCCAGAGTTTTCCTACGACCGAACAAAGGCCAGAAAACAAAAGACTACGAGCCGACCAACAAACTTTTCCACGACTTATTCCGCCCCCATTCTAAACTATTTCCCAACGTTGTCGTTCTCTTCTGTGCCCCTCGGTTCTTCTTCGGCGATCGATGAAGAAGAAGAGAATAGAAATGACTCGCAGTGAATTGAATTTTAATTGCTCGAGCGATTGCACGAAGATTGAAAATCGATGCGAACCTTGTAGGATGTACATTAATTAATGAAAACTTTATATGTAGTGCAAATTCGTGCAATAAGTTGGATACATAGTTGTAGACTAGGTTCTTGTCTGTGTTTCTATACTCTTCTAAAATATTTTACGAACGCAGAACGAAAAGCTCGAGAAATGATTCATTTTATATGATCTAGTTTAGTTTAGAGAGAACAGGATGAAATTTAAAATCAACGAATGGCGAACATTTTGATTTCCACACGAAGTGATCCAACGCAACCGTTCCAAGTCATAGCATATTTTTAGTGCAGTTAAAGAATGATACGAAAAATAAAAAACAGATAAAAGATTTGTCGTAAAAAAGTTTGACAAAGAATTGTCGTATCTCTATCTTCTTTTTCTTACAAGCCTAATGATACACGTGCAATGTGCATTGTTTCCTTAAATGGAAATGCATTTCTTTCTCCACAGATCGAATCCAACCTCGAAATCTCGTGTATGTAAAAAAAATATTGAGACAAAATGGTAGAAACTGAATAGCACATCGGATATCGTAAATAAAATTCATCTTTGGGTATTTCGTTTTATATGAAAATTTTCCAGAAAAGAAATACGTTTGTCCTTCATACAAATTATTTCCTGCTGTTCTCACGCGAACCATAAAATTCTATCTTATATAAAGAACCGCGGTCTGGTAATAATACTTGACGTGTTCTTTTAAGAAACCGTGAATGACTTTATTGGATAAACTGAAGCAAATGAAGGATGCTGCACGCGTTTAGTATGTGTTGTACGTTCAGTATGATCCGCCGCTTCCACTTTTTGGTCACGGAATCGGCTGAACGGGACACGCGAGTGGACACGCGGGCTGCGGGTACCGTACATCGTTTTCGAAAGTGCATTCGTGTCAGCGCCAGGGAGACAGCTGCGCCGTGATGGCTCGTTGAAATGACTAGACCGGCCCTCGAATAAATCACGAGGCGCATAATTAATTGGGACGATTGTTTGTCGCGCGGTGATATCGATGAACAGGCTGAATCGTCGGCACGCGCTTAGTCTCGCGTCGATATCCCATTCTCGATATACAGCCTTGGTTCTCGCGCCCCAACGCATTTCCAATTTCTCGATTCACCGATAGAGGAACATACCTTGCCCTGTCTTCCTTGTAAACATTTTCTGGCCGAATCGAGCCTTCTTTTTACAGTAAAATCTTGTTTATCCGCGTTTCTCTACGGAGAGGCAAATTGATCCTAAAGTAACTTGAGAACAAAATTAAGCAGTGCAATTGAACTGCGAACCTTGGCGCAATTTCATGTTTCTATTAATATAACTGAGACGATGAAACCCACACAAGGATTTATTTCATCCATTAAGTATCGTAACGCGTAACTCACTTTGAATATTTTTCATAGTTTTATAGTTACAATGTGCATTTTGTGTATTTCTAAATCTCAACGTGTTCAACTTATCTTACTTTCAAATTTGAGCGAGTTATAGTCTGTGTATTGTTATGCACTTCAGACTTGGAACTGTCTGAACGTTTAAATCATTTGACGAAGCAGCGCCGCGTGTCTTTCTGCGAAAAAATTCGTCGAATCTCTTGTCAAGAGTTTAAACGACAGAAATCACCGACGAAGCATGAGAGGGATTATGTTCATAAATATGGCTGTATGTGTATACACGGGGTAGATCGACAGTTGCATCGCGGTTAAACAGTGGTCGGTTCGCGTACGCGTAACCAGCACTTCGGTTCCGTTTGTTTTATATTTGCTCGATGATTTACCGATGCCAGTGAGTGACGTTTAATTATTCCGGCTCGTTTTGCGCACCCGTCACAGGTTAATTTAATAACTTGCCCGCGGATCGTTCGCGCTCAGCGTCACGCGCCGCATCGAAACGCATCGACCAATCTCTCCAAACTAATTTTCGAATTGGCCTCGGCGCACAGGACGATATGGTTTTTATTCGAGTAATTAAACGAGGCGCGGTTTCCATAAAAAGTAAACACAGTCACGGGAACCAGTCTTATTCGTGTGGAAACTCGGTATGATAGAAACTTGTTTGTACGAATAGGGCGGAGTATAAGACAGGTACTCCACCTCTACTTATTAGTCTTGATAAAGGGGCTCGTTTGCGAAATTATTTGCCAGCTAATGGATATTAGTAAATGAACAAGTTGCAGATTACAAATTATAAACTTGTCTTTTACAATTTTACGATTTTAAGTGGAATAGAATGATTAACGTTCTTGCGATTGATCTCTTTTGAAAGATAATAAAAAGACAGATAAGATCTGCACACTATGAATTTTACTTTTATTATTAACTCTTGTACTAAAAATTTGTCATCATACCCATAACAGTCATCTACTCTGTAACAGTATAGTTACATCATAGATATTTATTTATTGCTTTGAGCAAATATAAATCCACTTTGTAAAATTATGTTCTCTTTTCGCGCTTCTTATTTTACAAACATTCTTTTGTCAGTTATCGTTGATCATATAAGAAAATACTAAAAAATGCTTCTGATTTCTAGTTCGCTATTAATTTGTATATTTTAACATTCGCGTATATTTAATACAAAATGACTAAACGTGTACATGAACGACAGTGTACGTTCTCGCCAACAGGTACGTCCGTTGTTCCTCGAGCTTAGACTCCAACATGACTATTCCTGGCGAGGAGTTATTTTTCTCGCGCGAGAACCTTGCTACTACGAGAGCGTGCAAGAGACGACGAGAAGTTGGAGACAGGGTGAAATAATTCTTGGGGTTGCGCATTGTGCACCCGTGACCCTTATCTCGAGATTGTGCCGCGTTAAATAAGAACAAAAGCTGTGCTTTTGTGTCTGGGCCGCTTTATGCCAGCACGCCGTTCTCCGAGAGTTCTGAATTAATCACGCGGATACTCCATTTACGTGGTTCTTCGTCGCCAAGAATTCACGACGATGCTTCGATAGGACAGCGCCCCGATCCTTGTTTCTTTCTCTTACTCTCGTTTCTCTTTGGGTAATTAGACGAGTTTGCGTTCAATTACGACTGTCGCGACAAAACGAACGCTGCCTTTGCCCGCCCAATCGTTTGCTTGGCAATTAGACGCCGCTTGTTATCGCTCGCAACTTCTTAATTCGTTTCTCCGTTTCTTCAATGCGAGCTTCTCCTTTTGAATTTGTTGTACGGTGGTCTATCAGATGGAACCTCATTGCGTAGCAATTCGTGAACAATAATTACGTTTACTTAGTACGTATTACATTTATTTACACAATTTTACTTCTCGAATTAAATATATCAAACATATGGAGATACGTCAACTTGGATATTTCGAAGATTCTTTTTGCGTGTCGCGGCGTCCAACACGCACTCTAAAAAGACGAACTGTGTGCGCTGTATTCGTGTGAGCTAAACGCGCTTTTATCTGTCAGAATACCTTAAATAGGAGCGCAGACACTTAAGGGTACATTAAAATATCGGTTGAGTACGATATGGGATCTAAGTTGGGACGTATTTTCATGTTAGGACTTGAATGAAGTTGAAGCAAAGCACGGAAGTTCGTGTGTAAAGTTTTACGCTATAAACTTTCATATAACTTCACCGAAGGAGGACCATTTTATTTAATTATCGATAGAGGCGCGTTTCTTCTGATGTTTTTATAAAAAACACACGATGCGATGAAATTTGAGAAAAATTGCACCGATAATAAATGTAATACACCCGTCGTTTAGTTAGCTAATGACTTTGTCGGAAGATCAAGCGACTGATTCGTTTGTTGGTCGATGGGATCAAGCCCTGGACAGCTGAGGTCAGATTTTGGATAACACGGCGAATTTACAGGACGTCTTCTTCAAACAGCGAATCATCCATCTTTGCAGGACAAAGTTGTGCACGGAGACTGGCGGCTTTTTAGGCCGGCCTGATATTTCGAGGCCGAGTTTTCGCGGCTGGACGCGCACGAACATATCGATCGTGCTTTAGACGTGGCACGGATAAAATGTAGGGTCGTTGTAAGGTGGTGCACGGTCTAAAAATAAGTAACCAACCGTTGCCACCGTGGAGGCGGCGAACGAAAAACCGCGGCCGTTTTGCGTATTTCGCGCGAACAATTACGTGCCGCTGAATAAAAGCGCAGCTTTCTCGTAAAAATCCTCTTGTATAATTCTCCGGCACACGCTTACCGCGCGTTTCTCGAATTCTTGCTTTTCACGCGGCTGAGTTACGTCTCTTTTCCTTTCTTTTACAGCTTTGTGCAAGATCCTCTCGTCGTTCACCAGCCACGTTAAAAGTTATGCAACGCGACGACTGCATTCGGTTCATAGGATAATTCACAGATGATCGTGAAAATTATGCTTGTCTCCGAAAAGTATATTATCGCTCACAGGTATATATATATGTCGGAGATGAAAGAATATCGCGGCCTTTCCTTTGGAATTTCTGGGAAGATCCCCAATACTTTAGTCTAGACTTTTTGTTATAGCTGTACTTAAATAATAAAACTTAGTAGTTGTCGTTTATAATTTAATCCGATTATGTTTGCCCGAGATTTATGACAGTAGGCTTGGGCTCGAAGTGACGCATCTGGTCGCTAAACGTAGCCACGGTCACGGGATGGACGTTTTTAGTGTAACGTAGCTGTATAGCTCTCCTTAAAAATATAGTTGACCCAAGGGGTACAGAGAGGTACATAGAAAAGTACATGAGTTCAGTTCCACTTGGACTTTTGACAAGTAAGCGCATTTGTTATCCCGTTGACCGTGTATTCGTTATTGAACCTAAGATTATTGTCATTAGCATCTCGAGTATCTAATCGTCACGGTTAATTGTCAAATCCTGTATTAGTCATATTATCACCTTGTGAATTTATTATTATATTCATTTAGGGATTAGGTAATCATTGTTATTATAATATGAGTCTTTAGTGAGAACTTATTATTGTATACTGAAATTGTTTACTGCTAGTGAACTTTATTCTGTAATAATCATATTTGTACCATTAACTATCATCTATATTGTGTAATGAAAAAATGCCTAATCCAAATGAAGGTTCGTTAAACGCCCCTAATCCCAATGCCAACTCGACATATATATATATGCATCTCTTCATAAGTTCTATGGCGCGTACAGAATTCTATAAATATCAGGACACGGAGGAAATTTTTGAAGGTATTTTTGATGAATCGTTAGATTTATTAAACTTGTTAAGAATTGTTATTTCATCTGGAACCTTAAACTGTAAAGAATGTTCATATGTTCAATATCGTAATAGGAAGCTGGCTAATTGTATGTGTGTATGCATGTAGTAAAACTAAATGTGTTCTTTGACTGTACACACCGTATCTCTCGATCATCGGTTTAGTCAATTTCTATTTCATACCTCTGTTTTCGATTATATCTACATCAGGTATTCTATTATATCTTTTGTATCGTATAATCTAGTACGTTTCATACGTCATTATTTTATCAGCCGCGGCGTTATGAGTCATTTAATGCATCTAAAATTCTTCCAAAGGGAGATTTGGATCAGATAAAATTGTACACGAGCCAACATATAATTGTTCATTCGCTACTTCCCATTAACACTCTTCCAAACAGTTTACACAATCTTTTACTATATATTTCGATTTGTTGTAGCTGTAACGATTATAAAGAAAAAATAATTGGAAATTATTTGACTGTAAATTGGGTGAGTTGGTTAAACGAACAAATTTAGTTGGCTACCGCGAAAAATCGATAAATTAGAATCGGCGCTCAGTTGGACGCGCCGCTAAAATTGACGGCGGATTAGCGTAATTCGAAATCGACACTGGTGGAAATTATTAATTAATAATATATATACCGATAGTGATCTGTCTTCGTAGCCGGTAATCTATCTGAAATTAATTGAACGCCGATAATTAACGGGACTACCGGTTCAAAGCTCGAAAATAATATCCGCGTTGCAACTCGTCAACTCGATAATAACACGTCGTGTTCGATTTCCTTTCTTTCGTTTCGATTTGTCCGTTTAATCGATAAGCACATCTTCATTTTCGTCTCTTTCTATTCAAAACACACGAATGTTACTAAAATATATAAACTAGTGGGTAAACCAGTGATACACAACACTTTTTATAATTTTTTTGTACGATCAGCGAATATACGTCACATGAAATATAAACGATTTATTTGAAATCTTGTCATTGGTATAATATAAAAGTAAATACGCGATTCGCTAAAGCACCAAAATTATTTTATCGATCACGATAATCTCTCCGTCAATTTGGAAGAACTCGATGCTGAACAACCAAACAATCGGCGGATAATAAACTCACTAAATGATAACACTTGCACCAACTACCAACTTGTACTACTACTTGCAGCACTAAATTTTATCGTGTCATAATATTCTATGACAGCTTTAATAATGGACAAAGTTATCCTGAATCTTTCTATTTCAATTTTTTTCTCACTAAATTACATTTTGTCAGAGATAAACAAGTTTCAACAACACATACTTTTAAGCGTCACAGTGTACATCACGTTTCGAGGGTGAAATTCCAATTGTCTCGAATTTGTTCCACTCGCGACTTGATCAAACGCCATCGACGAAAGCTGCGGAGAGCCTCTTGAGTTTTCAGTCCTTCGTGGAATTCCTTCGAAAGGGAATTTCATCCGGGAATGGAGCTTAGAAATTGTCCTTTTTAAATCTACCTACCAACGAGAGACTCTCGAAAAGCATATCCCTTTACGTTCGCGGGGAATTTTTTCGCCGTTTCGTAAATGCGACTCGTTTATCTTGCGACTTTAATTTCGGCGAAACGCGACACAACCACCGCGGATATTGCTGCCGCCAAGACGAAAGGGGAGAATAAAACGGAACGGTTTCCATTTATAAAATCCGCGTGACGTTCTCGAGCGATCGGTCTCGCCGGGACCTGCACAAACTGAATTTCTCCTGATTCAAGAAACTTCGCCTCCCAGGAATTCGTTTCACCAAACGACGATACAAACAATGACTGAAAATCGCAGTAGTATAGGTCTAGATTTTTCTAACTTGAACTTAGTATCCATATCGAATGTATTTCTATTATTTATGATAGGAGTATCAAATGATATTAAACTACATTTTTGATTTTTATTCTTATCGATTGTATCATATTCGATGAGATAAATCGTTTCTCAAGATTAAGAAAATTTCGGAAAATCTGAATTGAATGTAGTCATGTATTTCAATCATTGACAGTAAGAATAATCATAAACCTAAAATTTTCTTCGCAGGATTGTTGTATTACATTCCACAAAATAATCTTTTCAGGCGATAAATTAACAAGAAATTGTTATTAAAATAAATGGTAGATAATATTGAAGAAAATGGTTACAAATATCTGGTACAATTTTGAATCTTCTTTTTCTACATTAAATTAAGATATCGATCAAGTATTAAATTCATAAAGTGAATGAGGTGTAGAGTCATACAACTTCGTGATAGAACGTCGAGATAACTAGGTCGAGATGCTACAACTTTAAATGTTTTGCAAAATTGTTTTAACATAACGCGTTACGTATTTCCCTCTCATCGACGCTTCGCGTATTTTCACCGGTGCTTTTATCGTCGCGGAACGGTATTGTTGGTTTCTAAACAATTAAAATTCGATAGTTACCGAGCAGATAAATCGAGAAGCTTTCGTAGAACAACTAGAATTTATTTCTACCTTAGAAAACAGCATCGTACACGTTTTAACAAATAGATCGGTAGAGAGGCTTTGCGTTGCTTTTCTCTTAAACGAGTCGATCGAAAGGCACGATGGTGAGAGAAACGGCTGGATATTTCCGTACAACAGACGAAGTCGGGCCTTGCGTTATAGGGAAGCTGTGTTTCGCGATATTTAATTAAATCCCCGGATCGTGGGTAGAAAGTTCTGTCGATAGTTGGAAACAGTTAGCAACCGCGTTTACTGTTCGACCATCGGACATTTCGCGGACACGGACAATCCACGTGGCTGTTTCCCAGTGTCGGAAGGCCGCAATGTTCCGCGAACCAATTCCATTGGCCGATACTATTAACCGATTGATTTTCCTGGCCGCGTTCGTGCCAATGGAAAATTGATGTTTCCTCGAGACCGCGACCTCTCGTCGCGACGTCTTCACGAGAACGCGATCGGAAGAAAAGAGGAAACACGCTTTAGGCACGTTGCACAACAGTGACACGCGGCATTTTCCCAACCATTGCAATTGGATGCTGCTTTGTGAAGCTTTTTATTCAAAATTCTACCTGTCATTGATAGACTACGAAGGTTCGTTCCAATTCAGATTTTTTAGGTGCAAATAAAGCAAAGGAGTATTAATAGAGACTTGCTTCGTCTTCTAGATATTATATTACGATAAATACTATACTGGAGATATTTCATATATTTTTATTTAGGCGCATTTTATCCATTTTTGTGTATTTAAGTTTCTCATTAATCTTAATTAACGAGATTTTATAAGTCACACGCTGCAAGTTGCTAATTCTAATGAACTATATTCACGTATCATAATTATTTTTGGTATTAGAATTAAAACAAAGATGAGACAGATGAATTTTAGAAATTACAAGCTAGTTGATGGTTCTATTCGACATGAGATTGTGAAATATATACGGTCACCAACAAAAGTATTGGCACACTCTTTGAAACAGGGATAACTTTCTTAAAATTAGGCCAAACGAATTGAACTTCCTTTAGAAGTTAAGAGGATTGGTGAATTAGATGATGTGTGAAACGATTTTTTGGAAGAATTGCAGTTGGTAGAAATAGCGAATAAATTGTGAATTTAATAATATCTACTGAAACTTCACTCAGAAGCGTATAATCCGAAATTCGAGATCGAAAGCAGAAGCACGCCGACGTGTCCAGTTCGCGTTTGCAAACGATCGCAAAACCGAGTAAAGCCCGGAGGAATGCAGGTTGGTCGACTCCGTTATCCCAGCGTGGATATCTCCGGTTATATTTCAAGTCAGTTCCACGCTGACACTCTGTCGTGTCCTCGATTTCTCTTCCTCCCTCCATCTCTACAAATCCTTTTCCTCGGCATTGTCCGCAAAACCAACGAAATCGGGAAGCCCGGATCGCCCCAAAAACGTATTCGCCGTGGTCGTTGCAGTTTCGCCTGAGTCGTTTTGTTACCAGTCGGAATCCGGTGAGTTTTCTTCTGCGTTCTCAGCATTTGGCAACGGGTCTTAAAAGAATTTTAATCGTCGGGGCAAACGAGACGGAGGATAGTCAGTTTAGACGTTTCCGACGTTCCTTGGGCGAAATATTCGTTTAGTTTTCACTCAGCGTTTCTTTTCGAAACGGAAACTGCGTCGCGCAGTGAGACACTTGAACGAGGATTCGAGACAAAGACCAAAAAATGCATATAACGCGCAGTTTTCCTGAAACGCTTGATATCAGGCGACCCGATGCGACTAAAAATCTGTTTATCGAATCTTCGTTAATATTTTCCTTACGTCCTGGCTTGGTTGAAATGTTTTCATTTCTTTGTAAGTGTCATGCAGAAAACATTTATCTTCTCTTCATATTATTTCGTTGGATATTGTACTGACATTTAGCAAAGAACAGAATTTTGTGTGCAACTTTGAAAATTTTCTTGGAGCGAGTGCGATCAGGAAAATTCGCAATTACGAATGAATTTTACTAAAAAAATGAAGAACATGTGATGTAGTAGTTTGTAACAGAAAAAGATTATATGATAATATTATATATCTTCTTGACGCAGAAGAATCAAAATTACAGGATTGTTTGAATCGTTCTTTTTTAAATTGTTCTTTAAGGAAACTACGAATCTTTTTAATCGTTCTTTAAAGAAAGAACGAAACGGTTTAATTGGAAATTAAATTTGTACTTATCTTTGTTCAAATTTACCATATTTAATGTGTAAGGTTAACACTGGCTGACGAGAATTGGCAAATAAAAACGTATAACGAAGGAGCGAGCTAATTTTCAAGCGATTAGATTTCGATGTGTACAAACGATCTTTAACAATCCTCCATCGATTTTTGCGAAAATTATTGTTCACATTTATACTATTTAGTTATAAACTGATGGTATCATCGAACGATGGTTGTTTCGATTTTTGTCCACTGCATTGCCGCAGTGTGCGTCGGGTCGAATCGTTTTAAATCGAAGGAAGAATTAGAGCGAAGCATTGGTTCGATAGCTATATAAAGTTTAACGAAACGCGGATTGCGAATCGAGTTAGTAGTAACAAACGACGAGTTTTATCGAGGAAATAGTTGTCTGTGAACGCGTCGCGTGATTCGTTTGCGAAATAAGTTGCACGTCGTCGACGGTGCGTGAAACTGGACGCGTTGATCCACTTTTCACCCCTTTCCTCCTCGTTCGACGATGCTTTCCTTTGAAAAAAGGAATTTCACGAAAGGAATTTTACTGCGTGACACGTTAAACATGGATCATACAGACTCAAACGCATGCGACTGACGACCGAACAAAAGTATCCGGGCAAACGAACAAATGATTTTAATCTTTACAATTCGTATTTACGAATACGTTTAATGGTAAATTATAACTCGAAAACTAATTTTTAAAAGTCAGTATGCAATAATGAAGTAGCAAATTCCTGTGTTTTTATTAGGTAACCCAAGAGGATAATTTATTGAATCTATTGAGATATGTGTAATTTTGTGTGCTACACTAGATTAGCCGTGTAGTAGTGACACATATATGAGTATGAGTGTGTGGAAATATGTGCATGCACAGCGTCTCGTAAAACGGATGAATACAACTGTTCCGTGAGTAGTGTGGTATAGAAGATGATGAGACAAAGAGAGTGCTGAGACACGTGCAAATGTGTATCGACGAAGATCTTGTAAATCGCATATTAAATAAATCTGGAACTATTTTGATATCAATTCTAAGCGTAATCTAAGTGTTCCTGTACATTTATTTCGGCGACAAAGATCCACAATTCTCAACAGAATTGGTAAAAGGGAAGTAAATGTTGCTTCCAATTACTAATTCCTCATTAATCTGTGTATTTCAGTAAACCTTATATACTGTTACTCCAAATCGACCATTTTTTTTAAATTGTCCGGATACAATGCGTCGTATGATCTTTAAAAGCACATGTGGCAATAAAACACCGTAAATAAAGTAACAATAACGAGAATAATAGTAACAAATGAATTTAACTGGAACGTCGTCCAGGAAATCCACTCTTAGCTCGTTAACTCTGGCAGCAGAGACGAACACGCCCAGCTAGACCACTTTCCTGTCGGAGTCAAAGTTAGAACGAAAGCCGCAGAACCTCGAAGAGCAAGTCGAAGATGAGAGACTCGAAGTCGAAACCTCGTGGGCAACTAGAGTTTCTTCCTTTGCTTCGTTCCTATGAGAATCGAGACTTGCGTACATCACACCGATCTCCTCTATTTTTCTAGACACTAGATTTTGTAGACTAGAAGATTTCAATTTCCCGAAAAGCGATTAAACTGCATGCACACGCCGTTAAGTGAAACTTTCCGCGCGCATTATCGCTATATCGAATCGGCCGCGAATCGAATTACAAGTTTGCAAATCGTCGCGACAATGTATTCCGTGGAAATTGCGCTGGAAATCCTCGTTAACTAATGGCTGGATCGTTAAAATTCCTCATCGACGTCGGACTGTCGAACAGGTATCGGTGTAGCGCGATTTCGATCGAGCGGAAGTCGTAGAATCTGGATTAGCGTGGTGCATCGCCGCGCTAATCCCATTAACGATCAACCGCGGACTCGACGTTCAATCCTGCTCGCATGCTCGGTTAATTATTATTCCTCGACGTTTTTCAATTGCCACCAGGATCAACGTATCGCGTTCGCGAATTCATTGATACGCGTTCGCTCGACGATCGTTAACATTGCAACCATAAACGCACGCTGCCTGCCCGGTAATTATAGTAACTGTTGTTACTGCAGTTATTCAGCGTGTACACGCGGTGTCGGTGGCTGTGCGTAGTCGATACTCGGCTGCATCGAGAAGTTTGATCCGGTTGCCAGCATAGTTCTGGCAAGTTTCCCTCCAGTCAATAGAGGAAACGCGAGCAAGCTCGTTATGGTATTTAACGAACGAGATTCTCGATAGGCAAGTTACATTGTCGATGAGGAAAAGTTTCACGATTGAATCCACGAGGTATTCGAACGATTTAATTAACAAGGAGGTCGCAATCAGACGAATAAAGGCAGAAACGTTTGATCGTACGAGACACTTAATTAAAAAATGGTTAAGCCCCACTTGGTGCGAATTACACGACCGGTGCGGTGGCTGGTTTGTATAAAATTTATAAAACTTCATGTACAGTATTTTATAAAAGTACACTTATCCACAGCTTTTCATGAACATACTACGTACGTTCTATGAAAAATTGTGAAATTCCGTCAGTTATGTAAAGCTACCTAACCCATCATGGTTGTATTGGTAAAATTTAAAACGATTCTGCAAACGTACAAGATATTTGATACAAATATGTATTTTTCAGGAATCGAAATAGTATTTAAACAAGTAATCATCCGCAATATTAATAAGTCTCAGTATTCAATGGAACCATCTTTAATCCTTTTTATTTGTTTATGGTGATTATTTGTAATGTATAATAATATTTTACTAAATATAAGTTTGCAGTAAATAACTCGTAACTCTACAAATTTTGTCAATATAATTTTGGCAATTGTGTCTCGTTATGGTGCCAATAGTAGAAGTATCAAAATATATTGTATTATATAAGAGGCACAGTATGCGCATAAAAATTTTATACGATAAATGTACAAATACTTCTGCCAGCCACTGTATCTACGTACGTCAACATGTTTCATTCGATCATAAAAGAGAATTATAATTCCGTTAAGATATGTATGAAAGTTGTTTTCTTATTGGGGCCGCTATAATCGTGGCCTCGGTAATTAAATTTGTGCGACGCGCCTGTGTACGAGGTGTTAAATATAGGAAGAAAAAGAAACGATGTTGGTGGCGGTTTAACGGGAAAATGGATAGTGCGGTCGCATGCCACCAAATTGAGCCGGGTTCTGTTCACGGCGAAAAAGGCGGACACTTTTCTCCCAATTTTTCATGGTGCAACATCACATAGAAAATTACACCGAATTCATAAAAATAATAGGATATATCCTAACTTCGTGTTGGATGTGATAATTAGACTGTTGATTTTTATGCAGGTACAAAATCCACACAATACATGGTATCTAGAAAAATCTTACGCAGTATCAGAGCACATGAGTCTGAATGACTTTCTTCTTCCTTGGATGTAACTGATTTGAAGTACATAATGTCAGGAACAAGACTGAGCTTTGTACGAAAGAAATTTATCCTTAAGTGTTACTGGAGTGGTGGTTAAGCGTAAGTGGAAGCGCAAAGATAGTTTGAGTTTAAACGACAATTTCAGATGCATCCACCGACGCGAATCACCAGCCATTCTGGTAATGTGAAAATCCTATTTTTTTTTTTTTTTGTAATCTTTTTCTTTTCGAAAAAAGATCTTTTTATTTAAAAAATGTTATTACAAAAATATGCTAAGATTTCTGATAGATGGTATCATGCAAATTTTCAATGTTACAATGACGATTAAATATTTATTGTTTAAAGAATACTCGTAATCAGAAATACAAGTTTGAAGCCATCCAACGCACCATATTTGTTACGATATTTGATACTTCATGAAAATGTGAATCTGCATAAACACCCGCAGTCTAACAATAACTAATTCAAATTACAAATCGATCAAGAATTTCCTATTCATGCGGCGTGACGATCTAAGAATCTGTAATACCTACATTACAAGGTATTTGTAAAATTAACGAGTATCAAACACCTGAATACTTGTCACGTTGAGACTTATCCCGATGTAAGTAAAACCTGTCGCCGTAATCCTGACGAAAACAATTCATGGAAGTTACCAATCGATTAGATTACGTATCAACGATAGGCGACAGATCGATAGTAGCAGCTGATCGTGGCTCTTCCCTCTTCAATTTATCCCGGCATTGACTTCTTTGTCCCGACACTGTGACGCGTTCCATTGTCGATCTCTGATCGATGATCTCTTGCGGCTTCGAGGTTAACGAGGATGCGGCTTTACGCAAACGAAAATGTCGATCATCCAACGTGTGTTCTCTCTTCTCTCTCGTTATATCCGTCGTACTTGCATTTCTCTCTCGCTCTCTCTGTCCCTTCGGCATGCACACGAGCTCTCCGTCACGATTATGCTAATTGCTGCAGCTGCAATCACTCTGCGTGACAGCACTCGGTCTCCCTCTCCTTCTGTCTCTCTCTCTCTCTCTCTTTCTCCCGGTGTGTCTGCCGATCGATCGACAAGGATCTGCAGATGCGACGCACGTTACCGGCAACGCTAATTAATCGGTCGCTGCTAATTCGGCCGGATCATTTGCATGGAGATATAATTGCAGACACGAGACCACGGGACCGCGAGGCCGCGGGACCATCCTAATAAAATATATTGCTGTTTCGAGCAAAATGTGTCCCGTACGTGCGGTATTCGCTATCGTTCGTCGATACTCCGGCGATTTTTCCTCGATATATTGTCGCGCGCTGCATCGACGATTCCTGATGGTGCGATAACGAGATTCGTGCGCGCGATTTCATCGAATGCGCGAGAATATACCGTAGCCGTAACAAAACGGCCGACTCGAGGGAACGTTGCATCTCGTTCAGCGCGAGTGTTCGAAACGAATTAAGGAAAGGCGAAAGCAATTTTCCGGCGAACAAAACGACGCGTAATCGCGCACGATTTCTCCTCCTTTAAATGATTCACCGAGGAAATCACGTCGGCGTAGAAAGTGGATCGTTATTTCGTGCATTAATGCAATTGCCGCGATCGATGTAACTTTGCATTGTCCTGTCTAGCGATTATCACGATCGAGTCGAGGTATTAGAGGCGGAAGGTGGTTGATTATTTCTAGAACGCGAGACATCAACACGTTTTATCGATCGAGTCGTTTAGACATCACGCAGTAAATTAAAATTCACAGAAGAATGATAATTACAGGCAGTGTTTTAAAAAAGTTCCCTTGGAATTTATAATTACTTGTGCTATCTCGTTATGGTAAATAAATTTATGGGAATAAGATTACTTTCTTCGGACGCTGAATGCTGATTGTATAAGACGTAACAGGATAATGTAGAATTGAAAACCGAAGCAATTAAAATTAATTCATCATACCGAAAACGATCCACTTCGTAAAAAGTAAGTAGAAGAGACGAGAATGTTCGCAAAAGAGCGTGATTCACCGTAGCACCGGTCTACGATATAATTTCAACTAATTTTTCCCCGCCAACTGTTTAAAATACCACCTGTGGATTTACAAACAGACCGAGGATATTCATACGTTTATGAACCCTTCAAAATGTACGGGGTGCATTTAACACGCGGAAACATATAAAATGTCTAAATGTATAGTACTCGTTATAATATGTAATAGGTTGGAGTCGAATTATCCGTTCAAGGATACGTTAAACATATTAAGGCGCCATGTAAATATGTTTAATGAAGAACTGGTTTAGTGCACGTGCACGGTAAATTTTCAAACTCAATTTTCTCCTATTCTACATACATTTCCTTATCAAAGGAATCATCTCGTGCCACGGCTTGTACGTACATGTTATTCGATCGAATACTGTATAATTTATAAAAAGGGCGAGGTACTCAAGGTAGCCAAATAGCCAAATCAGCAATGCCTGAATATTTCACGTGCCACCGTGAGGGCTAACCAGGGATTTGCTAAACGAGAACCCATTCATAATCGATGCAGCCCATCCTGCTACCTTCCATAGCATTCCCTGGCCCTTATTGCGGCTAGAAGTGTGTGCATTTGCTCGGTAAAGAAGTAGGAGCCCACCTATTCCGACGATGTTCCATTCCCGATGCCTATTTACCCGACCGAGGTATATCGCGCTCGGAACGTAATTTTCACGGTGGCGAGATATCATCCCCTTTCGCGTGCCATTCTCACCCTTCCTAGTCCCCGTCCGGCTTTCCCCTTTCGACGGACTATATTAAGGATTCCAGGAGGATGCTGCCGTATCCAGGACGACCCTCCAACCACCCTTCGTTCACCGCCGCTCATCTCAACCAACCACCACCATCGTTCTCTCGTTGTCGGATGGCTGCGGTTTACTGGAGAACCGGAGGTGCAGCGCGTCGCGATGCTAAACGACCATTCAGCGTATTCAATTCCTTCTTCGTCTTCGGCGGCAGTCACAGAAAAATGCCAGCCGGTTGTGCATGACGCTTTATTAAGTTTGAAGCGGACAGACGTGAAATAGAATTGCGCGCGGACTGTGTGGCAAGGTCGTGGTTTCACGATGGAATTAAAAGGCCGTGAAACGATCCAAGGAATCCAAGGAGGCCATCACGTTTAAAGAAATGGAAGACGAGTTTCGAGGACCGACTCGATTCCATTCTACTGCCGCGTTTCCGTAAATTGCCTCGCACCTGAAGATTCCCGTAGCCATCTGGCGAATACGAGAACAATCTTCGCTTCTCGATCGAAAATAATTCCAATTGTTCGCGGCTGTACTTTCGTATTTTATCTCTTATTCGTTCTATTGCCTCGTCAGTCTTCTGTATTGCTTTTAAGGTGCTGTATAAAAAGGAATTCGCCAACCATTTATTTCATGTTTTCAAGGGAAATTTCAAAAAACACGGAAAATAGCTGCTTCAACGGGGCGGTTAATTTATTCGAAAAATAGTGTTTTCATTGGTGATGGTTGCCGGTAGATCGTCGATGCTTATGTATTCATGAGAAGTCTTAATATGCGAGAATTACGAAGAATTTGTATTTCTGCATATTTTGTCCCGACAGTACTTGCGCTAAAGTTACGTTTAAGTAAAGTTGCGTCCAGTCCTTAACGAGTTAATCGTTTCCTTGATATTTCCTTTAGATTAATTGCCACGTTTTATATCAAATTAGTACATATTGCAATACTTATAAATCAATATAAGGGTTCAACTCGACGATGAGTTCTACATAACTTAATAAAAAAGGAACCTAAACTTGAACCTATTAGAATTACAGATGGCTGTAGTAATTTATGTTGGATTAATTTTATTTCGTATTTTACATAATTATAATGATTTATGTCAGCTTACTAGAATTTAGGATGTTCAATTTTATTTTGTATTCTACCTTCTCAATACTACACATTAGTAATTAAATTAAATTAGGTAATCCATCCCTAAACTATCACGGTAGCCCAATAATATCAATTAAGAATTTCCACATTTAATGAAAAATTACACGGTCCGTTTGTTCAGACCCAGGATTCCTCAATGAAGGATCTTCGCAAGCTGCACAAAAGAACGGTGAAACAGAGTGAAAAGGTTCATCGACGACGACTGCCTCCGTCGCTTTTTGTTCTTCACGCGATGTTTGCGCTCTCGTAGGGCCGCATTAAAATAAACGGCAAACTCTCACCGTGGGAGCTTCGCGCGCTTTAATTTTCCGGGAACGGTGACGAAAAGGAAAAGGAGGAAAGGGCAGGAAAGGATTCGCGGATTAGTCGCCGGTAGTTCTAATTAGAGTCGGCGGTAATGAGTTAAAAACGGACGCGAGAATCTCGAGGAAGCGGAAGAGTCGCAAGGGCCGTTGGACAAACGGCACTCTATTACGCTCGGCCGCCGGAAAGAATTACCATGTTGACGAATGGATTTCCATTTTTGAGGGCCACCCTGTGCGCTTCTCCATGGCGGCGCTTTCCAGCCTTCTACGTGCTTGCGATCTTCACTGTCCGAATTGCTTTGACAATCGGCAAAAGAGAGACGTTTGTCATCCCTAGAGCTGCGATTTTCAACCTTTTTCAGCTCGTGGCGCGTATAATTGCTAAAATTCTGCGGCGAAAGATACATTGCGTTTAATTCAAGAATTAGCATTCACGCTGGACAGCTATACGTCTCTCTGGTAGTTGCTAACTCTTTCAATTTCGTTCTTTAAAGAAAGATCGTAAAGCAATCGAGTCTTCGGAAGTAATCTGAGTAATCGAATACCGTTTATGGTCATAAAAAATTCAACGACGCGGAATATTTTGCAAATAGCATACCTTTTTTTCCTTTCTTTAAACTCTACCCCCTTTATTATTTTATTGCCTGCGAATTCTGAATGCACGCGAGCGACATTTCACCGCGCGATCCCGCTGCGATCATACGTGTCTTTCTTTGTTTTTTTATTAACAATAACAAAGACATACGTATGATCGCAGCGGAATTACGCGGTAGAATGTACAGTAGCTCGTTTGCATTCAGAAATAGTCGGACACTCGAACGTGGCGCGCGGTTTTCTTTCTTCGAAACACGCATTCACCAGTTACTTACTCTCTCTCTCTCTCTCTCTCTCTCCTCCACTTCCATCTCATCAGAAATACCAGGTCAGGAAATTCGAATGTCCAGCTCCAACAACTTGCCTAACTTCAGCCATGTTTTCCCACGTATGTCTCGTTGGTACAAAGGATAGAAATTCGCGATAATACGATGAAAATTCTGCTTACGGAGCAGCGAACATTCGGTTCTTTTTAAAGTCTCAACTGCATCCAATAACATTAAACTTCACGAACTTGAAACTAAGTTCGCAAACTAGCGGAGGTTGGATAGTTAAGAACTAGAATAGCGTATTGTTGTTTTTATCTGACAATTTGAAGAAAAAAGAGAGTATTGACTAAAAATAATCAGGTACACTGGTTGAAAATCGTAGCTCTAAGGGACCTTAGTAATTTACAAAAGTACTTAGAAAATACGCGTTTCACCGTACAAAAAGGACAATTTCGTTAACATGAGATTGTATAATGTGGAATAAAATGTAGTCAAATTAATAATCGAATGAAATGGATGGAATATTAAAAATGACTGTAAATAATGAAAAATGTTACCTCGTCGTTCTCTTCTTCTCTAATCTCCAATTCTCAGGAGATTAGATAATTTCTTAATAGCTTTCCTTAACTTTCCTTAAGCTTCCGTAAGCGTCCTAATATTTATGAACTGATGCACCTCAAAACTCTGACAGTTTAATAACCATTCTTCTTGCATCCTCCGCTTACAGGCGTCGTGCCATAAATTAATCTGGAAGTAAAAAGAATTTATGAATTATGATTTGGCCGTGAAGTACCATTCTCTGTTCCATTTGCAAGCGCGACGCGCAACATGGTGACTGCTTTCTGTTTCGCGGCGTCATCGGAAGAAAACGCGAAGTTTTAAGCGGCCTGGCCGCCAGAGAAAAGAATAGCATTGTTTCTGGCCGCGGATTATGCACCGACATTAGCATAAGACGAGACAGAATGGCGCGAACACTTAACGAGATTTTAACGACCATCCAACGCGTCGTTAATGCCTAGCTGAATCGCAATCGTCGCGGTCTCCAGCCTCGAATGTGCCGCGAAAAAATTCTTCCGGCTCTCAGTTTGCCGCGTTAACGATATTAATTATGCGTTGGACATCGTCGAACGGTCCAAGGAACGCATTAACGAAGAACTTTCCTACCGACTACCGCCGTGCTATGAAAATTAATTGACATTTTTACTCTCTACGCTGACTATTCTTTTCGATTTGCGTTCCGAATGCAGGAGACTTTCTGGTCACATCTTACAGTAGAGGAAAAGTAGACGGAGATTTTTTATTTTTCAATTTCCTGCAGATTCCAGAAACGATAATTGGGGGGCTCAGAAGGCAATCGGTGTAAGCCAATCGTTTTCCCATGAAAAATAATTCACGTGATGTAAATGCGTCTTCGTTGTCGGAATCTTCAATCAACGGAACAGTTTAACAATTATATTATAATAACTGAATTAGAAATCGTATTATAACGATTAAATTGTTTCGTCGGCTGGGGATTTTGATAACGAAAGAGCGTGAATGAATTGACTGATTCACACTGATTGACTTCTGAGCCCTTCAATTAGAAATTAATTTCAAGCGACGGCTACAAGAAAGTTTAAACAGTGAAATGAAAAAAAAACGCGGTAACTTTGCAAAAACCAATTAGAAATGAATAATAAAATTGTATGTTTCACAATGGACGAATGTTTAATGGAAAACTCATCCTATATTTTTCTTTCCGCCACTGTACAAGGTGTTCCAGCATTAATAATGAGAAGATTCTATCCTACATTTTTTACTTATTCTTTCACGTAGAATCTGTTCTTTGTCCACTATACCACAATTACTTGAACCGCTCGAAACTAAGATGAATTGTCGAAATTTTGTATTTATAATAGTTTAACTTTCATCTGTTAACTCTGTCGCTGTTGGTTAATTTTTATTTTTCAACCTCTAAACTATCATGTAATTCCGACTTTCTAACATTATCCTCTCCTTTTCTTTATCTCGTTTTATTTTTCTTGAGAGAAAAGTGATACGCTACTTTTCGGTAGTTAGAACTAACAAAGTTTCACCCGCGAATTCGTAAGATCGTGGTTCAGCTCTGTTCTCGAGCGAAGAAAAAAGTTTCTGTAAGTCTGTGTTATAAACGAGCAAGCGGCAAGTTCGCCTTCGTCTTTTTAATGTGCACGAAAGCGTATTCCGATTGTTGGCTGTCGACGTGGTAGTTCGCGAAACGCGGAAACGTGATAAACCTCTTGCCTGGAATGTTTCGGTAAGAGAACCTGTCGCTAGTCGCGAGAAACGAACCTGATTATTTTATTCCGACAAACGAATTTCCCAAAGTAGCCATAGGAAAAGAAAAATTTGTCCAACCACCTCGGACTCGACCTTTGGCCTATCGTTGCGTTATTAATGCATTCGACTCCGCACCGGTGAGATACTTGTCAGCCATTCCTTGAATGTTTCAGCGTTTTGTAAAACTTTCTTACCAGGGAACAATAGCTACCGCACCATCCCTATTACCTTGTATTATAAATCGTGTCCCGAGCTTTCGATCTCCCACAACTTTTCCAAGCTTTCCGCTTCTGGCCAACTCTCGTGATTTAATTTACGTCTACTTGAAAATATCGAATATCGAAATATGGTACTTTTTTAATCTTCAAATATATGATTCTCGTAGATATAATAAAAATAATGTAATAATATATCTTGAGGCTGCCAATTTATGTGTCATTAAGATCTGGAAAGATAATTAAATAAAAAATGCAACTATTCCGAGCATAATGTAATAGGAAAATGATTTAAAGGATTCATTAGTTTCATTTCATTCTTCGTCTCTTTTACTTGGAAAAATAATTTCTTCTTGTCAGCAAAAGTAAGTTACCTGTTAACTATACAATGCATACAAAACACATTGCGGTAATAACGATTTAAATATAAAAGAACGTAGTAGGCAATGAATAACATTAACAGTAAGACAGTTTAATCATACAGGTAATGAGATAATGAAAGACGAAATTATTTGTAACAAACTGGCGGTTCATACATTCGTAGTACAGGGTTGAACTTAATTTATCAATTCTGGGGAATATTGTTTCCCAATATAATTGCAAACATAGCTTGCTTCGTTCTTATCATATTAACCACAACACATAAGAACCGAAATTTTAGGCAAGTTGTATAATTACGAATTATAATTTATCAATTCTGAAGAACATTGTTTTCCAATATAATTTCAAACAGGTCAAGCTTCGTTCCTCGTCGTAATAAGTACAACACATAAACGTGATTATGTAAACGATGTAAATCAAGGAACCAAAGATTTCATTTCGTCGAGACTTTCAGTCGTTTTATGTTGCGTCGATTTGTATTTTTATATTCTATTGTATGGAAAAATGTTTGCCAAATATCTGCGAAACGAGCAACCTCATGAGGATTTTACTTTGACATTTATGCGTGTTGGTATCTCGTTTATTTCGATAGTGGTGTAAGTTATGTGTTTTATTTACGTAAGTTGTGAAACATATGAGGAAGAAAATACTTACATATTTTTGCATTAGACCGTTAAATAAAGTCTGAGATATGGTGTATGGTAAAGCCCCACATAAAATGTTTTATAAAACATCACAATGGATCCTGAAGCAGAATATCGTGCTTTAGACGTTTCATCGAAAAGGGGAAGGCCAAAATTGTATTATAATTTATAGTTATGTCTATTATATGCAAGTGAGAGATCAATGAAAAAGGAAAAATATAAATAAATGGATCTGTTACTTTACTTTCCATCGATTCATTATGAACACTTTAAATTCCTTAAATTATTCGAAACAAAAAATTTTGTTATTGAAGCAGGCAATGATTAATAATTAACTATGAACAGCCACGATATATATATATATAACATAAATAAATAAATCTGTTTGCTTTTAACTTGTTTTCTTAAAAAAATTCATTATTTTTTACTATCATAAGTTACACTAACTAAGATGTATTATAAATTTTAAAAACGTTTAAGTCGTTTAAACAATCAAAAGACACTTTCTCGATCAGGTTACTCATAAAACTGTACGATGATATATCACGTAAAATGATTGTATATTTTATGAAACATTTTATTCCACAATGGAGAAATATCTTGTTAATACGCTCAAATGTAAAGGTCTAAATATCGGACAACGAAATGTTTATATAACTCACAACGCTTTCACAATCACTGACACAAGCATTAAAAATGTTATCTTGATTTTACAATTATGAAACACAGCGTAGCAACCTTGTTTATCAGAAAACTGAAATTCGCGATTTAAACCGAAGAGAAACGATTTAAACAAACGAGTGTTTCGATCCGTACCGGTTTTCGAAGTAGATGTTCGTCCGTACCTTCCATCCCGGATAATTATTTCGCTCGTTAGCGGGATCGGTTAATATTTCTCGATAAATGAAAGCGGAGGCTTGGCCGTCGAAGCGGCTAGACGATTGTATTCGCGGCCGGTGGTGTTATCGGAAAAATCGAGGGTGCAGCCTCTGCTTTATCGGACGAACTTCTCGGGAAAACGATTTTCATGAAATTCCAGGCGTAACGTTCCGCGCGTGCATTTTTCGAATGCCGACGTTATTAAATGTCCGATATCGGGCCGCCACACCGGTGACATAGCGTCGAGGTGAAACGCGCGCGTGCGCTCCACGACCTCCGTTAAAAGTTCATGGGAGGAATTTTTTGGTAAATGTATCGGGCTCGCGTGTATGAGCTCGGTTAATGCCGAAGATACACGCGGCTGCACGCCGCGAATTCCCCTACGGTCGAATTCGTTTAATCCCCGCCAGTGAAACCGGTGGAAATCACGCGCGGAAAACTGACACGCCAGCCAGATTTATGCATTTACGTGGCAAATATGTCCACGTGCAACTTGATTCCCGTTAAATCCTTTGCCAATTTAGTGCCTGAAAATCACCAGCCTTTATTTCGTTTCCTTCGTTTAACTGGTCTTTACTTTGTCGTTGCCTTGTCCCGTGTTCGGGTCACTGGGTATCCAGGGTTGGGCAAATTTTATTTCGCTCTCTTATTAAAGCAACAAAGCTTGAAGATTTATTCGTGAATAAGAAATATCGATATTATTTGGCGAGCTGTTATTCCTTGGTCGAGAATAAATCTGTATTTTCATTCTTTATTCGACAGTAAATCTTTCCTCCTTATTCGAAATAATCCCACGACGAATGAATTCAAGGACGCTCTATATCTGTCTCGAACATAGTCAACAGAAATAAACGCGTCTCACTCTTCAAAATTCTCATTCTTTGCACATTCGCGTCTTCTGAATAACAATTAACGAATACTCACGACGCACATGAAAAGAAAATAATTAGACCCTGGAAGCAGCGAAAAGAAATCTATTTACAATCACATACCACCAATGGAGATTTTAATCTCCAAATTCGCTAAAATAGAATGTACCGCTTAATAAATAAAACAAGCAGAATATACCTGTGTCCCTGTACCACGCAGCTAGTCTGTTCCCTAGCTATGCACGGTAGCTAGTGGATCGCTTCCGTGCGAGAATCTCGACAATAAGGAGTGAAACAAAGACAGGTTTCAAGGACCGAGGAAGTCAGAACGCAGATACGGGCTTCCGAGAGTCAAAGGCGAGGAACACCAACTGGAGAGCAGATTCCGTAGCTGCCGGTAACGCGGAATGGTTGGCCTGTTGGCTAGCGTTTCTCAAACTTTGCTACACTGCAGACGCTTGATACGTGACTTTCCTCCGGTTGGGTTTCGCTATCGTGCACTTTCAAATAAGCTCTTTCGAGCATTATCGCACGAGACACGTGCACGCCAGGCAAAGCCTAACACACAGAGCCAGGGAAAGAAACGCCAAAGGAAGCGCACTGCTCGTGTGTACGAGCAAGTTACATACACGTTGGCAAACATGGTGGAACTGTATGAGCGGAAATCAACGTATGCTGGGAGGAGCAGGTTCTGAAGTATACACACAGGCAATTGAATTAACCAGGATGGGAATTACAGTTTGCACGCCGGTGTTATAACATTAGCTCGGTAGAGCTCACGAGATTCTCTGAACGCATCGATGAACACTCTTCGTGTGTTCGAGGATGGAAGGTTGGCGAGGGTTAGTTCGAGAAATGCTGTTCTAGCCAGGATGACCAGATCCAGGGGGTTGGTCCGCGTTATAATCTTCTCGACAAAAGCCACCAGCTCTGGCCGCAATCCGAAATCAATAGCCTGTGGTCTGTTGCCGCTATCTGTTTCACTGACTCTACGTTCAGTATAAATAGATATATACTTAATCGAGTATAAGTTCCATTTTGACCGGTGTCGAAAGGATTCGCTGTTCGTCATAAGGACAACGGTGTTTGTTTGTCGAGCAATGTCCAGATCGATTGTACTGTTTAAATATAAAAGTAGATTTCAAACGTTTCGAATATACAATCACCTACAGACCTACAGCTATACTGCCTTTCTTAATTGAAACGTATCTATCCAGTAGTTTTCAGTGTACATAGTACGTTCCATCTTTCAGCGAATGTTGAAATATACTTGAAGATCGCCGTATTTCTTCTTTTTATCTTTTAAGTAAAGTTAGAAACGGCTGCGTGTTTTGTGGAGATATAGAAACGATATAATTGTAGTTATTATTTCTCAGATGGTTTTACTAGTTTATAATATTTTATGTACCATCTACAATGTTCGTCGTTAGTTTAGACGCCAATAGGATATTTTATTCTAGTACATACGTTGCTGCGACAGTTATGTCGTTGTCGCTATATCCTTGCCACTGTTTCATCCCATATATTTAATTGATTGCCACGTTAATAACGCCAGTTATCTGCCTGTATACTTCTATCTATATATTTCTGTCCATTTCTTTGAACAGTTTGACTCAAACAACACGCTGACCTGTCGTCCCTATACATCATTTATGATCGATCTACGTTTTTGTCATTGTTCCAGCTTAACCGACAGCCGTGTAACTTATCACGCTCGTTATTTCGCGTCTATGGAACCGTAGCACCAAATTGGAACGAAAATTTCGATACAAAACACGTCTTGAAAGAATCATTGATTTCGTTCGAATTGAAAAAGTTTCTCCTGTACAATCGAAATAAAACCTTACTCGAAGGTTCCATTACGGAGATTGCAAGATAAAAGAAGAGGGAATGTTATCAATGGAAAGTCCTTTAGATTAGATTATCAAGAGGAAACGTGTGATTCGATGGGAAACTGGGGCCAGCTGACACAGAATTTTCCGGCGATGGTTCCGTCTTCTTGAATTACCTTTTACGTAATTCCGCAGCCAAACGATCAGATTTTCGGGGTATTACATGGATTTCCTGGTACCGTTACAAGGTACAAGGACTTCGCTCCGCGAAATTTATGCCCCGAGACCGTTCCACTTCTATCCATTGTTCCTGCCGATTTTCCTACGGCGCGAGATAAAATCAACGCGATTACACGGTCGATTTTAATTTACATTTCAGCCTCATGGAAACCGAAATGATCAAATCTACTTTTTATCAGTTCCACGATTTCATTTGCCCGAGTACGTGATTAATGTTTAATTGTCCGAAAACAAATGATTTTCTTTCATAAATTCGTTTATCGTGCGAGGACGGCATAAATGCTGATAGATTTCTATTTGCATTACTAATGAATTATTATTCTCCAACAAACGAAAGATATATCCATCGAAAGCTTAATTATCGCACTATACACGATGAGTCAATAAAAAGCACTGTCTAAAATAACTCGTTATCTATTTTATCGTCTTAAATGAATTACGTTGCATGTTAAGAAATTCGTCGCATGGGTGAAATTTTATTTTTTAGTATCCTATATTTCGTGAGATATTAAGGTGACCCTCGGTTGTTTAACTTTTAACAATATTAATCGATCTAATTGGACATTCGTTGCAGAAACGTATTTCCTTGTCTTTCATACATTAAATACGACGAATTAAAGTAAAATACCTGTTGAGTTAATGGTTTTTCGATATAAATAGGTTAATATTTTTCAGAGAATAGTAGAAAATGACAAGCTGGATCGACTAATGTTATAAAAGGTATACGGTGACTATTAAACAACTCAACTTAATAGCTCAAAAGATATGAGATTTAAAAAATCAAAACATACTGTTCTAACCAAACGCCATAAAATGCAATAAATTTCATTTGAAACATTTTTTTATAAAATCAATGGTTATTTCAGATGATATTTTTATACCGACTCATCCTGTATATTCGCACTGATACGCGGACAGTTTAAAATACATGATGTTCACGAATATAAAACATATAAATTCCAGTAATTAAACAATTGCAAGTGCACGAATATATACCTTACTTCACCTAAATATGATTAACAATCCTTTCACCTCTGCTTCCTATTCCTGATCGGCGAGAATTCCCTTCGATCCGTTGCGGCCAGACGCGATTCTCTTCAAATTCCAGAAACTCTAACCTCGTTTCCTTATTCCCCATTCACCCTTGTATCTCCAATTACCGCGTAGCCCGTACAGTTAAACTTATTCCATAGGATCCGTTTTCAATACAGCACAACGGTGCAGAACGCGGCCCATTGTTCCTGCTTTCTCCATTGTGTCGCTGGCGAGAGCGTTACGTTCCTAACCTTGTACAAGCGCAACCCTCATTCATAGGTCGCGTTCTGTCCCACTCGGTAGTCTAGCTTCCTGGTCATTACGGATTTCTTTCCCCTTTTTTTCGATCCGCCAGTCTTTTACGAAAGATAAAACGACTCAAGGTTTCGCGGCTTTCCGTGATTCCGATGTTTGCCTGCAACGTCGAAGAAAATGTCTGTGAATGTTCGAATACTTGAATATATTCAGGTTGTACTCTTCAAATATCTCGTATCAATAGGATTTCTTTCGAGTTATCGAGTGACGCAGAAATTAGCAAACCAATAAAAATGCATTTATCAAGTGTTTGAGACTACTCTTCATGCTGCATATTAATTGTTTACTAGGTATGTGTTTGCAACAAATGTCTTGTATCTTGCAGTTTGAAATTTCACGAACATCATAATCACACTCTACTATCTCGATTATATTCATAATGTTTTACTATATTAATAAGCCTCCGTAATTATAGCCTCTTCCGACAGTCTCAAAGCGAGAACACCTTTAACGTTTATTAATTTAAAACGTCTATTACATGCTGTATACTAATCTTCTTTGCTAAATATGTCTTGGCAGTAAATGTTTTCTAACTTCTATATACGTTTGTAGATTGCTTTCAAATTTCACTATTATAATCGCGATAATCTGGTCTCGTAACAGCGCTAAGGGAATTTCAAAAGTTTCGAGGAATGTTCGAATAGATTTGTATCCGATTAGATCGACGTATTGAATTCGACGGAACTTCGATTCGTGTGAATAACGTAAGCATAGCCTTAGGCGCAGCAGCGTTAAGTATAACAGTGCAAAGTCTGACAACGTTAAGTATGTTCGTCCTAAGATTTCGCTGAAACTCCGCTGTAATTTTCGCCGGAAGCCGAAAGCTTCCCCAAAGTATCACTTTGGGAGCTTCGACATTCTCTTCAACCGTGTCGAGGAATTTCGGGCTTTCCCATGAAAATTGATGCGTCGTTAACATCGCAGCACCGCTTCGAGACGCGTGACACGACATAAACGAAGGAATCACGCGCGTCTCGTGCCAGAGAAATCTACGTTCTCTTTTACGGTTGATCCTAAGGCGGTTTAACGACGTCACATTACCGCGTTGGCCTGTTTTTCCGCTCGTACGTTGCGTCATAGAGAAACGGAACACGTTGGGCGTTTTACTCCACGGCTCTTTGCCACCAGCGGAATGTGACTGACTCTCTTAAGAGGGCAGAGTATATTTGGCTAACCATTAGCGGATCTGCAACCAGGAACGAAAAAAACCAGCACATTTCTCCCTGTAAAGGTTGCGCTCCACTCCGCCAAGAGACAAAGGATATTTCACGCAGCAACGAGCGCAGATCCTGAAAATACGGCTGCACTGATCGAGGCCACGAATGAATTTTTAACGCCAGCTCGAAAACGTTTGACCACTCGTCAAACGCGTTTGCACACGACCATAGTCCTTTTAACGTGTGTGAGCCAAGAGAAAAATACACACCCGCAGTCGATAGCGAGAATTACCGCGACGTAATTGAACTATCGAAAATGTGGTTTGGTGATAGAGCCGAGTTTACAAGTATCGTATTAGGATAGCCTCTGATATCATCTGAAACGTAATATATTCGATCTAGATTTTATAAATTGAAGATCGTCGATGGGAAATACGATAAGTGGAATTTTCTGTTCTTTTATAGATTTTTAAATTCAATATCGTTGTTGTTAGTACAATTCAATATATTCAGTGTACAACCGATTCCACATTGAAGGTATCTCGTCGTTTGATTTTCGAATTAGATAAGAATATGTAGAAGATGTTTGGAAAATTGATTACGCGGTCTAATATCGATTAAATTAAGCTATTTAACATAACAGCTAAAGTGATATTATTCGTTTCTTACAAAAGTTATCAGGTGTATATTATTATTTCATATTAATGTACTTTGTTTCAGCTAGTACAGGCAACATAAAATCAAAAAATTGTCAAAAATACCATTTAGTCTTCGAATTGTTGGTCAAAATTTTGTATTCTTGCAAGACAACGATCCATACTCGTTAATTACATATAGCTAATTAATATATAACAAACTATGTACGTAATTTACGTATTTTCACACTTATTTTTACGTACTTTCTTTATCATCTTCTTCTATGAAGATTCTTATTTTTATCTTAAAGTGAACCAATTTACAATAAAAACAAAGGAACCAGTAGATATTTTCCGGGCTTTCTTTATCGGCCTTTATCGAACTGTTAAGAAGTTAAGGAAGTTTGTTGTGGTTCATGTAGAAATAGAAGAACACGAAATAATCTCAATAATTCAAGGAGAAGCAATTCATATCTCGGACAGTTGGTGGGCGATAAACCAGAAGCAGCAGAGCGGCCGCGAGTGAATCATCGGCCCAATGCATTTTACAGCGCGAATTCGATTTCTATCCATCAGACGTCGCGACGACTTTCGTTTCGATTCCTAGTGGAAAAGAGTGAGGAACAGAGTAGACGGGTGATTAATCGACGTGGTTTGTTCCAAAAGTAATGAGATTGCTTACTTTCTATCTTGAATTGGCAAGTTGGATAAAAAGTAAATAAATTACTGTGATCTGTTAAACTTTTTATAGTATTCTCATCGTAGGTAGCATGTTTTTCTGAAAATTGATTTCACATCTTTTATTTATACATTTCAGATTTATTCCTATCTACAAAACTATGTATTCTTTTAATATCCACTATATTTATTTCATATCGTGTTACACCGATCCATCCTGACCCTATCGATTTCCATCGTCTCTCGCGTTAAGCTTCTAGCTTCGTTGCAAACGATAACGTGGTAAAAGATATCTACAAAAATCGCTTTGATTTTTAGAAATATGATCTATGAGAAGCTCTCGTGCGAAACGAATCGCATAGATCGTTCCAGAAGGATATTAAATAATATTGGCAACTCGTCTTGTTTGTACGTTCAACCATAAGCAATATTGCTTCATTATCGACAGAGCTCGCGATGTGAAAATATCGAAAGCGATTCCGCGAGGATGAAAGAATTTGGTAGACTGCCAGGAGAGGCCGAGACATCGCCTCGTCAGCTATCCGCGTTCGATAGTTTACCGATTTCCCATTAAACCTTTTAAAGCGAGGAATCGTCTCGGGGTCGTTCTTTGTTTCGAAGATTAATTAACGATGGGGAAACGGCGTTGTCGTCGATGTAACGCGCGGACAACGAAAAGTCAACCGCGGGGAACAGGAATTGGAGCGTGATTCGCCCCGATGCCGAAGTCGATAGGATTCCAGATTGTTCCCTTTTTTTTTTTTTTTTTTTTTGTCCCTGGCCAATCGTCCGAGATTCTCCATCGGAAGCCGAAAATCCAATTACTAGCGCGGCGGAAGTGGAATTTCATTTCCGTGGTCACCGCGTATATCTTGTCGGAACGCGTGTATCGTAAATCGGCCGGCGACCAAGAATTTCCACTGGAAAAAATGCTCTGGCCGAAGTGAAAGCGACTGCAAACGTTTGCTGATCAATCTACTCGTGGCCCGTGTTATACAGTGGCGGCAAAAAGTATCGGCACGCTATTGTATTTATTATAGCGTTTACATACTAGTTTATCAACTTCCGTATCATTTAGTAGTATCTTGATGTGACGTTTATATTAGAACAGCTGTTGGTTTCGCACGAAATGCGACAATTAATCTAAGGTATCACGAAAATGAATCGATCAGAAGATTGCATTCGTGTAATACGTGTACAGGGAAAACATCTTTTAACACTTGAAAGAATCGCAGTGGTGAAGATATATATATATATATTTATATAGTTTCCATAAAACCTAAATTCTCTTTGGAAGAATTCAAAGAATAAGAAGAACCATTTGTGTCGTGCATGAAATAAAATAACGACGTAAATGTTTCTATTGATCGAACACAGATATAGACAAGAAGAGAATCAATTTTTTAATATGAAATTACAATTCTGATATCGAATCCTTTAGTCTAGCATTACAAGTGAAATAATAATTCTTAGAGGTTTTGATAATTTCTTAGTAACTTTTTGAGTTTACTTATGTCTCGGTAATTATCTACAGTAATTTACACAGTAACGAAGAAATACTATAATTTTACAAAATAGAATTATATTTGACACGAGTAACGAATAAATGTTACCATATACCGCAAGTTGTTCGTGTCGTGTTAGAAAATGTTTAGTACAAAAGTTATCGTACTAATTTTAAACTCCCTTCTGTCCGTGTATATTTCTGAAATTTCGCCGAAATTTTCTGCTGCAAAAATTTTCTGTCACACAATCCTTCTGCCATACGAAGCACGTAAGTGTAAAAACACGAAACGAAAACGTCGCGTCGCTTCTCCGCGTCCAAAGTAAACGCGTGCTGACGATTACTCTCTGACAGAGGATAGTACACCGAGGAATTCTCTTTATCGTCCCCGACGAATTTATCTTCTGGCAAGTTTTAATCGTGCACGTGTTTCTCCACCTTTGTTCTATCCGTTGTCAGGCTTTTTGTAATCGGATTTCATACTCGTGAAAGGACAAACGAAATCCCAGCGTCGATAAGCGGTCGTGAAACCTCATGGTGGACCTGCATGCACTCTGAAACCAAATTAACCGTGTCTTATCTGGACTATACACGCGATATAGGCTCAAACATCTCGAACCTGTGTATATGTATGTCGCCTCCATTCACGCAACCCCTATACATCTATAACCGACGTCCCATTTGATACTGGAATTAGCACATTATGCCGACCCGTTTCGACAAACACGGCACCAACTATTTGCGTACACAGAAGACGCTTGTAATTATACGGATTCTGGGTCATTTGTCCTTATATCCTGTGGAAACGACAATTCCAATTTTGATATTTGGCATTGAATCGAAAAATTCTTTTAACGAGATTACTTGTATATTATATAATCCTTTTGAAAGGAATATGTCATGTATTATTATTGATATTATCGATGTAAATTATATTTTAAAAAAGGATACATCACGAGTTATTGAGAATATTTCTCCATTTATTATTCAGAAATATTAGGACAAGTAGTAATCTCGATTGTTGGCGATGAATGATAAAATTCTCTTTAAATGAGAATACGTATCACGTTATTATTGATCCTTTTAAAAAGAACATATTTCATACTTTATTAAGAATATATCCCATTTATTGCTCATTAGGACATTTAAAGAGTTATTAGGAAATTCCTCGAAACTTTAAAAATTATTAGAATGTTCGGTCTGTGCAAGACGGTAAATTCCACTGTATATGAAAGCTGGACTCAAGCGATCGAAACTTCGCGTTCTCTCACGATGTATTCGATCGTTTAATCAAACTTTCATCGATAGTATTCGGTAAATAAATAAAATTAAATGCTTTTCTCATCATTATTTGTCACGTCCTTCTGCACAGAATTCTAATTTGATACCTAACGACTGTACTTTCTTGTCTGGCCTCGAGTTGTATTTTCGAAATTTTAACATTGTCAATCGCAATTTTATTTCGATTTCCAAATTTCTCCACTCTCGGAGATTAGTGAAAAACAAAACTCCTACAGTATGATGCTAAATTCCTGCGATAATTAGAAGTTAGAAATTCCTACAACACGTATCGAGCAAAGGTGTGCATTTGAATAACGGGAAAGCAATTTCTGCCAGTGCTCTATTCTCCATTCGTAGATACTACGCATAGTAGGATGACCCCGTTGAAGGAAAGCCGCTCTGCTCGCAACGAATGGACCCAGAAGGGAGGATTATCCGGATACAATCGCGAGCTAACCATTTTTTGAACACTTGGCGCAACGGGGTCCGAAAATTGCATCAACGTTTCTTATCGACAGGGTGCACCTGGACAATTTCAACGAGGCGAATAAATAGAAGGGGACCAGGTAGAGCGATCTGTGTGTGGTCAATGACCGAGTTTCCCTCGAAATCTGGTTCTCTGCACCCTATTAACCCTATTAACCAACGCGCTACCCTCCATCTACCGGCATTAACATTTACGCGGCCTCTCTAATCTGACCGTAGATAGAATCAGAGTAATTAAAAGTGTTACATTTTGAAACGATAAAATAGTGGAGGATAAGTGACGAAAGATAAATAATTGTAATCTTTTATTTGCCTTTATCGACAGCTACAACGAAAAACGTTTAAGGTATTTTAGACAGACGATACGTGTAATGTTACGTTCACTGTTAGGCGTCAGGGTATCTACTGATATTCTGTACAAATCGAATGCTTTCCCCAACATGTTTTATTACGAATCTGTATTCCACTCTTGTTAAACCTACCTTAAAACTGTAAAACACTTGCGTATATTGCGTAGCTCGAATATTCGTGAAATTCCTCAATATCAAATCACTTAGTCGATTTTGCTAAAAGTTTTTCGGACGAGGTATCAGACATGTGGAAATAATCGAAGAATTTCCTGCCATCATCTTAAAGTTCTTCAAACAATATACGTCTAGAAACTCCGTTTTTTCGCTTGTGTTATTAATGAAATGAAAATTTCCTTATCCTTTCTCTTTTCAATATCTCTTGTTTAATAGCCAAAGAGATAATCCTTCAATCTCGTTCGTTTTTTCCAAGAAGATAATCGTTCAACAATGTGTGTTTCATGCAATGAGATGGGATAACACTTTGTTACTGTGTTAGGTGAGAATGATTAAAATGCAACACATTTCATGTACTAAACAATTTTTAACAAAATGAATGACAGATAAATATTGTCAGAAAAAAGATACGCGAATACGATATAACGTTTCGCAGAAATGAAATGTAACAGTGTGGTATATACCAATTCGTTGCGGTTCCTAGGGCAAAATATACAGGCTGAGTCAGAATATGTGGAAAGCACGGCAGAAGTTAATTCAACATACTAAAATAAGAAGAAAAATCCATATTCAAATTCATATTCCCCATATGGTATCGTTTCCTGTTGTAATATTCGCTTATCTACCTTTAGAGAAATTCCTCGAAATAACTAGATTCAGCTTCGATAGAAGCGTGAACGATCATGGATCGTCGAATTTATTCGAACAGCTTTTTACACGGATTTGTCAGTAACGTTTAGTCTTCACGTTGGCGAACAGTTTCGACGCTTCAACGAGAGATTTTAGATGCCCCATAATTAATAATTAGATGTACTCAGGCCCGGGAAGTTTATCAGCACTAAGGTCACCACGAATTATCCATTTGACAGGAAATCGTTGATCCAAGCAATATCTAGCATCATCATATTTATCTCCAGTCTAGTAGCAATGAGCTATTAGAAAAGATTCTTTCGTTTTATAACATTTTCCGTTTTATATTATTGTATCGAATTACGTATGATCCATTTTGTTCTATCAAAATAAAGATCGCAACGTTCGACAGATTAGGTTTCACGTTTGTATAAAGACGTGTCTGTAAAAGGAAGACGTTTTCCGGACAACCTAATACAACTCGAAAACAAGGTTTCATTGCGCATATCTTTATACGAACCCTTCTGCCTATTTTCGTGTGCTGAATCATCTCGGTTATGTTCTGACTCACCCTATATATGTTTGCAGCGCGTGGCAAGAAACGTGTTAAAGAGTGTAAACGAAAGTCGTGTCGCAAGGAGCCGAACATGTTAATCAAACGTCTATTAATGTGTACCGGGGCACAGGCTGTGCACAGACATCCGGTGGTGGCGCAAAG
The DNA here is from genome assembly GCA_014737365.1 of Bombus soroeensis. Lineage (NCBI taxonomy): Eukaryota > Metazoa > Arthropoda > Insecta > Hymenoptera > Apidae > Bombus > Bombus soroeensis. The sequence continues at coordinate 414,848 of JACXIL010000029.1, read as the reverse complement.
AGAAAAATCTTTATGGCTGTCCCGGTCGGAAGCCGAGATTTATCGTTGGCCCTTGTATCTAGCCGTGGCTGCATGTGACAGGAACTCGATAAAATACTCGTGTAATAAACAGGGTAAACGCAAATTTATATGGAACAGGCTGGCTCCGGTCGCCGGCTCTGCACGCCGCATTAACCTCTGTCCGCTCGATCACTTATCGTTAGGGAAGGCAGATTCTCATCGAGTCGGCCAATCGGACTGAAGCTCGATATTGTACCGGCACTAAACTATACTTGTGACGTTTTATTTGAACCATTGTATAGAAACAGTAATACCAATTGATTCTTTTTATCGCCGTTTTTTCGCTATTGTTTCCCATCTCGATTTCAATTAACGAAACGAACTAGAGATATTCCAACTTTTCGAAACGTGTTCGTCCCAATTTCATGAACGATAATAATAGCATAACTACGGTACCGTGTACCAGTGTTATACGAAACTTTCTAATTATTGCAGATATGTAAAATATGCTACAGTTACAGCTCTTTAAATTAATTTTCGCTCCCCGATCTTATCTCGGGCAATTATATAGAGTTAGTGGTAATTGATACAAACAGTTGATATTAGTTGGTACAAATAAGAGAGAATAATTAAAAGTGGAAGTTACTTCTACGGAAACACTTAAGTTAAGTTTCCAACCACATTCTACAAGTTTCTATAGATTTTACGAAGTATCAGCTGTTTATTGCAGATAAATATGGAACTCGATGGGTGCAGGTATATTGCTTGTTTCAATTTAGCAGAATATTTGGTGCCATTTGTGGCGAGAAGCGAAGAATTAACAGCGGAGAAGTATTGTTCTATCGTGATATTGAAAATATAATAGAAATTAAGAAATTCGATGTTCCGATTGCATTGCGTCAAGTGTTTGAATACTTATGCACGGCAGTCTAATTATACAGGTTGTCTCTAAGAATGTTTATGCAAATTTGTACTTTTACGAATACGATCGAACGCGTAGAAATGCAAAGTTTGATCGTAGCAAAAGAAACTTAAGTTGAACGTAACGCTGGCTGCAAGAAGTATCGCCACATACTCCTATTTTCCAATGAATCGTTTTTATATACAATACTAAATCTCATTCTCATAATATAACAAACTCATATAACAATATAAAAGTACTATTAAACGGTACGAAATGTAACACATACAATGTGACAAATACAATAACGTGTCAATATTTTTCGCAAGCCACTGTAAATAAACTGCGCTTTAAAAAGAAAGTAGTACCATCGCTTTCAGATCAGACGACGTATGTTCGTAATTCCCGTGGCGTTAATTTCCCACGACGAACGTTCTAGACGCGGCCTGTCTCGGCGAATGCTTTTTCAAACGCGTCTTTTCTGCGACGTTAGGGGATTTGCCAGTATATGGCGAGCCATGCGGGCTTCCGGCGAGAAATCGGCTTAACGCCTTCCGCGATAAAGCCTCGCACGTCGTCACGTGGCGCGAAAAAAAAAAAAAAAAGAAAGAAATAGAAAGAACGACTCGCAATTGCACTTATTGCGTCGAAACGCGAGCGTCTCTGACACGAGAATACGCTCGCGAATCACGTTCCTTCGCGACAGCTTTGCCTTCGATTGCGTTATTTTTACGCGTAACTGCGATCTCGCGCTCGAAATACCTGCAAATATTGGCTTCGTCCTACGAAACATACGTCTCGAAAGCGTCTACGGGAATGTAACGTTCTCGGAAAATTCTGCGATTCAGACAAGTCCGAGATAAAGCAGGGATCGTTGGCAAATGAAGAATAGTGGCAGGACACGGCGTTCGGCACGAGTCTTCCTTTAAGATAACGCTGGTCGTTCGAGGGAAATCACGACGTGCGTAAATTCGAAACAGGGGAATCGAACAACCTTCTCTTTGCAATTTTGTCGGCAGCATCGGCGATTTATTGCTCGGCAGAGACGTAGGTACATCGTTAAAGTGTCTTTATAAGGAATGCGAAGACAACGGGTCAGGCAGGAACTTTTAACGAGCTTTCGCTCGTGTTACGATTTCTCTCGCATAATTTAAGAGATTCATCTCCTTCGAGCGATTGCGTTCGATCATGAGAATAAACGCAGACTGTTCGTTGTTCCAAATAAACGTTTCAAGCAAAATCGCTTCGCTGAGAATATTTAGAAATTCGTTTAATTAATACAGTGTATTATTTGGAGTAAATTATCATACAGTTCTGGTAACGTATTCTTTGTAATTTCCTTTTTAATTCTTTGAGAACACAATGTAAATATATTTAATGCACGATACATTTACTTACTTATCTTAGGTATAATGTGTCAAAGTATTATTTCTTTTGAAACAATTTTCCAAACGATTACTCGAAATAGTAATTACGAGGAGGAATTCATTCTTTGATTCTTACTACAGACTCTAATTAAAAAATTGATTAATTTCCGTCGAGAATGAAATGTTCCATGGATTTCTTATTGAGAAAGACTTCTGATCATCAAAATCCTTCTTGCCATCCTTTCATTCAATATATTTGATTTGTTTCTAAAGCTTAGAAAATGTACACGAATCGATCACGTAAAAATATCTTTGATAAACGAGAAAATATCCTTGGTATATACCTGTTGTCGAATAATTTTGTAAATATACGTCGTTCATAGGTTTGGTATTTATCACAATGAAGGAAAATTTGCTAATACAAGTAGAAGCATCAAAGATCGTTATCTTCGCAAAATTCGTCGTATCAAGAAAACCAAGGGAGCTCAGACTGATACTTAGAAATTTAACATAGAGAAATCTGTATCTACATTTCCATTATTTTCACCTCACGTCACGTATATTAAATTCCTTATATTATTCCGTGATCTCGCAGAAACTTTGCCTGTAAGTAGAAAACGATCTCTTACTTTTTGGTTAACGCGGATGGAGTTTCACGGAAATTCGGATTTCCCGTGGAATCGCTGCCAGAGAAGCTCCAGGCAGCCTATTCCGTCTGAGAAGTTTCTTAGCCGCGAGTTTTGATAACCGGCGGCCACTCGCCACGCCACTCCTTTCGGCAACTTTTCGTCGTACTACACCGTCTATCGTACACGTTTCTCTTTTAATCTACTCTCTGTCTTCCGAGTCTCTCGCTTACCTTCCTCGTACATCCACACGGTCTCGCGATACCGTTCGAACACGTGTCAGGTGAAAGCTTTTATGAATACATTATGTGCATTATACGATGTGTTTAGAAATTTCATTTATATTATAATGAGAATCGACTATCACGATCATGTTGATAAAGTTTTAAACAAATTCAAAAATGTATATAGACGCTACAAGGTATTTAATACGAATATATATTACGCAGAAATCACAGAGATATTTAAGCAGTCAATCGTCTATGATATCAATAAACCTTAATAGTAGTAATAACATTAATAGTAGTACATTTATCGATACCCCAATGGGGTTACAAGTCTTCCGGTTATGGTAACTTAGAACTAACCTACACCTACGCTATTCGCCTAAACACAGTTATGTACAAACTATACCCAAACCGCTTCTTACGTACAACTACGCCCAATTTCGATTTATCTTCGCGTGCGTGTGTTTCTGTAATGAACGTTAATATTGTTCCAGGGCATCATGTTTAGCTCATTGTATGTTAAAGACGTATACTAGTCTTTTAGTCGATATACGTTTCCAATAAATACCCTGTAATTTCTATGTACATTTTTAGATTGCCTTCAGGATTCATCAATATAATTACGACGATCGTGCATCAGTTAGAGTTATAATGTCCACAGAAATTTCGAAATGTTTCGTATAACACACGTCATACAGACATAAAATTTGTATGCCAAACGTTCAAATATACTTTCGCGAGCCAGTGTATAACGCAAAGGGAGATGTTTGAAGCGTTACGTGGTAAATTTCTCTTACTTCCCCGAAGCTACATTGCGTAATAGCCGGAAAGGAAAAGACCAACCCTTGAAAATCGTTCGACTTTCTCGAAATATTTCGGATCGAGGGGGAGGAAAGGGTGAGCTTCGTCCTGGATTTTGAGAGCGTTCCCAACGGCATTGGCCAGACGCCAATCGTCTGTATACGCGATCAAACGGATCCATTGAATTCGGTCTTCCTGTGTAGAGCTCGTAAAGCGCGGATATTAAATTTACTAGCTATTTCGTTTAATCGCTCGTAGTCTCGTAGGTCTGTTCCAATTGCAGAATGTTGTCTCGAAGAGCCCTCGTTGTTCGATCTTATCCGCGAAACCAGGCTACCATGCTGCGCCCTCAAATTTTTACATTACTTTCTCGCTGCTATTTATTTTCACTCTGCTGGTACTCGCCAACTTTTATATCGCGATCTTGCTCTTATTTCTGCAGGTAAGAAAACTGTTTAAGAGGTTGAAAAAAAATGTATAGCGAATGAAATTGTATTGAAACGTCACGCACCAATAAGTAAAAATATCGATGAAAGTTCCCTTCTTTATATCTCACACAAGCTCAAGATATAACTTAATGTTGGAAATGCATGATTGCCTCGAAAATGGCCCAAGAATGTAGATTAAATTATGTCGTTTCGTGATTATATATTATTGGGCCATTTTTTTTGCCATAAGGTTCCTCGAAGAAATGTTAACGAGAGGGAAAGGCTTCGTGAACGTCGTTGAGACTCCGTTATCGACGTTTCGAGCACGTAAAAGGGTTATTACCTCGTAGAGGAGTCTTCTGGTTAGAAAATAAGAATAGGTGTAAAAATCTCGCTCTGCAGACTAGCGCTTTACGCGAGTTCCGCGTACCATTACGCGTGACATGGTAGTAGAGCGACTTGCACGCGAAATATACGACTCTCTGAATTCGTAGTTCCGATAAAATGTTTTAATAAAAATATCGTAGTGACATGCAGGCGGATAAGACAGACGATAGGCTCGAAGTTGTAAACGTAACATATAGATAAGCCAAGTATCAGGACTCTTACAGAAAATGGGGTAAACTCGTAAAATTATTAGGGATACTAAAACGTTTATTGTCTAGCTTGGAAACGTGGACTGCGAAAAATTCGTATATTCTTTATTATAAAAAGAATTCCTTTTATCTACGAATCATTGATCTTTGCTTTCATACGATTTCACAGAAATTTTTATCGACTTCGACCCTAATGCGTCGAAAAATGTCCTTAACCTACAATATAGAAATCTACCTAAACGTCTATAATATTACTTGAGAATTTTGTTGTCCAATCAAGATCATGATCTTCCTTAAACACATGATTCTAGTCGATGAATCGTTCCTTTGGCGATCTACGTGAATTATTACATTTTGTATGAGACCGCAAAATATCCTAATATTCATAAACGTGGAATCGTCACCACGGGAAGATGAAGGATAGACACGCGAAGAATAATTCTGCTGTATAACGAATAAATGAAAACGATTGTGAGATCAAATCACGTTCCATAACATTTTTACTACTCCCAAGTACTATTTAAGATCATAACGAACCTGCGGTGAACCGTCTTACGCCGAAAATCAACTCGCTGGTTAAAATTCTCACGTTCGATTCCGCGCCAATCCTCGACTCAGCTATATCGTTCGTTTTATAACACGATGCTACTAATTAACAATCGAAATTGCTCTTTCGGCGCGCGAGAAAAAATCCGAAGCTGTTGCGAAATGATAGTTTTGTCGCGAGCCTGGATGTTCCAATTACTAGAGCAGAGCGTAAAATTTTAACAACTGGACGCTATTGCGACTGCATGAACGAAGCATCGACATGACGCCACGTCGTAGGGCGGACCCTGTATGCTCGTCTCGATGAGTTCTCCCATAATCAAGTCGATTTTTCTTATAACACGAGCATCGTCCAATCGAAATTTACCGGACAACATTTCTCTTTCTCCTTACATTCTCCGACGAACTATACGCGCCATCAAAATCTACTATCTCTTACCTTTGTTGCAATTTTTCTTTGCGTTACTCGCGTTATCTCTGTTTTATGCTCCTTTTTTATGAGGATGAGCAATTTTGGCGAATTTCTTCGCCACTTTCGTTAACCCTTCACGGTTGTGGTATAAATGTTCTCAGTTATCAAAGTATTTTTACTGTTACGCTACCGGTCCAAAAGTCTTCGAACATCACCCGGTTTTAATACAATTTAAACAAAAATTTGCTCTTTTCATTTGCTCTTGGGACTAAACATAAACATCTCACAGCTTCTGAATATTTTTAAAATATCGATTGCCCTAACATTAGTTAGACCCTTGATTTTTTACAAAACACATTCAGTACCTATCTTTAACAGACGTATAATTTTAATCCTAGGAGTGTATTTCCTTCATCAATCGTAATATCAAAATGCTTCTTCGTGACCACGAATTACCAGCAAAATTACTAAATCAACGAACCATAAATAATGTATGTAATATAATACGTTTATAAATATAAGTAATCAAACAGAAATGTAAACAACGATTTGTTTCATTTATTAAATACCACAATAAGTATTCTTACGCATATTTGCACCTTCGAATTTTCCGCAAACCCATCAAAATCCGCGCTTTATTTATCGTATTATCCGTATGTGACCTGTAAATATTATTTTCGACCGTATCATACATTTTTTAACGACTAGTCCTCGTTCGATGAAAATTCTCTCCAGGAATTATCCGTATCGCAACTCAGTGCAATTGCAACAGGGATTAAAAGTCGAAAACGCTCGTAAAAGATTCTCTTTGGCGTTTCGTTGTATTTAATGGAGATGGAGACTGGTACGGCGTTAGACTCTCCTAGGAGGATGCACGTCGTTGGCCCAATTACTGCAGTATCGAGTATTGCTCCTCCGTAATCGGCGACGTCGAGTACACTAGCAACCTCTGAATACGTCGATTCCCTTGTGGCCTAATAGAATTGACTATCGCACTTGTTACGACACCCCAGAATAGTCCACCTACCGAAAGCTCGCTCGATTCGGGTTAACTACTCTTGCAGATGTTTGCGAGAATTCATCTTACTGACGAGCCCACACGAGCGGAATCATCTCAAAGCCAAGCTTTTCATTTCGATTGTTTCGAAAAATACTATCCAGTATGGATTCTTCTGTTTCTCGTTCGTAGCATTAGAATCCGTTGATATTGCTTTTTCAATGGACCAGCCGACCCTTCCTTTTCCAACGGATAACGTTTAAACCAATCGTTATTGGTTGTTTCGTTACGTTAAATCGTTGTTTACCGATACGGTAGAGACGTACATCGAGAACAATGAGAACTTTTTATCGCTGGCTTTCGTACGCTACGTTTTTGGTGCATTCGATCGGTTTAACTTCGATTGATTTAATAACGACTTTTTGCTTTTATTTATTGCGCCAGACATCTTTGTTAACAAGGATTGTAGTTTGTAAGGGAATTTCTGAAAAAGATATGGCATATCTTCTAGGAGAATCGAACTGAGAAGGATCATGGTGGTAAACGAGCACGCTACTTATCGAGGCAACGCGACCTGACTGTTCCTTTTTCCTTGTGTCTTGTTGTTCCAACATCATTTTTGTAAGAAATACTCTTGTTATGATACAGTACGAGTATACGATTTACTATCATTATGACATACTGATGGAAGACTTACCGCGAAGACATCGAAGGTAGAAATCAGAGAAACTTTCAGAGTGAGCTACGAATAACGAACCAAATAACCGAATATAATTTTAATAACCTTGCTTTTTCGCTTAAATGGAAACTACATACTTTATGTATCTTCTACATAATAAGAATACAGAATCTGGATTGTAAATATTTTACTCTAACAAAACACTTGCATCCACTTAAGCCTCATAATTCCCATAGGATCTTCCTAAACCGATTTGTCTGTCGGTTTGTTCAACTATTTACTAGAAATTAAGAAACAAATAAGAGTAGACAGGACTGAAGAAAGAGACAAGAAAGAGCAGACAAGAGTAGAGTAGACAAAAAGGTACTTGTTATATTTTTATTACATAAAATCGCCGGGATTCTTGCAAAGAAGACTACACGAGCAACTTTCGTCGCATACTTTACTCAACAATTTACTGTTTGCTTCCATCCTATCTCTAATAGACTATGCTTAATCCTGCAACTTGGAGCGTACAGTTCCACGCGAGTTTCGCGACCATCTTACCTCCGTCCAAAGAGGAATTTCCAGAACAATAACCGAGCAACCGATCGTGCGACGGTTCCCTAATGAAACGTTGCAACACAAACGAAAAGTTTCCACGGCAATATAGCTCCGCCAACGTCCGAAACACAAGGCTCGCGGTGAACGAGAAACATATATCTGACCGCACACGATATACAGAAGCCACCGACGCGAATTTTGCCGTTCTATCGCCGTTCTGGGATGAAGCTGTTGCGAGAAGGAAGTTCGGTGCCAGGTGCTGTCTACGAGCAACGATAAATCCAATACGAAGCTATTATTTTTCTTAACGTCGAACGATTCGTACGAATCGAGAAAGGTGAACGTCGTAAGACGAGAAGCGACCCGTTTATCTCGAAGGGAACGTTACACTCGCAGTTTATTTCGTACACGAAACAATTTCCCTTCGACATCGATAATTTAATACTCTCGTTGTGTCTCTGGGCTTCCAGGCGATCGTTATACGGCCCGGTTCCAGGCATGTTTAATATATTCGCCACCAAGTGTATTTTCACAGATTTTCTGCTCACGCCTTTTAAAGGTGAAAAGAAAGTTTTAGAAGTGAAAAATGCTGTAAATTTTACAGAAATTCGATTGTAACCATACGAACAGCGATGAATATTATATATTACAGCGAATTAATTATGAATTATAATCGTACGAATTATAAATTAAAATTATATAATTGTATGGACCGTAAGTAAATAATTGAGAAACGAAATAAATATATGATACAATTACAAGCCCCATCACAGGGAAGTGTTTAACACAGACAAAATATTTAACACAAATTACTGTATGTTTCACCACTGTATGTGCTGTACGTGCTTAGCAACGTCACGAAATACGAAGCAAAGATGAAAACGCACCGTAAACTAGACGACGTTTGATGAAAAGATGCTATGAAGAAAATGTGAAGAGATTTGTTCGAGAATTTTCAAAAACAAAGACCATACGGCAAAGGTACAATTCTCTGTAGATTATTCCAGCAACTCTTCCTATTGATATGCTTTCATACGGCTCATCGCAATATACCAAGTAATCATTTTCTAAATTTCCGTAAATAAAAATGTTACGTTGTCCATGGATGTGCTTTGTTTTTTTCTCTCGATACTATTAAAAATTAATAATAATTTTGGAAATATATAATTACAATTGTAGCGGTGACCGCCACGATGTTGAATAAATTACGGAAATTTCGTGGACATTGCAGCTGGAGTTTTAGCGCGAAAGAGAAGACACCGATTCCGGAAACGCACGTACGCCGGATCGGGAAAGAGACACGGACCAATCTCATGAATAATGAATGGGACACGAGATCGCGACTCTCAACAGACCTCCAACGTTTTCCTTGATTTCCGTAACACCGGAGCTTGTTTTCTTCTTCTTTCGTTATAAAAAATCTAGTGCTATCTGGCAACCGAGGCGAATCGTACGAGATGCAATCGATTGGTAGAAGCAGTAACAAGGATCGTGAAACGATGTTAGGTTAATACATATTTTCTCATATAAATATTATCTTATTATCTAAACATTTTACACCTCCTGCTGCTTTAAAATATTGTCTAGATCGAATAGAGGATCTGTCTTTAATCTTTCTCAAATATGAAATTTATATTTTCCATCATCTTCGTGACAGTTTCTCCGATCTTCCTTATTCACGATGGCCAATATGAAGATTCAATATTTTTATTACAAATCCTCTTGAAATCCGATACATGTGAGTTACAACATATTTCTTCTTCTTTAACGTAATTGATAATCGGCAATAATATAAAATCTAACAGACGATATTACCAGGCTTAGTTCAAACTTATCAGATTGCTCAAAATTTTCAGATTGCTTGCAAATTTTACCAATACATTTAATCGTCACAGTCGCGTCTCAACACAGTTCCAACGTTTCAAAGTGTTTTATATAACGCACACAATATATACAATACGATATATATCGATACAAGTTTGCTGTAGTAAGCGTTCAAGCTACTTCCGTGAGCCACTCTAATCGGAGCTTTCCTTTTGTCGAGTGTAAAGGTTAATAGAAGGAATTAAAAACAGCGACGAAATAAGAGAGAGGAAGAAAGGTTGGAAGACAGGAGAGCCGTTAGTCGGGTTTAACTTCGGTTGCACGAGGAAAAAGAAACCAATTAGTCGTTCGTTTCCGAACACGGACCTCCTTGTGGCCTCGGTGTCCCTCTTCCGTGCTATCGGAAAACACTCGACTCCTTTCTTTTCATTTCGCGCGCGTCAAGCAATCGGGAAGCGCGCCGGTGTTTGCGTTACGCTCTTCGACGTCGGCTGCTCCTTCGCTAAACCGAGAACCGATTCGAAAACATTGTTCGAACTGCCACTACACACGCGCACGTTCACGCGACGCCGTGAAGAGATTGCGATTTTTGTTGGTCGGTGATTAAATTTACCAAAGCACTTTCCATCGTGAAAGGGTCTTTGTACCTCGACTCGATGATGAGATTCTTTTACCGTGGCTGGTGTTCCATCTTCGCTCTCCAATTTACTTCACAAAAAAATCTCAGAACAACGGCATCATATCTAGAAAAAAAAAAAAAAAAAAAAAGGAAGAAAAAAGAAAGAACTCGCGATCAGCCAACTCGGGTGCAATTTGCGAGAGCAAGCCAAGCGTAAGAGAGCGCATCAAAAACAGAAATACAGAAATCCGAGCCAGTGCTGTGACGCGTGTTCGATAATCGTTGACCTCGATCACTGAAACGACCAGGACGAAACGGGTCACGAGGGACGCGTGTAGGAGATGCTCGTTAGGTCGATTTGGTCGTCGATTAATTCTGTCGGTCGGACGGCGTGTGATGGAGCACCCTGGATTGAAATTTTCGCCGGCCCAAGCGTTCCTGTTGACGACAGCGGGTCGAAACGAGCGCACGTCATATAAGCAGGAAAGAGAGATGGAGAATGCGAGAGGTATGCGTAGGCGATCTTCGGTTTTACGAGAGCCATAGATATTATAGGGAAGAGCGTCCCGCATCTGCGCGACGTGCCGTCGCCCTCGAGAGACGTCGAGGGGCAGTGGTGAGCGCATAACTGGCGTTCTCGTAAATTTATCGAGTGTCATATCGAGTACTGTCACCCGTCGTAGACCGATCGTGTCCATCTCCTGGTTGTCCGTAAAGTGGGCCAAGATAATCGTTTAGATAAACCACTAGCGTCCCTGACACGCGTGCTAACCCACCTCTCTCTATACTTTACTCTCTCCTACGCTTGTCAGTTTGAAAATCTGTCCCATTCTGGCCATTCATCCTTTCCTTTCATTCCCTTTTCCAATTCTCTCCTTTTTCCCATCTTTCTCTCGGTCGATATGTTTCCAACGACGGCGATCTGCCGCATCTTCGTAAATTCTCAAAGGGAGCACGTTTATTGCGGCGACGAAATCGCTGGATGTGTACCGCCGGATGAACGATATCGTTGGAGCGACTCGCGTTAAATCTGTCCCCCATTTCTTCTACGATTTCGTCCACCGCCGAGGAGATCGATCTCCTGCCTCGAAACGTACAGATTATTTGTAAAGAGAAGAGCACCTCGTTGAATCTGTGTCGGCCACTCCCCGGAACGACCGTTTAATTTAACGATGCGCGTACGAAATGTCAACTATAGGATTCCGCTGGACTAGTAAAACAGCTCGTCGATTCCTCCCTTTCTTCTCCACGGTTCTACGTTTCCATCTTGGCTTCAGCTAATCGAGTCCCACGCCGAGTTTGATACTTTCATCCTTTACGGTTTTTTGGACGCGATAAAGAAGAATATTGTTCCAACGTTGACTGGCTGTGTTAGAAGGAAAGATCGAGATAGAGACGATTATTTTCGTTTCATTGATCTGTTTAATACGTCGATAAGATTTAAATCAAAGAATTGTATATAAATGATGATAAATGATATGAAATAAATTCTACATTTTTGAAGATTCCCTTGAACAAGTTTAAACAAGTTTAAAATTCTTACAAACATTTTTCACAATTTTCTATCACATATTTTGGATTATATTCCACGAATACGGCATTCTAGCCAATCAAATGTCTGCTCAACAATCCTCATTAAACGATGAATTCTATACAAGCCCAACGAGTGTTCTAATATTTAAGAAGAGTACTCGCAGCCAGAGGAACAGAAAATGAAAGATGTTGGCAAGTTACAAGACTCATAGTTCCTTTTCGTTTCATTGCTCTTTACGTTGGATAGAAGAGAAGAGATTTCATTCTCTATCTCGCTACTTTCCACCAGTCGACCCTATAAATCTCTTAGCAAGTTTAACGAGCATATTGCGGGCCGAGCTAGCAGTTCGAGTTCTCGTGTAATTGTCAACCCATTACGCGGAGAACTGTGCGAAATCGTTCCTTAAGGAACTTCTGGTATTCACCTTATTCAACTCTCTGTAGCCCTCGGTCTTATCTTGCGATAGCTCCTATCTGCAATAACTATACGGTCGGGGAAAACAGCGTTCACCAGATTCTCAACGAAAGAAAAATCCCTTATCGAGCGTTATTTTTCTCGTCAGTCTTGATATCTCGTTTCATTACGAACGAAATACGGAATTAATGGATACACTCGAGCGAAGGCTGGGATCACGAGAAATGGACGTTGACAAGGGACGACGGAGCGACAAGAAGATCCGCAATAAGAGCCCCGGTATTATTTATCGTTGGCGCAGCCGCTCGTAATATTAATTATCTCATTTTATTTTTCACGACTATGTAATTAACATCGGCGGCTATTTACTCGAGAAGCTGATATCAAACGTTATTTCCTGGCGGAAGAAAAGATAGTTTCCGACAGGTAGTCGTTTATCTTCAACTTTATCCATCTCCTTCTTTAATCGCATTTCTCTCCTTAAAAACATTTGAGAAAGAAACGAAAAAAAGAGGATATTAATATTGGAACCAGCAAGTTTGTCGAAACGCGATGCAACTAACTTCTCTTTTGTTCGCAACTTGAGATCACCAGAAGAAACATGATAGGTACAAGTGAAAGAAACTTGTTAGGTCCAGCCAAAGTGACATTGAAACAGGCAATTATTTCAGTACTTTTAATATTTCAATATCGTAATAAAGAATATTTCAATATTATCGCGGATGATATCTTTAAAATCGTAAAGAAGATGAAAAAATATCCTAAAACGAAACGAAAGGACAACGCAAACGAAATCGACAACGTATTAAATTCTAAAATTGCTGGCCTGTAAATGAATGCAAATGAAAATATGCTATGACTATTATGCTTATTAAAAACGCGTATGTATAAATTCATGATAAGACTAGGTATAATTATCCATACGCGAAAACTACGCAGGAAAGAGACCATTTGGTTGATTTCCTGAAATCTGTTAGCCATGGTACGAGGAACGAACGGTTAATTCGTAAAACGAGCGAGGGAGAGAAATCGCGTACGTTTCACTAGTACCAAATAGCACGAATGCGTTTAGCGCAGCTAGTTTCCATTTCAGGGATATAATAGCGATGCTATTCGCCACAATAGATATCCGATGTGCCGTGTAACAGGGTAGTTCGTCGTGAAATTACATAAAATTTACGACGTTTGCAGAACTACGGCTCTCTGGCGCTTTTACAAACATGGACGGCCGCGTTTTCAGTCGCGTTTTCAGTCGCGTTTTCAGCCGGATTTCAGCACAAGCCGGACGAGAGAACGGCGAGATCTAATCTCGGAAATAATAACGGCAGATGCGGTAGTCGGATTGCAGCTGGCCGAAACGAAAAGTCGGAGAAAATTCACTGGGCGTCCTAAACATTTCGTTTCCCTTCCTTTTTCCTTCCATCGTTTTCTCTTTTCGGCCGCGTAACGAGGTAACCTAAAGCAAAGTTTATCGCGTTCCGGCCGCTATCGCGCCTGGCCGACTTAAAATTTCGAAGCCACATAGGAAATTACCGAGCCACGAGATAGCCAAGTGAAAACGGCCGAAACTCCAACCCCTAATTAACGTAGCTACGTCAAAATTTGGTTACTTCTTTTCTGCTTTTCAAACTTGATTAATGCTTCCCGGTTGTTGGCTATTGTACTAACGAACAAAAACGGTTCTTCGAGAGATTCGAACGCTAAATTAACTCTGTAGCCGTGGGCGATGCCGAAATCGCGCTCAACATACGCTGCTATCTCGGCGGGCCATGCAGTTTGCAAAGTTGTTACAGTTTCGGCGAAAAGAAAGTTTAACATTGATACACCATGGGTTTCAGTAACTTTTGTACTAAAAACTGCTTATCATTCTGTGTCGTATATGTTATATTTATTTTTTGCTCTTATTAAACATAAATCCATCTTGCAAAATTATGGTGTCTTCTTATACATCTTATTCTACTAAACTCTCTTTTACACACCGTTGTAATAAAGGAAGATGTTTTCCTTTCTCCTATTTATTACGTTCTTTAAATAATAATAAATCTGTACAAGATATAAATTTCGACCGCGGTTTTCTGGAGAAAAATATGCAAGTCGCCCGCGGCTGAAGGATTAATCAATTGTTCTGTGTAAAGGTACAACAGTTTTACTTGTTGCCAAGTAGCTGTATTCCAGATTCGACACAGTTCTGTGTACTCGCATTTGAATCGACGTCACACGGGGCAAACATCTGCCAATACGTGTCACGCGTGCACAGAGTAAAGGATAGAAGCTTCGCGTTTCCTGATGCACAGCTCACGCTTTCTCTAGAATCAGTTCGTAGAGTTTCAGGCGTTAACCTTGGTTCAAACTGTGTGCAGTTGGCCGATTGCCAACTAACGACCAACATGGCGTCTCGGTTTAATGTTCTTCCTGATCGAAGCGACGATATCAGGGATAAGGTTGGTCGTAACGTCACGAACTATCCTGACTTGCGAAATCCTAGCTGAATTTTACGGTTTCGTCGTATTTGGTTCGTCATTCGAAAAGAAAATCTCTTCGCTAGTGAGAAAACTCGTGCAATCTTTATATGACGCGTTCGGTACTTAAGTCGCGAATCCAGTTTTCCCAAAAACGATCAGCTGCGATTCGATTGTGGAGCATCGTCTACTTGCTGCATTTTTACCTTCGGGTAGTACGACATCGAATTTTATGTTCTTTTAACGTTTAAGCAATACGAGTCAACGATAGCAAGATGTTTTCAGGTTTAAGTAGTACGAGTCAACGATACCGAGTTGTCTCTTCGTTGCATTTTTGCGTCTAAGTAGTACGAGTCAATGATATCAAAGTACTTTTACGTTTGTTTAAGCAATACGAATCGACGATACAGAGTTATCTTTATGTTGCACTTTTAAGCCTAAGCAGTACGAGTGGACGAGAGCAAAGAATTTTTACGCTTTACGCCGATCGTTTCTTCCTTGCACTCCTATGCCTAAGTAGTACGAATCGACGATATGAAGACATTTTTACGTTTAAACGATACTAGAAAAAGACAGCGAGGCATTCTCGTGTTTAAGTAGTACGAATCAGGACGGGGAAGAAACTGTGCTGGTCGATCCTTCCTAGATGAGATCCACACAAAATTGTATACAATAAAACTGCACACCATGCGCATTTTTATATTTAATTCAAAGAAATTGGACGGTATAGCATCTTGTAAAATGCGATACTGTCAAATCTTTTCTAACAAAAATTATCATTCGAATTTTATCTTTGTTACTTTATGTTCATTGCGAATGCTTTTAGTGCTTGTTTCAAACCAAAGACAAAGTAAAAAGTTTCCGACCTACATATGCAACCTTAAATATGCAATTTTGCTCATGTTTCCCTACTGTAGAAAACAGTAAACCTAAGAAGCCTGTTTCAGATAACGTTAACATTTCCAAGACACTGACACGGGAGTCGCGTCCGAGTTTTGACAACGCATACTTTCCAAATGCAATATCGCGTCTGCTGCACATTGCGAGCATTTTTCTCGACAGCAGGTGTATTGCCGCAGCTTGATCTGAACATGTATCGGAGAGTTCGTAACGGCTGAAATATCGTACAAAAATCGCTCGGATCGCCTCGCCGTGGTGAATTTTTTTGCGACAAATGTTATTTCTCGAGCATTCCTTTTCTCCCTGTGTATCGAATCTGCCTCTCGGCAGATCGATTTTCTTATCCGTGAATTATGCACAACTTATTTCCTCGACGTTGATATCGTTACGCAAATCCGCGACGACAGAAGCGGTTGACTGTCAGGGAAATAGAATAACGAGTAAGAGAACGTTCCAGATCTGCCACAGTGTCAAGATTTCATCGGAACATCGCGTAAGAAAAGGGAGAGAAATTCGCGTGTCGCGTGTAATCGGTTGTTGCGAAAGTATTTCTTTGTAGAGTCGCAAACATTGCATTTTCTGAATGAATTTCGTGGAATTGTAGTCTATGACTATTGATTTAAAACCAATGAAAATTTGCAATATTTTTTATATAAGGAATATTCATTAACTTATAACAATCTCGTACGTACCGTAATAATTTTTATTCTACATATACGTCGTTGCGAATTATCGACTAAAGAGCAACCGGTCAGGTCAAACCGATATCGCGTACCTCGAATGACTTAACGTTCAAGGTGGAGGAGATGAAATAACTCGAGTGTTAGATTTATTCAGCACTTTATTTGCACTAGTTGTAGAACTTAAACGAACGAAGTGAGGAATACTGTCGTGCTGTCTAGTCTTTGAATTGTACTGTACGATGGTTGAATATGAACTCTCCTCCCACGTTGCTGATTCTCCCTCCCAGCCATTGGGTTTCTTCCTCCATCGTGGGGTTTTTTACCTGGCCTCGGAATCATTAAGTTTATACCTCTCGGAGGACATGTAATTCGGAATTTCCTAAAGAAGGAAATGGGCCTGTCCGTGCCATAAACGGACGACCACTCAAAATTCCGAACATACGTCTTCTCTTTCTGCACATTATAAATCATATTTGTTCTACCATATGTTTCATGTCTAACGTGTAATACGTCCGTGTCATACGTTTTATATTTTCATTATTTTACCACATATCTTGGATTTTTGACAAAGTTTCAAATTCAAATAAACGACACACGTTTCCGAATACATTGGCTGTCTCCAGTAATAACGTTTTCGATGGTCATAACTTGCCATAACTTCCTCGGCTATGACGATACAACGATGGTTTTCGACGAAAGGAAGTCTCACGCGAATTCCACGTTATTCTGCAATGTTATTAATAGTAATAAATTAATTGTATATTCACAAGCGTCTACGTATCGAATAATATTTTAAGCAGCCAAGGACAATTTTCTATTTATAATTTGATTTTCGGTGGTGATCGAATGGTCGTACATTATTCTGCCCGCTAATAAAAACTAAAAATTCGCAGGTGTTTGTGACTATTTACTGCATTCAATTCGCCGCACTAAATATTCTTTCTGCCGGATAAAAGGATTCTGCATGAAATTCCGCGATAGAACGAGCACTCGAGATCTCCGTAGCCGATACTCATCGCAGTGAATCGTCGGACATTTTCATAAAATTGTAAAAAACCAGCGGTACAATGGAGAATCTTTAATGAAAAATGCGCAAGTCTCTCGAATCGAGAATGAAGAGAAACACGCAGCTTTGTTTTACTGTTAAACGCGAGAAACGATGGAACATTAAAGACAGTAATGCGTTTAACAATAAATAGCAATTTCGGATTGAAGACTTTGATATATTTGGAATGTAAATACAATTTTAGTAACTGTTTGCGACGAAGCGAATGAAATTCTTGATTACCACTACCCGATGATGCTGGTTCGAGACTTTTATAAATACCTCTGAAATATTTTCTATGATTTTAATCGAGTAATATAGAGGAAAACGTAACTGAACGAAATTTTCGCTGTTGAGCCGGTAATTTGAATTAATTGAATTGGGGACGGAATGAAGTCCCGAAAAACATATGGGAAAACCATGACCAGTCTACATTTATTGCTTTTTCTCGCGCTTTTAATGAAAAACGATCTGCTGTGTGGAGAAAAAATAAGCGATAAATACAAGAAGTTTGGATAATCACAATGTTACGACAACTCTTTGAAATTATTTTCTTAAATATTCGAAAATAAGTAGATATCAAAAGCACGTATCCAATTCCTAAAATACATAAAAATAGCTTAGATACCTAATATGGAATTATTTAGTTAAAAACATACTGAATTTTATAATTCACGTTCCAAATTCTTATACACACAAACTGTTAAAATTTACAGTTGTTACGAACGTCACACATAGACAGCGTAATCCTGTTTTAAAGTGGCATTACCTGTTTTAAAACCTACCATCGGAGTACATATTAACCAATATGTAGCTAAATTTATTACGCATAAAATCCACCTAAAACAACTCTCTTTCAAATTTCGCAACACTGTCCTGCCGATATATCATCATTTTAATCCAGCGAGTTGCATCGATATTCTAAAAATACAAAAAATATATCGCAAAGATGAAAAAAAAGAAGCTATATGATATGATGTATCTATTCCACTTTATCCGGTATATCGATCGAAAAATAAAAATCATGTCAGCGTATGCGACAAGATGTGTTTCCAAGTTGTATTTCCAGGATCCGTGCTTCTCGCAGTGGAAAAATCTACAATTTAGGTGACCAATGTTACCAGTCGGTGGATTAAGTCTTGGTCCGTTATCGAGCGGATGGAACAGACAGTAAACCACAATGGACAGATTACGATAAGCTGGTTCGCTGGTACGTGGCAAAGTTTAGCCAATAAATGATATTTCAACGCAGCGGGCCGCATAGTTCAGGACTGCAGTTGGAACGCGTAACGAATTACGCTTTCGTCCAGCCGTGAAAAACGATTCGACGATGGCTTTTCATCCGCGGATCGAAACGCGTGCCCTCGACAGCGTGCTCCGTGGTAGAAGAAAAATGATTCGCCCCGTTCGAAGCAGTTTCGCAAAGGCAATGACGAAAACGTTAATTGACCCCTTCAGAAGCTAATCTCGAGTTTTGTAAGTTTCTCAGTTCTGTTATCTGCATACGCGATTAATAACAAACTTCTTGAAGCGACAATTTATTTAATATAACTTCAATTAATTTACCACAATGTAGCAAAATATTCGTTTTTGTAGATATTCGTACGACTGATATATATATAAGAGAGGAAAAGAAAATAGAAAAATGCAAAGTAATCGGACAATGATAAAGAGAAGAGAAAAAATAGCAAATGAAATGGTAGAAGTTAAAGTTTAACAGATAAATTATTTATTGTGAATGAATTCCAAGCAAATACTTTGAAATAGAAAAATGCAAAGTAATCGGACAATGATAAAGAGAAGAGAAAAATAGCAAATGAAATGGTAGAAGTTAAAGTTTAACAGATAAATTATTTATTGTGAACGAATTCCAAGCAAATACTTTGAAAATGGTAACACTCGATACACTGTTCTTTATTTTTCAATTAGTATGCATTTTGAGCAGCCCAACTGACGAATAATTTAATCGACGAAGGAAATTTTGAATTATCATCGAGAGACGATAATTTCGAGGGAAACGGCGTTCGTTGTTTTCGCGACAGCAAGAAAAGAATGAAAAGTAGGCTTTCTCTCGATCATTGTCGACGCGACAATTGTGCCCGCGGGAAGGATTCGAAGCTTCATTAAATTCGAGAGCGCCTAAATATTCTAGAGTATATCGACGCGTCAACGAGATGGAGCTCTGCCAAGAGATTAACCCAGAATGGCGAGGTCGTAGTGGCCAGATCTGGAGCATCGATAGGCCGTCGACATTCCATTCCATCCCCTGTTTTTTGTTCTGCGACGGCTCTCCAACGCGCGATTCCTAGTATCCGATGCATACGCGTTGATTTTCCGCCTCGATCGTGCGCTAGGATTTTTGATTAGTCTGAATACCTAATTTTCGATGGAGAAGATAACTTTGTCCCATTTTTCCTATTGACTAAACCGATGAACTGATTAGTATTGAATGACTGATCGGTATAACATTTCTTAAAAAAACAGATCGTTTATTTCCATAAGTTGATTCGTTGCAAGAAAATTACATAGATAAAAGTTCCAAGGAAATAGGACATTGTAACATTCGACGTATTTCTCTCTCCTCTTTAATTTATACAATTGAATTGGATATGACGTGCGAGAAGCTTAATTACTCTAAACACCACCGTAGAAATAAAACAATTCATCGAAGGATAACAAAGGATCTACGACGAAATATCGTGCCAAGCAACGAGCTGCCATTCCAACCGTAAATATTCCAAATTTATGAGAACGAACACGAGTATAGAGCAGACAGACGAGTACAGCAATCGGCAACGATTCACGGAACTATACAAAGCGGAAATAAGTCTAATAGCGGCGCATTATAGGTCAGCACAGCCGGAGGAAAAATTTCGGAACAAACAACGCTAATAACTCGCAGTTTCCCATCTCGACGATACGCAGCCCGGTAGAAACACAATAAAACCGACCTATTCCGTCCCATTGTTCTCTGGCGGGGAAAAAATGGCTCGGTAAAAGCCGAGTGAAATCCTGGCGCGGCTCTGCGTCCCGCTGTTACGCGAACCGCGGACGTAAATCAGACTGGAAAGCGTGCAGGAGCCCGTGTATACCGCGTAGACCCAGTTAACTGAGAGCGGGTAAGGGATGTCTGAGGGTGGAAACGGATGTCGACGAGCATGCGAACAAAGAGGGAGGCACCTCGTTCTTCCAGACGCAGATATTTCTCCTTCTTCCACGTGGATCTCATTTACATATCAGTTGGTTTGTAGTAAAATGTCGTCCCGCCTTGGGCGCTCCTTCCCTCCCCCTTCCTCATTCTCTTTCTTCCACCCTCCCTTCGTGACACCACAGGGTGCTGTAGCTTTAAAGACATCGGAAAAATTTCGTTCTGACGTTTTACAAGCTGCGTACCGTCGCCAGGAAAGCGATATTTCGTCGTCGGAATACAATTTTGTAATTTTGATATTTAAAAACGTGTATGCGATGTATCTCAGGTAAATGGATATGTTACCTCTGGTAAAAAAAGAAAAGAAATAGGCGACGTGCGAAAACGAGATTTCGTAGTAAACGCGTTTAAAGTTATTCACTTCGTAGCGGAGTCTATTTCGTTTTCACCCGTGTTACAGGTTTCATTGAATGTTACGCGTACTTCACAATATAGTCTGGTAGTGAAGCTTCTGTAAACGATTCTTCAACCGTGTTTTATAACGTTCACGGACAAAATACGCATATAATTGTCTACTTTCGTTGATACAATATTTGAATCGTGAATTGCGAAGTCAATAATTATTCCCGAAGATTGGGCTAGGTCTCGTTATTAAATAGTTTAGAAACAGTTCGCAATTTCGAAATCTACTCGTATTTCTCCTTTCGGATGATTCAATCAGACCAACTATTATTACGAAAACGAAATGGTAAAATTTTTAACGAAGCTAATCGTTTTGCGTTTCTCATTCTTCCTGAGAATAACTTCGCTTTCTGTAAATGTTCTAAGGCTCGTGAACGAGGATATATTACGCGTTCCATCGTTCAACGTATTCCACATTCGAATCGTTCCTTCTTATTCAGATATCTGAAGGAGGAAGCTCCATTCGTTGTCTGTTTATACAGCATTCAGTCGTATAAAAAGAACGTAAAACGAGTGTAGAGGCGAGGAACGAAGGAGAGCATAATTTAACAAGCGAGGCAAGGAGATGGTTCTCGTCGACCGGTAATAAAACACCCCATCGCTCCCCTTGTTTCGTAGCTGCCGACAGCGTTTCCATCTCGCGAAACGTTCTCGATTTATCCGCATCACGACCCGACATGGTTTAAGAGAAAGAGAATGGTTTAAGGAAATCACGGGATGGGACAGGAAAGTGGTTGCATTCGGAGATTCGTGTTGCACTGGCGCTTCGTCCAGAGAGACGAATGGGTTTAAAGCGTCGAAGGACTGGCTAATATCGAGTAGCTGGTTTATGTGCTACCTTGGTGGAAGGTCAGTGTGATTCGAGGTTATTCGATTGGTGCACAGTCGATGGAAATACCTAGAGCAAAGTGGAAATACGTTTCAGACAGTGGAACATCGAAACGATAAATCCTAAGCTTGCAGCGTCTGTGTTTTGCGCATTCGGTTGGCTAACGGCCATAAATTTCACTGGTATCCTATACTATGGCGCAGCCCCCGGGGAAACAGCGGCGTTTTCCCGATCCTCCCTTTAGAAGAAAACGTTACGGAAATAATTTTCGGAAAAAATTTCAGCGAGATCGTGACGTGTTGTGTACGACAAATATCTCTCGGCTGAAAAACTGTTAATCGTCTCGCGCAGTGTCGTAAAGTCGAGACACGCGATGTTTGAACAGTTTATTTCAGTCAGTTTATTCTGTCAGAATGTGTCTATAAGCAGATGAAACGATATCGGTTTACGCGTAATCATACATGCGTAAATTTTCACTTTTTCATTAAAGAAATGGGCTCAATGTCTTCTTCTTCTTCTTAGCTATATACAATAGAATATTAAAGAATGACAAACATCGTATAATAGCTTAATGATGATACTCTGAGTCTTTAGAATTGTCTAATAATTTTTGGTTCAATCGTGAATTTCTATAATCTATCGAATCACATATTCATAATATGAGAAGTACCTAATCGTCACGGAAGTTAAAACCTGTACACGCTTTAGAGTTTTAGTTTTCTTCGCAATGACCAAAGACGTGTTATAAACTCATATTGCATTGTCTGCTCATTATATTGTTACATTGTTCGTCGCATATTTAACGCACATAAACTTTCTCGCTCTACCCATATACATCGTGACTGAATAATACACGATTATTCAGACACAACGAGCCGTGAGAAAGTCGAAGAATTAACGGAGGCAAGATCGTAGTCGTCGTTGCTTGCGTCGCGTTGTTAATTTCTTTCCATGGATTCGCGACTTTTTTTTTCTTTTTAGATTAACAATACGACGCGTCGAACACGGCCGAGCAGAAAGGCTGACGAGACGTTGCGATAACGAGGTGACGGATACAATCGTCGCGAGTTTCCTCGTGTTTTTAAGAAACGTATTACGGGTGTGTCGACGCGCGATCTCCGCCAGCGTTTTTCTTTTTCGCGCGAGTACAAATCCGCGAACACAGTTTAGAACGAGACAAAGGAGAACGACAACGGTGGAGTTAAGGCGACGTTTTTACGTCCCCTTACAAGCGAGCAGAGCGAGAGGAACTCGGTAAACAGCGACAAATTATTAATCCGCCTCACAGGCAAAGTCGCGCTTCCCCCTGCGACCACGCGTTCTTGTTACTCGTGCGGAACGAACCTTAACGCTCCCCTTTCCTTGGGAAATGACGAATCTCGGGCAAATATATTTCCTGCCGCGATTCGTGGTTGAGCTTTTAGAACGAACGCGACGTGGAAAAATTTGCACGTCGCGTTTGAATATAATTTACAATATTAGACTTTTTAACAAGTTGTCAACTAACCGGAGGATAAAAGAATTTATTTTGCATAAAGACTAGATATATATATATTCTAGTTTCAACCTTGTTCTTGAAGCTCTTTATACCTGCCCTGAAGAAGTGAACTGGAATGTTCGCGAAACGTTGCAGCAAAGCTGGACGCGCCAATAAGACGATTGAAGCTGGAACAATCAACAAAATGT
Source organism: Bombus soroeensis (assembly GCA_014737365.1). NCBI lineage: Eukaryota > Metazoa > Arthropoda > Insecta > Hymenoptera > Apidae > Bombus > Bombus soroeensis. The sequence goes on along the minus strand of JACXIL010000029.1, from coordinate 391,122 downwards.
CACTACTTTCTGTTTATCGCCTGCCTAACACGTTAAAAGTTTAACTGAATGACAGCCTTTCTTTGTAATCGCGCTAATTTACGATACTTGGCCGATAAACGCACGCTTTCTTTCGCGTTCCGGACAAAACAACGATAAAAACTTGCGATCCATGAAACGAGTAAAATCGCGCCGAAAAATACACGTTCATTTCTTGTAACGAGTGGAAGCGACGCCATTGTTTCACAGACGCGACGGAGATTGTAATGGTTTATTGTTTTTACTCGTTTCCCTTCGTTCTCTCGATTTCTTGGCCGTTTTGTCGCAATTACGCAAAATTTCCGTTTCGAGCTCTGGCTCCAGCTTTATCAGATAAACCGTAACAAGAGATAGAGACAGAGAAACCGATAGACAGAAAGAGAGAGAAAGGAAGAGGAGGAGGAGGACCGAGAATTGTGAGAAGAAAACGATGAAAGAAAGGGGTCTAATAACGAAATGGAATTCGAAGGTGCAGCGGACTCGCGTTAATTGTTTTCATCCAATTAAGGAACGCCGGCGGCCGCGAACGTTTCATTATTTTAAGAGCGACGTCGTTCTTCTCCCCGCGACTTATCGAACACTCGCTTCTCCATCGAATCGTTTATATCGGTGCCATTTTCCAAGCCGTTTAATCCCGGTAATGCGAAACAGTAAGGTCGCAGGAAAGAGAAAGCACCGAACTGTTACTCGTATTCGCGTTGTCGTTTTACGGTGTCGCCGTTTCGAGTTCGATAGGTCGAGTGGCCCGTCGAGGCCAGACGCCCAAGCCCAACGAATTGCATTTGAAATTGTAATACTCGCTCCTTTGTCTCTCTTTTTTTCTCTCTCCCTCGTTGCTTTGCCCTTGTCCTTCTCCCCGTGTCTTTTTATGCATCCCCCGGGATACAAGATTTTTCCTTTCGTATCTGGCTTTCCACGTTTCTCAGTGAATTTTCTCCGGTTACGCGTTTTGCTTGCCGCGGTTTTCTTTCCGCATCCGTCTCGAGTAATAGCCAGCCACGCGATCCTCCTTTTCAGAGTTGCTTAACGCGAATAACTTCCCTGCGTGCCAGATCTAATACGTTTCACACTGAGCCAGAGAATGTAACATTTCCAACCTTTGTATACACTCCAGTAATATACAATAGAATTAGATTGCTGATTTTTCTTTTATATTAAGCGTGGGAGATGTAAAGATACAAAAAGACAAGATTTATAAGATATCCATGGTACAATACTATGAATGTATTCGTACAGTTCGATGAACGAGACAGATAGAGATGACAACTCCAGCTAAGATTCATTCAACACAGCTTAAGCTCATATATGTGCTCCTGAATTATATTTTTATACGTACACTTGTCCATGCTCTGTACAACAGTACTCGTCTCAACACTAATGTTATTTCGTATTGTGCATTACTTTAAAGAGACCAGATTCGTAAATAAACTAAAACTGAATTGAATGAAATGATCAACATGAATTTCAACATCGCCTCAATGAGAAAAGTACAAACTATTAGGTTGTCCGGAAAGTGTCTTTCTTTTACAGACAACAACGCATCTTTAGACAAACATGAAACCTAATCTGTCAAACGTTATGATCTTTACTTCGATAGAACAAAATGGATCATACGTAGTTCGATAAAATAATATAAAATATAAAACGTAGTTCGATATAATAATATAAAATGTTTCCGTTTCCATTATTATCCATATACAACGAAAGAAACTTTTCGAACGACCTGATATAAGTTTCCCGATTTCGGAACTCGATTCCACAAAGATTCACTCGGTATCCTCCGTGCCTTCTTCTATCTTCCTCCTAATTTCTCCCTCTATTTCTCAGTTTTCACAGTCGTTCTATCGATCATCGAGAATCTTTTAACTTTCGATGGTAATCCAAGCTGAACGAGAGAATTAGATTCGTTAGCCTTTCGTTGCCTCTTCTCCCGTGATTTCGTGTCTGGAAGACGCGAGAGCATCGACGAAGGCAATCGCCTTGCGGGAATATCCCAAGCCAAGTCAGGGTTCGAGTGGAGAGGTCTGGGATTTTAATGGCGTCGGAATATTGCGTCGCGTGAAAAACGACCGTAGACGTTGAGTTAGACAGGCAAGGATCCACGGGAGCCTTCTAAATGCCTGGCTCGACTCTCCGAGAACCGTGGTCGATGTTATTTACGTGGAATAGGGATGGCCGGCTTGTCGCGTGGTCGTTGCTTAATCACCCTTCTAATCCATCGTGATCGTGGCTGCTGATCGGCGGCCGCCTTCTGGATTAAGCCGGTGAGATTAATCGATCGGTAGCACGCGACGCAACGCCATGCACTGTGACGAGATCATTTGCAACCTTAAGGAAATTTTCTCATCCGGCATTTTGAAATCTTAAACCTGCTGACCTCCGCGCTTTTGTTATATCTCTTCGTATATCTTCCTTTTCTGAACTATTTTATTCATGAAAAATCACGAAACGTATAAAAAATTACATCGAGTAGGAAAACCAAGTATCTAAGAGCTACGTATGTTTAATAACGTTTATTGAAATATAACGCACATTTCGTGGTTTTTTTTTCACGAAACTCATTCGAAAGAAGCAGGCAAGAAATTAAATACTTTAGAGGCCCGTAAAAAATATTAGAAGGAATTTATTGCAGAAAAAGATGACAAGTTTCTCGAGAACAAACTCGTTATAGGTAACAGAAAGTCTAATTTCACTTAAATCTTTCTTAACTTTGGCCAAGAATTTTCCAAACAATCTAGGATCGTTATTAAGTTAAAGTTTCGTCATTGTTTTAATATATTCACTAATGAATGGTCGAATGAAAGATGGAAAAAGAATATCCGTGCAACCTAGATTCATCGTTAGTCGATTATTCCTTTTTAACGAGCAACTTTATCAGGCCGACTTTTCCTCCCCGCGACTTCGCCGGGCTATTAATATTCATTCCTTTAATCCGACTTAAAGGGCAGTTCTTTCTAAGTTCCGGTGCCAAGCCTGACTCATCGTCACGGTACAAACGTGGTCTCTATTCGTCTCATTGTCCCGTTGCGAAACGAGAACGCGGCTAAAAGATCGATCTCTCTGGTTGAGAAAAACGTCGATGAACCGGAGGGCAGGATTTTAATTTTTCAAAAATATGTGTTCGACAGCTTTCTGTCGTGAGTGTGGTGCCAAATGGAAAATTCGAGAAAATAGCAGACTCGTATCTGTGCCCTATCGAATGTAGTCACGCGACTTGTTAAGAGAGACGAGATAAAAAAATCATGTTTCTTTGGCAATACAGCTAAAATTGAATTACTTTGCGTCCAATTGAATTACTTTGCAAAACGCATTTGCAATCGATAAATTTTGTAACACGATTTTGTAGCAAAGAAAGGAAATTTCTGAATGAGAATCTCGGAATACTAATGACAAAGAGGAGCGATAAACACGGTGCTCTTTGGAATTACAATTTCTTACGTGCCATGAATGCTATTTAATCGTTTAAAAAGCACATATACACATTTCTGATCCGAGGCTTACGCTGATCTTATACTTGCAACAAATATCTTGTAATTTTTACAATATTCTCTATATACATGTTCCAGATATTACGTACATTTTTAGATTGCTGTCAAATCTCGTCAATAAAATCAGGATGATTGTGTCTCATTACGGTGCCAATGGAACTTCAAAATTTATTTGATATAACAGCGCACGTCACATAAACATGAAAGTTTGCCGCTGCAAGTGTTCAAACACTATCCACAGTCGTTGTAGCTTGAAAACAGGCGGAACACGGTTTCGAATGTTGACGCTTCGTTCTGAAAACACCTGGTGTGTACAAAGTCTATCGATGGAAGGCTTGCGACCAAAGAATGGCGAAGAATCCTTACGAATCGTTTGCCGTGTCCGTTTCGTCTCACGAAATCTCGTCCCCGAGATATGTTCGCGGCCCGAAAACTAAATTACCGCAATGCGGAGGATACGGTCCCTTTGTCCTCTTTACGATTCAAACGTGCTCCACATAATCTTCGTATTTGCCACCATGTCGCCATGGTATCTCACAATTAGGTGTGGCTCACCGTGCCGGGTTATCTGGACGTTTTGTTCGAACGGAGATTTAAACGTCCCTGTTGGCTCTTCCTTTGTCGAAGCGGGCCAGAAACGAGCCTGCCGGCTATTCTCTTTCGTGGGAAGAGTTAACAGCCGAAAGAAGATCACATGCGACGTAAAAGAGAAACAAAGCTTGCTGGACTCTTTTCTAATGAAACGAGGCGAGCGTGAGAACGCTCGCAGTTGTACAACAAATTTGCTAATTGACTGAATATTTCAACTTGCATGGAATTGAATTGGAATGTTAATGAAGTGCAAGATGTGGCAATTATTATTATGTTTGAATAATCAATCATATTTACGGTCAAACATATTTGTTATGACCGAACAATACATTACAGATATTACACGACATATTTAACGAGTAGGAACGTTGAATAATTCGAGTGCTCTAGTTTTGACAAGAACCGAATCGCTTTTGCGTTTGTACTATTAGTTCCATGTAGGTGAAGCAATCTTTCTTCTGCCATCCATTTACGTTCCCTTTTCCCCTCTTTTCCCTTACAACTTCTTCGCTTGCTCATCCCAGTTGCAAAGCACGCGACGCGGTTCCTTGATTTTACAGCAAGAAACGAAAGCTTATCGCCGCCACGAGTTTGGTTTCCAGAATTCTGGTGATTCAGAGTAAACAACGAACCATTTGTCTTCTTCCTTTTCCTTTCTCTTGGACAACGAAAAGGTGTTTGCAAGAACTATCTCAACACCATTGTATTCGTCGTGACATTTATGTACTAATTAATTAAATTCAACTATGTTAAGTTTCGTATCATTTGGTAGTACTTTTATACGGCTATGGAACGTCAATGCTATGAAAATGAAAAATTCGTGGAACTGGATGAAAGGACATTTCTCGTTGGGAACTAAGGGTACACAAATACTTTTTATAGTCATCCATGTAGATCCCCTATTTCTTCCACCGAATTTTATGTTTCTCAATATCGACGCGACTTTGATATCGTCGCGTATACTTTTATCATGCAGTTGTTCGTTATTCGAAAGCCTTTCTACTCGATGTAGCATGATTCTTCGCCATGTATGCCAATATATGCTTACTATATGTCTCAAGAATACACGTTCTCTGTTGTAAGTCGCCGATCGAGCAGAATATTCTTCAAGCTGATTTCTGGCCATTCGTATGCGCGATTTAGGTGTCGTTAGCATATCGAAATACACGAACGACATTACAGCAAAGTGTGGTTCACTGGTGCGCGTAAACTACGCAAGTCCACGATGAAACAATATCGACAGAAACCAAGTTTTTTCTCGCAATTCTCGTCCGTGACCGGAACACGACTGGCTTGTGATCGTTGCCAGAGTATTTCGGCTAATTTGAATATTCATTCACGGAGATGGCTCGATCGCGACCTCGATTACCTCGATCCGTGGAGAATTTCGTGGAGCCAGCTCGTAAAAAGCGTTCAGAGTAATAGCCACGACAGAAGGGACTCGAAATTCTAGATTAAAGTCGCCCGATCCCGAAAAATCCGGAAATGAAAAGAGACTCGTTAATTTTAAAGCGTTCGACGCTGTTTTACGAATAATCCGATACTTTGCCATAGTGGGATCTCCGCTGTGAATGCGAAATTGGAAACGTTTGCGTACGAAATGTACGAACGTAAATCCGATAAATTAGAATTTATACGATAATTCAACTACTGCCATTATCATTCAACTACATAAAATTAACTACAGTCTAACATCGAAAAGTAAGTAATATAAAAATTCTACCATCCAAAAGATAGTCCAATCGTACGATATTTTAACGACTTCGAACATTCCGATTTTATTCCGACTAAGCTGGTACTGAAATTTTTTTCATTTTGATTTTGATTTGATTTTGATTTCCTCGAGAAACGTATAATTTATCTCGAGATATTCATATAAGATTACCTTGCAAATACGTTATAGGTGCTTCTTTCTCAAAAAACTATACGATTGTCGTATATATTTTACGCAATCGTTTTACCTGAAATTCACATTTCTCCAAAAAATCCGCCGTGGTCCTGCCATGCTTCGATATTTCATCCACGAGCAATCCAATTATTATTTCAAATAAGATGATTGATCCATTGATCCATCCGCTAGACTGAATGGAATGTCGCGCGATTAAATTCGAATGAGCGGAACATTCTATACGAATGACAGAAGGTGTCCATTCGAGAGCTCGACAGTGAGATGTACATCTATATAATCGATTCGCCGGGTAATCCAGGTAAATCCCTTTGCCCGATATCTCGCGAGAAGGAAGGTTATCATTATTCCTGGGATAAAAAAAGGGCTTGCATGGGCGTTAGCGCGACCAATTCAACGTGAAATAATCTATTTCCTCGAGTTAAGTGGGTTTAGCCCGTCGCTGAGCAAGCACGTATTCTCGACCGCGGAAACAAACTTGCACAGACATAATACAGTTGTAGGGTTTTTCCCGAATTTACGATAACTGGCATTCAGATAACCCAGAAACGTGCTTATCCTTCGGGAACAGCTGCTGTACGCCGCTTTGTAGCCAGCCAGGACGCGCGCAATCCAATCGGTTTAACTCATCTTTACGGCTGTAAAAGAATTCAAACGCGGTCCCCTAAGTGGATGCGTGCTTCCGGTTTTACGTGAAAACTGTCGACTTTCCCATATTTTACACGATTTAGGAATATCAAGTAACGATGCTTCGTTATTTTCGACATATTTCACAGCGATATAAGGATATTACCGAAATATCTTCTATTACTGGAAGTATATTATTATGGGCAAATTTTGTGAGCCTAAAATTTCTTGGAAAATGACAATACAGCAAGAAAGTGGCTGTAAGTGTTGGACGATGCAGCACACTTTCATTATACAAAAGATTAATTACATATCTTCGGCTCGTTTTGTTTCCATGGTATAAATATTAGGTTGTCCGAAAAGTTCCTTTCGTTTCATAAGGTGATAATAGATGAACGACAATTTCTGTTTTATATTATTTTATTGAATTAGGTATGAGTCATTTCGTTATATTTCTATTATTATGTTCGTACATAATTCGATAAACTAATATAAAACAAAAAGCATTGTGCGTCTAATATTTCCTTATAAAACGATAGAAACATTTCGGACAACCTAATAGAACGAAGAAGGTTCTTGCAAGTTAATAAAGGGAACCTTGATTAATTAATAATATATATATATAAAATAGCAATAATATTTTAACTAGGACTCGACATACTGCTTCATTCGATTCTTCTCAATTTTAATTTTATGGGTTAGAAAAATACGAAAATTCTTGGAAATTGCCAACAGCTTATTGAGTATGAATTGAACGAAGTATCAAATTCTGTTTTATAAGAAATATAACTTTTAAGAGATAAACCATTGATAGGATTTCAAATATACATTTTATGTTTTATATAAAATACGTATATCCGCTATTTCCACAAACAGATAGCGAGCGTTGCTTTTCGTCAGCGATACATAAAATACTTTATTTAGTAATATTCTTATATTGAACAGAACAAGATTGATTCGACAGAAATCGACCATAGTATTTGCACACTTATCAGCCGCAGTGAACGTTAAATCTATCGAGTGTTTTACGCTCGATTTGCGTTCAACGCTCAATCGTAGAATAATTATGAGTGAACGATGAATTAACCGATCAAATAAACGCTGCGCTGTAATCAGGAAAAGTTTCGCCGTTCAAATTATGAATAATTTTCCCAGTGGCTTCCGCAGAGAGGATGCGTGCACGTGGCTACATATCGAATTACTATAATTTACACCTGCCCTGGAAAATTCTGCTCTTTTAATCGGCCCTCTCGAATTAGTCGTAAATTTATATTTGGAATCGATGGCCAACTAAATAGCACTATACGTACATCGTAACGCAATGAAATCGTCGCGTGTAACTAGCGATATACTTTTTCAAAATTCACTCGTATTTTCCCATTTTACCTTTTTAGTCAGCTTATCATCACACACTGTAGATCATAAATATTTCGATACTCCTAAATCAATGTAAATATCGTATAAAGTGTACTGCGAATAAAACTCTTTGATCTAATTTCGTGTAATACAATTTTGACGTAGGTGTATAATACAAAACCATTTTAAAATTAAAATTAACACTGTAATAAGACACGACTATGATGATTACATTTGAATTAAAATTTGAAATCAATCTAGAAATGTATATAGGAGTTAAAAAATATATATTGCAAGCATACGATCGAACAGTTAGCTACAATAATTACTTAGCGATTCCTTCTTCGACATTAATTATGTCATTAAAACTATTATTCTCGTATAATAATTTTTACGCACTTTTTGCAATAAATTATTGTAGTCTATATATTCGAATAAATGGAAAATTTCACGAAATAACGCGCCTTGTTCGTTCGACTCACAAAGGCTATTATTTTGCCTAATCCAGTATTTCTCTTTGTGAACATCCGGAACAGAGTACGATGACAGAATAATAAATGCAACGATATCGACAGGAGAATTTGAGGCGAGCCGCGCCATACCTGTCATTATGAATGTATTTAACGGTCGTTAATATGGCTAGCCTCATCAACGTTTATTATTCATAGGTCATAACGCAACTAAAAAGCAACTGTTCTAAAATAATTTAAAAATATACATCAATTTGTTACCATCGTTCCCTTCTGCTTAATCCTCTTTATTTTTCCGCTCAGAAATTTAAAAACAATTCAAGAAATCCACGAAGACTGAGCGCGTCCTCGACGATCCTACACTAAAGCAATTTTACCCATTGCCATCGATTCTTCGCTCCTCCGCGACGAAGAGAATTTTTCACCGCGAAAACTCCGTCTTTTAGAGACGAATGAGAAAATTTCGAAAACTTTCGCGAAGAACAGCAACCTGGTACCGAGTGTACGCTAAAAAATGACACTCACTGACCCGAATACTTGGCTCGACGGCGAATCGATGGAGGAAAGGCGTTGCTTCCTTCGTCAAGCTCCCCTCGCGATCCATCGCTCTTCCCTTTATCGCTGGGCCGTAACAATGCTGGCAGTCGAGCGAGCAAGATTTCAACGGAATCTCCGAAAAAGCGAATTAATCACCCCTTTAGCTCTTCAGGCTCGACCTTCTTTTTTTTTCAAGGCTCTCTCATATGCAGGAAGCGGGTGGTGGCGTTTCGCTAGCTTTTCGACGAACGCGATCGCGCATTTATACGTCGTGGCTCGATGACAAATTACGAGCCCGGGTCCGGTGAAATTACGAGCTCACGGTAACGAAGAGAATTTCTGCCTCGTAACTTTTTTCCCCGGCAGGAGAGCCACCCTCCTCCCTAATCGCTTCAATTTCCATCGGTCTAACCTACAGTGGCTCACAAAAATATTCCAACGCATTCAACGCAATTTTTTGATGAATATATTATTCATATACATTATACGAAACATCCTGGAATTTTGCTAACATTACGAGACACGATTGCCGTAATTATAATAGTGAAACTTGAAGCATTTTTTGTCGGCTTCTACGTTTCATCTTTATGATACCGAATTTTTGCAGCCATATAAAAATACTAAGAAACGAGACGCGTAATTTAACATACCTGGACTGGATTAATTGCAACGTACATGCAATAACACATACGATGATGTGGCAATATTTTTTCCAGCCACTGCATATACAGTATTATTTATCTGAATACTACAGTACTATTCATCTGAATTCTATTTATTGGAACGAAATCTCTCGTCTAGTCGATTTAATCTGTTTATCTGATCTTTGGCTGCTATTATGCGAAAGAAAAATTATAAATAGCGAGGAAGGTAAGCGAACTCCAATCGTAGGATCTGTTTGCCCCCTGACAAGTTCAGATAAATGGAGTTCGACCGTATACAAAAAGTCTGCAGCAGCGTTCCAATACTTTTTTGAACCACTGTGCTTCTTCATTTTCTTGTCGATGTATCCCTCTCGATCGAGCGGCAATTTTTCAACGCTCTGTTTTTCAAAGCTCGTTCAACGATCAGGTAGAATAGCTGCGGACGAGGAGACATAAATTCCTGGCGAATTCATTTTCATAGATGAATTTTCGCTGTCTAGAGCTCTTGAAATTAATAGAGCGTTTACGGGATCTCGATATCGTTCGATTAAATTGCCATGGTGATCGACGAGCGTCATGGGGCAATTTTCCATAGAAATCAGCATCGAGCACGGCACCGGTCATCGATTCAAAAGGAAACCGCGATCGCGCTGTCGATCTTGACAGCTAATCCGTATATTCGCTAGGCGACAGGAACACGGCCGCGCACGGCCGATGTGGATCGTGTTCACGATTATGGAACACGGCGACGCAGGTGAAACGTGCGAAACTTCCGGTACGTGCGGTCGGAAATGGCCATCGAGCGTTCCGCGTCGATGTTTCGGCGACCGAGCCGACGCTACATTACGAGATCGCGAGCTTCATAGTTCGCTCGTTGCATCTCACGGCTGATAAACTACGTGTCCATTGCCGTTAATTAGAAATCACTGGCAGTGTGCATGCGTGCTACATTTTAATTACACGAAACAGCCACGTAGGCTTGATCGTTGACGATTATTCGCTGGTTAATCCTACTATGACTACAAACAATCGATTATCTTATCCGCGCTGTCGATGATTTATAACGTTTCAACACGCTACGGACTCGTCTTTGAATTTGATCAACGAGGAGATTCCTATCGATAAGGAGAAACAACTTGACGAAACCATGTTTTACAATTCTACACTGCACTTTCTTCTAAACGTCTCGTGAAAATTTCAATTCACTTCTTCAGGGCACAGGAATAGATTTAATTTGAGATATTCACGAAATGCTAATTGACATATTGATGAGAAATTTGTAATAACAACATGATGCAGCTTTTCTCAATCACTGGTACGAGACAGATAATTAGGTACATGGCTATTATGTGCAATATATAATATATAAATGATATTCAAAAATTGACATGTTATATGTCAATTAACTATTGCTAATTAAATGAAACCACGTAGGTCTATTTAGAGAAACAAAAATCGCTTTGAAATCTCGGAAACACTTCCATCATCCAGCTAAGATCTGTGACAATCGTGAGATGTGAAGCTGGAAACGAAGCAAGTTTCGTTCGAATCGTTGCGAATCAACGTACATTTAAATTTGTTATAAAGAATTCTACGTGTGTATATTTAAATGAAGTTTTGAAAAACAAGGTGAACTTAATCTTTATTAAATAACTGACAAAAGACGTAATACGATAACTACCAATAATCATTTTAACACGCCACAGTCTTTAAATTCACATGGAAGAGAACGTGATACCGTAATGGAAATGTATCGTAATGCACGATTTGATTTGGCAAATTGTAAAACCACGGTACTTTATTCTCTATCGATTTCCTTAATTACGTAACGTGCAGTGTTAAAGCTGCAAGGTATCGTTGCGCAGAACGACTTGAAAATATATTATCAAGTTTCGTTCTACCTTTTGCCATTTCAATGCAATTGAGCTATTCAACTACCGAATGTCGATAGTTAAAGTTCCGCTTGGCGCAAGCACGGAACAGGCGCGCGATCACATACTCGCGTATTTTCATCGAGACTTTAATATTACGTGCGGTAGCGTTGTTAAACAAAATTCTTGCTGCGAGCAATTTCATCGGGTCCGGAAAGCCAACGATTTTCCACGGTTTTTCATGCGTCGGCTTTTTATCAGACAAATTTAGCAAAGACACGCCTGTAAACCGTTTCATTTTGAAACGCGACAGCCCACAGGGAATCGGCCAATTTTCCCTGGATATGTAATTTCGTCCACGTACTGCCCGACAATTGCAACTCTCCACCATGAAATAAGGGTAGGGGGTAAATTCAAGAAGCAAAAGTTCTAATTTCTCGACGTATTCTACAACCTTGATCGTTGATAAATATCAGTATAATGTATTTGATGTTATAACGAAAATTTCACATGTGACAGTTTTGCATATAATAAAGCTAGATCTTTTTTTCCTTTGTATCCACTATTATACATTTTTCAGACACGAAATTTTTCAAAAATTATGACTCATCGTCAGAGTTCGTTTGAAACATCACAATACAAAATTCTAAAATATATCGTTCTAACACATCTAACACAGTTCATATAATATTTTAAAATACCCACAGTTAAAGAAGAAATATCCAAATTCAGTAATAGATGTAACATAAAAGTTAAAACCACTAAAATCCACTAGTTACTCAATTACTTGACACGACGGATCAGATCCACAGGCTAAAAAGACATTACCCTTTAGATTTAAGCATTAGTTTTCAACTAGAATCAAACATACGATAAACACTTATTATACACGACATAGTACGACGCCAGAATAATTTACTTATAATTCTCAAAGAGAATTTATTGTAAAATTCTTCCAAATAAAAAAATATATATAAAATCGTAGTATTACCATCGATAATTAATCTCTGCAACGACGACGCGAATGATCGAATTTTGGACGGTCAGTTTCAGACAGAAGAGTGAGAAAAGCAACCTCCGTTCTAATTCACATCACAAAAAACCAGCTAAATCAAGATATTCGAGAAACGAAGCAACATTAAAATCCTGCAAATTACCTTTCCCAAAAATCGACTTTCTCGTTGTTCTCTCGGAAAATCAGCCAAGTTATAGACCACATAATACCTGTCCATACGTGTTCTTGCTAAAATATTTGCCACTTCCTATAAATCTACCTTCGAAGCTACGTGATCGATTGCGATCGTTGCAGCGAATTCCCGACTCGGAAAGAACGGCCAGAGGGAGAACGAAGTCTTCCTGACCAGTTGATAGCGGCAACTTGATGGAGAAATGAGGCAGAAAAAGTCCCGATCCCGCAGACCTGTTCCGCGTTCCCGGCGATTGGGCAGTGGCCTGATTTTCATGGTCGACTAGCCGCAAGATAGATTAAGTATAACCCTTCGTACACCTTGCCATCGGTGTCCGTGGCACGATGCGCCATATACGAGTTGCCTGTGACGCTGCGATACGTCCGGTGAATTTCACGTTCGCGTGATTTTACACTGCGATACGAGACTCGAAGGCTTGGCTGCTGGAACGGAAGAAATACTCGAAAAAAGAATACGGAGAATTAACCGCGTGTATTTCGCAAAGCACGTTCGTTTACTGGTCGATCGTGAGTCGACTTTCGTCCCCTACGAAATTCCTTTCTATTTGAATTTTCTTTATTTTATAGGAAGAAGTTACCATCTATCTAACGAAACACGTGAAAGAGGAAATATAAAAAAAAATTAACCGTGCGTTCTTTGCAAAACTCTAGAATCGGCATTTTTCTGTTATCTGCATTTTCTTTTGTTTAATGTTGCAATTTCTTGATGAAATATTGGAAAAAGGAATTAACAGATAGTTAGATTTTGCTAAATAACGATATCTGTCTGTCGGACTTGATCTTTATATTTTATCACAGACAGTTTCACTTAAAGTCCTTCTGATCTGCTATTTCTTGTACGCAACTGTATTTAGGATGATCTAAACAGACGCAGTTATATCAGTAGGCATAATCTGGTATATTCTCTTGATGGACAATTATCTCTTCAAAGACAGAATTCTTTTAGTATTAAAGAAAAATTACTTTTTTTAATTAGTTAGTAATAGTATAAACACATTAATCAATAAAATTAGTCAGAGATAATTAATATATAACACTATACATGATAACGCTAACAATTGTATGGAATTACAATTATGTAATCAATAATGTATTAATAATTATATATCATTATAATAGTTATTACCTTTCCCATTATGATAGTTCTCACATTTGTTGTTAAAGATTTCGACAATTTCTCAATCATCTCTAAAGTTAATCTCGCTTCTTACAAGCAACTTAATACTTACAAACTAGGATCTATATCTCTTCTAAAGTCTTTTACAGTTCTCGTTCGTGTAATCGTATCGTCAATATCGTTTCTTTTACCAGTTTCCAATACAAAACTACCAAACTGTACGATGAAGGAGTAAAATCGAAACTCGTGAACATTTGGTCAGTAATTGCGCTCAATTGCGAACTATTCTGAGAGAGGATTGGCCAAAAAGGGAATTTAATCAGAGGACATGGTCAGTGTCGCAACAGGAAAAGTTGTCGGGACGAAAATTAATTTTCTATCCGTCGCGACGATCGTATCCCGGTCGACTCTGTTCGCCAGGTCACGGACTTAATAATATCATAATGGCGACCATAGCTCGCGGTGTGTCATTAAAAGTGCCGTCACGCCACACGAATGACCTATACACTATACGCTATCGGCGCTCGCTTTTCGCCAGATACTTGGCCGTACATGACTTACCGGCTCACCGAGCAATTTCCCGGAAATTAACGTGACGTAGAATTCGTGGACCGTCGGTCGTTCATCTTATCATCGATAAAGCCCTAGTAACATTTTGATCTCTCGGGATCGAGGCAACCGACCTAGCAGATTCCCCTTTTTAATAGGAAATCATCCTCTTTGACGTCGTTGAACAAGGTTCCTCGAGAATTTATGTAATCATCGATGTGATTTAGAGGAAATTACTGGCGCAATTTCACGTTTCTTTTACCTGTTACTAGACTACGAATTTTCATAGGAATTTCCATTTTTCTAAATCGAATTAGAGAAATGGGATCCAAGTAGAAGTTCATATCATCCAAGGAATATTATAACATACTTGTTGTGTGGTACTCCAAACTTTGCATACTTTACGCATTTTTTCAATCAATTTTACCTAGTATTTTATATCGATTTGAAATAAACATCTGCCTAAACGTCTACTTACTACGATAGACCTCTGGTTATTCGATTCTCCTTCGTTACCAGAACCAACCAACAAAGCTGAAATCGTTACAAACATATTTGATGTATCTTTTTTCAACTAAAAAATCTGCTGACGTAGCTAGAATGCTAGTTTGCAATTTTCCATCGAAATTACGCTCGTTGGCAGAGTGAGATTGCGTTCCTTTGAATTCGGCTGGCTGAAACAGCTGCCGCTTTTCCCGGAATTTTCCATCGTAATTCCCGCGCCTTTCCGAGGTTTTCGTTAATTTTCATCGCGTTTCACGAATTTTCAATGGCGTTTCACTGACAAACAGAGAGTCCCGTGCCCGTTTCTACGCTGTTCTCGTATCGTAGTTATACGGTTAAATCGCGATCGCGTTTCTCCCTGATACCGGATTCTATTAAATTCCGATTTGCAAGTAGATTCCGCAGCGTTTCATCAAACGCGTAACAGGATACTCGAGCACAGCAGCTGACTGGCGTGTACTGTTCGTTCGAGCAACCGTCTGTCTATCTGGCCGTTCATCTGTCTGATTGAATCTTCCTTGAAAGGGCCAATGACCAAACGAACAGAACCAATCTGCCTGATACTGATCTCTCTTCCTCTCTGTACGAGACGTAACGTAAATTGACCAGTTTTCCCGGTACTTTCCATTATCGCGGGGATCCACGTGACTCGAGTGCACCGCAGCGAGATTATACCAGCTGTGTCTCGGACAGGTCACTCGAGCCACCAGGTTCTCCTTTCGACAATCTACCGTCTTTCCTTCCACGTCACTTTTTCTCCTATCTTCTCACCAGCGACGAATTGCGAGAAATTGACGGATTCGATTCCACGGAAAAGATGAGCCTTTCTCCTCTCCATTTATTCTCCATCTCGTTTCAAGGCTGAAGAGAACGAAGCGATATCGAGATGCAGCTTCGTTAGTCGACCATGAACGGAATAAACGCGTTCGCTGTCACGATTGTCATCGTTTTAAGAAATTTATTAAATTACCAAGTACTAAGTTGTACCGTTTACTCCTTCTTTTAGAATAGTTAAATTATTTCAAATTATTCGTATTTAATATAAATTTCGCGGACTACGAACGCTACGTTTTTAACGAACGCGAATGACTTAGATAACATTGTCGAGGGAAAATGTCGTAGGTAAATATTAGATTTTCCAAAAATTAAACGCTTATGATATCGTTGCTTTGCCTTGATAGTAGCACGACCTGACAGATTTTAGATTTGCCGTCCATACAATTATTATATCGCGTTTATACTTTTATCGTATAAAACGATATATTTGTAGTTTCATGAGTTTTGCATCGGAGAGAAAAAGTATTGCTTTTATCGCTCATCCTCAGTTGTTTCGTGACGCTGATGACTGCAAATGGAATGTTGCACTGCTTACGCGAATAGTGGCGTATCTTGTGTCAAGTTAGTCGTTAGAATGTCGTTGAAATGGCTCAGGATGTCTACAGCATTTCTTTGTCAATTTTAAATCGCCTCTCCTCTAAAGTTTACGTTTTCTGAGTCGTCGCACGATCAAAGGAAAGCACAGTCAACGCATTAAGGAAATGAAATCCTAATTATTCTCTTTCTTACCCTACCTCTCCGATAATGCTACCAACTAAACGAAAAGCTGACAAATTTTGAATACCGCCACAGTGGCGATCTCTGACCGTAAAAGGATAAAGAAGACAGGCACGTGCGTTCCTGGCGAAGATATGGAACATTTTTAGAGTATTCAAATGTTCATTGTCCGACTCGATGAGCAATCGCCCAACGGCGAACGAACGAAGCAATTTCCTTTACATTTTCATTTCACGAAATTCTGCTGAACAACGTGCAACCAAGTCCGGATGATCGAACGTTTAAACAACGTACGATCGAGCTTTAGTTGGAGAAATGGCTGTACACTTTCGTTGCCACAGACACGAGCTCGAAATAATTCAAAGATACAAATTGCTCGCGACACGGGTTCCGCGCTGGTGAGATCGATACTCGTTGGCTGCGGCTTCCTGGTCCGATACATTGCGAATATATTTCCAGGTCTATGTACGTGCCATTACGTGCATTTATTTTAGTCGATTTTAACCGATCGAATGGATGACAGAAAAATGTATATATTTGATCAATACGTGGGCGTTTTCGTTGATATTATAAGATGCTGGAATGCTGATATGTACGTTTCTACTTCAGATCTTTGGATTTCATCACTCTTCTTCTTTTTCTTCTTCTTCTGCTTTTGAAACGAATCATAATAAAACACGTTGTTCAGTGAGTTTGAGAGTTACATGAGTTATGTTGCTTTTATGATTCTCAATGGAAGTTGCTACTTTGTGCTTCTTTCGTGTTTTCTTTCGGTAGAGACAGAGTTATCTCGAGGACTTTAGCTCGTGTTCGTAGTCGTAGCTTTAGTTTCTTTTAAACGCGCAATCGAGAGAATTGCCGTAGAATTCTGCGAGAAGGTTTCAACGAGAATTTCTCGAGGATTTGGAATTCTTGCGTTCTACGCTCATGATACAAAGTTTTCACAGCCTCAAACATACATTCTGTTCGAGCGAGGGATTAAAAGTATCAAAAGACACGACTGCACACCAATGAAATGCAATGACTGGAGAAACTATGCTTGAAATCGCACATACATTCTCAGATTGTTTTCAACTCGTTCGCGTGAAATTTGACAAAGTTAACGTTCAATGTTGTTAAGACATAGACGCGATTTTGATATATTCGATTATTTATATATTAGGAATAAACAGATGGTTATAAATTATGATCTTCTACGTGCGATATATTTAAGTACAGGTTGCAGGTAGTTTTAGTGCTAAATTATTAAAACTTGCATGGTCTTAAGAACAGATACACCAAGTTTGCCAGACACAGGCTGAAAAAACGAACGACCTACGAAGCTTATAAAGTCTACGTGTAATTCAGACCCAGTGGACACGCCACTGGGAAGAGAATAAGAATATAGGTTCCTCGGTTGCGTTGTTCCTGGCGTAATAAAAATCAATTGAGCACGACGAACAACATGTTACCCGTGGACTTATGAGTCTGCCAAAGTTTCTCGAGTTCTCGTGCATTCTTTCACCCCGAAAACCACCACCAACTTCCAAGATAAAGACAGATAGACTGGGTAGGTCTTCCTGTCAGAGATTATAGCCAGGTTACATCGTAAGACAATTACGCGGGGCTTCGCACGCTTTTGCTTACGTTTTTACTGCACGCGCTTGGAAAAACACCAGCCGTGAAATGTCGAATTATCGGGAATCATAGGTTGGGATTTTGAACGGTTTCAAAGCGGGGCAAGCGACGAGCTAATCAAATTCTATCGATTCGAATGGCCACGAGCCATCGTTCGAGGTTGGCTTTCTTCGTCGAATTTGCAGGTTGCAAAACCACGTTGGGCTTGCAGCGACAAAAAGCTGGACGAATGGATCGGAAAAGCCACCGAGGTCGTTCGAAATCCAATAGCCGGTACACTTGTAATGCCTGTCGAATAGCCTCGTTGCCAACGATCGGTACTTCCGTGACTTCGATATTGCCGAAAATTTCCAAGGCTCGTGGTAGACAGAATCGCGTAGACGAAATACGGTGGCTCACGAACACGTTTCAACAGTTACAGAAACCTTTTGTAGATATATCGCGTGTGTTTTGCGATATTAATTTGAAATTTCATAAATACTGCAACGAAACACGATCATTGGGATTATTATGTTGCGAATTTTTACGCGGTTTCGTATTTTTATAGACAGAACTAAAGAAATGGAAGCTACGTAGAAATCTGCTTCGTATAAAATTGTAAAAAGTATTCCACTCTGGATATTTCATATATTTATGTGTATTATATACACCACCATTCAGAAGTCTTCAGACACTCGTTATATTTGCTTCAAAACTAGAAGAAGTTAAGTGGTTATTAAAAAACGCGAAAGAATACGATTTAACTTGACGTTTTATGTGACAATGAAAGTATCTAACGCGGTAGATATCAATGTGCCAGTAGCTGGCACTAAAATTTATACTAAAAAATGTGTAAAATTTAAAATTCATAATATACATTAAACATCAAAACTTTATTCAAATTAGTACATATCCTAAGACTTTTGAACAGCAACGTAAATTCTGTGTATTTTCGCACTCTTGAAATCACGAGCATAAAAATCCTCCCGTGGGCCATCGTGTACCACTGCGTGTATAAGTGCATACGTATATATTTCTAGTCTGTCGGCCAATTGCACGACGTTAGTAGGTCCGAGGTGTTGGTTTATTAATTCTCGTGATCCCATCCTTTGTTTCACGTCCAATTAATTCTCGCTGTTTGTCCGGGTGTCAGAGAGAAAATTGCGAACAAGGAGCGAAGCAACCGCGGCCTTTACGCGCCTCCCCGCGTCTTCCCCAATTAATCGATCGGTCTGCCGTTTAATTAGGCGGCTTGTTAACGAAAGTGTCTTCGTTAAAATATATTTACCGAAGAACGATAACGTCTGTTCGGTGGTGGTCGGCCGCCAATGCGCCGCAAAATTAAAATATGTCAACTCCGTTCTGCCTAGATCCTCATCGAACAAAATACACGTTGTGGAAAACGTAACCATATGGTTTACGCTGTATAGTTTATCTTTTATCGCCACGATCATTATCAGCCACGATATAGAAGAAGTCTTCCTCGCTCTTTTTCGATAGAAGATACGATCAGAGTCGTAAAACGTTGAATCGTCGAACGAACGCTCGTTGAGGAAATTGTGAAACGAGATTGGTTCTTACGTGTAGCATGCGGCTCCTTGGTTAATCCAAAAGAATCGGTCTAACGTATAAAAGTTTGCACGTACGTGTCGACTACAGCTATTCTGGAAAAATGAACGAAGACGATAGACGTTGAAACTGTATGAATAACGAACGAAAACTGTAGAAGAGAAACACCTTGAATCACATTTCCTATTTTGTAATAAAACGGTTTTACAATTTGATAGAAAAATTATCGTTGAATTATCGTCGATTCGGTATCAGAATTATCACTGTATTTGATACTCTGAACTATGAAGCTATACGAAGCTATTTGTGGACAGATTTGCGGTTGTATATGTCGTGAAATGTATAACGAAGCTATGTTTCCGTTCTGACCGGAAACTATTTGAGACTGTGACGAATATTGTAGCTGCGTTTTGGAATGGAGTCTGGAGTAGGTACGAAAAATGCAACTTTTAAATTGGAGAAGTATATACTACGTAAATGCATGACCCGAGTACTGGAAATCAAAAATAGTAATCAAATTTCGATTGATTTCTCGATTATAGTAATTATGCGAACACGGTCGCAAAAAATACAATCGTATTAATAATAAAAGTCCTGGGGACGAATCAGCACTGTAAATTTGTAGAAAGAGGGAGAAGGAAAGAGGATAAGTTGACTTCGGTTAGAAAAGTTCGGCTACGGGACGGTATCAAAAACGTCGCGCGTCAAACTCGACGGCGATTAATCTTAGTCTCGCGCAAACATCGATCCGACTTTGTAGAGGAATACGTAATGTCGAGTTGCCTGAGTGGTTGATGTCCTCGAAACTTTGCGTCGAATGCTCGCCAACTCTTTTAACGACCTGCTGACTCCACCTGCCTCATATTTTTCTAGCTTTTTCGTTTATCTACGTATACTATCGCTCGTAACTATCCGAACATTTTAATCAATTTGTGATAACGATAGTGAACAAATTAACGATGAATTAGTAATTAAAATCAACGCTCTTACTACCTTTTTATGCAATTACTTGTTCAAAGACGTAGCAACGACACATTTTATTTATAACATACGTATACGAATATTATTTCGAACAGTCCTTCTGAGTCCTTGTTATAATGCAGAAATTTCAATATAGTCAACAAAATATAATATACAAAAATACAAAAAAATATCAAAAGGCTCATACTTTCTATGCTTAATCGCTTAAATAAATAGACCAAACGTTTCTTAGACCAAGATTCCATTATTTTAATTAGATTGGCAAAGATATGAATTTGCTTAAATATCCGCAGCCTGATTACAACTTGCTAATGATTCTTTCCTATTTATACCCATAGAACGTTTCATGCAAATTTTTTTCTATGAAAACCTTTTTTTTTTTTTTTTTTTTTTTTTTTTTTTTTTTTTTTTTTTTTTTTTTTTTTTTTTTTTTTTTTTTTTTTTTTTTTTTTTTTTTTTTTTTNGTGGTGGCAGCGCGCGGTTGCCTCTTTCCCGATTCGGTGCAGGTACTCACCGAAGCACCCATGGCCGGTGAGCACCTGCGTCACCCTGTAGGTGAGGGGGGGTCCTCCACCGTCCAACCATACGTCCCAGTTCGGAAGGACGGCTCCGATGGCCCTCAGCCCCGGCGCGCCCGCTCTCGTGTCGAGGCTGGCGCGCCATTCTATGAAAACCTACCCTGAGAACATCCTCCACGCGCGACAATTTTATATTCTGTTTGCTTAATATTCAGAAAGACGTTGACTTAACGTTCACTTCGTGGAATTCGAATCGAATTCAGGGAGCCACGAGCGAACCCTCGGCTAAAGAAACGGCGAGTCCATAAATCCAAGAGGAAAGCTCTTAATATGACTCGTGAAGCTTTATATACATAAGCAGTTGCGTTGGTGCGTGCGCGCGAATCGCATCGGCAAAAATGGCACAGAGTACACACGTGCTACTGGAAAAGTGCTTACACGCGCGCCAGTTCTTCTACCGTTGCATTTCCCTTCCATACTCCAGAGAATAAATTTCATTCGAAATTGCGCGAGCAGATAGAACGCGAGTTCGCGGCCATCAAAGGGATCTCGTTGCGCGTCCGAATACGTTTAGTATTCTCTTTGCATAAGTGACGCTTATCGCTCTTTTTCCTCGTCTCTGCCCGCTCCCTGTTCCCCCTCATTTTCCCACCGCTATATTTCTAATTTCCCATTCTCTCGCGTTACGAACAGTTCTATCCATTCGCGTACCGATGTTTGCTCCCTTTTCCGCCTCTATCTCTGTCCCGATACGATTTACCGTACACATTATTAGCCAGCCCTTGTTGACCCTTGCCAACTACGCGTTTCATTTCTCTAATCTCAAGACACTTTTTACTAGCACGCGAAAGGGTATCAAACGATTTCGTACACGCGAACAAAACGTTTAGTTGCTTGCAGTTGGAAATCTGTACATGAGATTTGTTTGTTATGGCTGAAGTAGACGATTATGTGAGATCAAAGGTTACTAATATTAAGTGAATTTATGTAAATGAGGTATTTTTTAAATTTTCGAACATGTTCCACTTCATTGGAATTTCACCTCGTTACATGTTTCTTAGTTTAACACGATAATAACATTAGTGGATTTTTGTGGATATTAAACGAATAATATTAGTGGACTGGCAAGTTTCAAGTTGAAGGTCAGAGACTTCTCTTTTACAATTTCCCTAATAATAAATTATTGCTCCTCTTATTTATTATAAATAATAAATGTTTTACAAACGCACGTTTATCTTATTGGCAAGTTTGTCGCAAAACTATTTCGCATGAGAATTTATTAATATCGATAACTTGTAACGGAACCTAAGTTCGCAACGGTGTGCGAGAGAATGGAAATGTTCGTGGATATTAATTAATAATAGTATAAATGCGTTTTATGATGATAGCTTTTAAGAATTAGTACTCTGTTTTATACTCGCAACTGAAATGCTGGTTCAGCCGATTACCTGCAACTGCTTTTGTTCACCACGCCAGCTGCACGTACTGATTTAATATTCAGCAGTTTCTGTGTCTCTGAAATCCAAATAGAGTTACTCCGCGCGAAATTTTACGACCCTTTTACTGCCACGTTCCTATTCTACTCGTCGGCTATGACACGCTTCGAACATAAAGAGGTTTCGCGATACGCACCAACGTTTCTTTCCCTGAGAATCTCTTCCAGACGAAAAATAGCCACTTTTATTTTCTATCGCGCTTTAAATCAAGTTTTCCGCCTTATCTTTGTGTAACAAACTTTCTGCTCGTGAATGAAGAAAACATTACGCAGCAACGATTACATTCAGCGAAAAGCTTTCTTTTTCTCGTGGCTACCGCAACGGGATGCATTTCGTTTGAGATAAGAGGGTTGGGGGGAAAAAAAGGAGAAAGTTTTGGAAAACGTATGACAGCCGCGCACGAGTAGACTGCTCGAAATTAATCCGCCTTGCAAAGAGATGAAGCTTACGGTCGTGAGGACATGGCAAAGCGGATGAAACGGGCGGGAACCGCTTCATCTCCGGTGTAAAAGCAATTCACCTCGGTGCATGGAACGTATGTACACGATCGTGAGGAAGGAAAATGTTACCGTGCCAGTCAACTTTTCCAAAGCGTTTCGCTCTCATTTTATGCGATGAAATCGCGCAATGGAATGATACGATGCATTGGCTTTCGAACAATCGTCCTGTTCGAGAGATTTTTAATCAGCTGCGTTGGCTAATAATCGAGAAGTGCGTATAACGAACTTGGTGCAAGCAAAGTATTACATATGCAAACTATTTTTTGGAATAAAGAATGAGATCTTTTTAGTTCTATACGCAATTGTTGCATTTTTCCGAATGAACGTTTCTTTATATATTTTCGAAAATCGTCGACTCCAATATTTTCACTCTAGTATGTTAAGAGGCGTTCAATTTTGGTAATTCCGTTTCTCAGTTAGCTCGTTAAACTCGAGTAATGATTCAGTAATTATCGAGTATAATTATCTTTGTAGAGTATTTAAACAGGAAAACGCGTCACTATGCGTTCAGTTAAGAGCCAATTTCGAACAGCAAAAAGTGGTTAATCAAAAACACCACGGTTCTCGATACAAACCGCGGTCTCGTTTCATAATCGCAGAATAAAAGATAAAACGAGTAAATGGTATCGACACGGTATAACAACTGGTAGCGGCCGAATATTTTCGTAGGATTTTTCACCGGCTGGGGGAAGTAAAACGAATAATGATTTCGAGAAGTAGGTCAGCCGAAAAAACGTCATCCACCCCGAAATCCGCAATATACGAGACGATGCACAATTTATTCCGCCTACCTGAAATACGAAGCAACGACCTCGCCGCCCCCGGTGAATTTATAATCGCGCTATCTACCTCCGTATATTCTTCTGCCTCTTAAAGAAATTGCACGTGCCACACGTTGTGCACTAACGTTTAGCGCTACATTCAAAATATCATGTCGCGAGGCGTATCCTAACGAACATCTATCCATTCGTAGAAACGCCGACTCGAAGATTTTGCATAAGATCTGTAGCGGCACTCGGAATCGCAATATCTTTAGGATACACATAATGTAATAATAAATGAACTTCGGGAAAAACAATGTCGCCGTTACGTGCAATCGTCGAGCACTCTAATTCAAATTTTCTGGCTCTCCCCCGACCAGTGTAAGTAAACGAACGCGACCGTAAGAGTTTCAGTTATCAATCAGTTATCAATCAGTATCTATTAGTTATCAGTTATCAGTGAGTCGTGTGAATCAGTATCGATCAGTTATCAGTTAGTCGTGCGAATCAGTATCAACGAGTTATCAGCGATCTANATTAGCGATTTACACTGTCTTTAGCGAATCTGTTAGTACGAGCGATTATTGTCTTACTTGACGGTTTCAACAATGAGCAGTCTCGTCTCATAAATCTCATGACCAATCAGTATCTACTAGTTATCAACGAGTTATCAGCGATCTAATTAGCGATTTACACTGTCTTTAGCGAATCTGTTAGTACGAGCGATTATTGTCTTACTTGACGGTTTCAACAATGAGCTGTCTCGTCTCATAAATCTCATGACCAATCAGTATCTACTAGTTATCAACGAGTTATCAGCGATCTAATTAGCGATTTACACTGTCTTTAGCGAATCTGTTAGTACGAGCGATTATTGTCTTACTTGACGGTTTCAACAATGAGCAGTCTCGTCTCATAAATCTCATGACCAATCAATATCTACTAGTTATCAACGAGTTATCAGCGATCTAATTAGCGATTTACACTGTCTTTAGCGAATCTGTTAGTACGAGCGATTATTGTCTTATTTGACGGTTTCAACAATGAGCAGTCTCGTCTTATAAATCTCACCATCAACCATTCTCTACATAGGTCTCCAAAGATCTAAGACCAAAGCCTAGAAACTTGTTCTGCGCTATTAACCGCTCCTTTGCCTATTATCCGAACGTGGACATCGCACATCCAGAGATTCGTTAGTCACCGGCGATCGCTGTGTCTAAAATAGTTTCTGCCACTGGTTGACTACGATGGATGTTTCCGATGTTCCCCTCTCGAATCCAACTACTTCCGTGAACAGCATCCATCTCGGATCGGTGACGGGGGAAATAATCTATCATCCGACGGGCTTCCACTTGCTACACCTTCCTGTACACATAGACACGCCATTCGCCAACGTAATGAAATTGGAACTTGCGACGGTTTTTCGGCTGGGGAATTCTAACGAAACGACAGAATTCACTTTTCTCGATGAATGAGAAATTTCGCCGATAAAAAAGCCATCGTAGGAGGAAATAAAGAAAAGAGAAGAAGTTAGTAGAGCGATAAAGAAAAGTAGCTTCTTAAACTATAAAAATAGCATTCCAGTAGGAAGAAGTATGATAAAAGCGGACCCTACTAAAAAAAGGATGTGCTTCAATAAAAGAACAAGAATACTCGAAAGATATAGCAACTGTAGGAATAATAAAAATGTGAATCGAGATTGAATAGCTGAGGTGTAGTTACGCAGTCTGTAAGTTTACAGTTCTTCGAATGTCAAGATTCTTGTCTTCTCGTGTTCTAGCAATTTACTTATACAGACAGGCAAAATGTGCAAACTTTTGTCTCTTGACGTCAAACCGCTATATCGTAGAAGCTGGTGCTACACGTGCACGGCCGTATCGGTGACACTGAACGCCATTATGCGGCTCGATCCCCTTTTAAACTTTGATGATTGCGTTATGTGTACAACGTGGCGAAAAAGTTTGAAACCTATTAGGATTTCGAAAGAAATAATATCTTCCTTTATCGTAAATAAATCTTTTATAAGTGATATTAACATTTTATAGTATAGAATTTTATATTTATAATATGTTCCGATGGTACTTTGCAACCGTAGTTAATTATATTTGGAAATTATGTTTCTGGTTATAATGTTCTTATTTCTGAGAAAAAATTTGTTACATCTAAAAACAGAAGTGCTGCGAACTTCTGAACGAAAGTTTGTTCGTGAGTTGGCTGCGATAAAAAAGGAACGAGCCACGAATTTTGCGTGGAATCGCTCGAAAGGGGAATTGCATAACGTTATTTTAACATAAAGACGATCGAAGCACAAAGCAGAACGCGACCGTGAATTGAAAAAGAAATTAATAATCTCGGAAAAGCCGGAAGAGGAATCAAGGGGAACCGCGGAACGATGCTAAAACTGAGAACGAGAAAGAGGGTGCAGAAGCGGATATTGCGCGAGATAAAGATCAAATTAACCTCGTGTTCCGAGCCACCAACGAGCCCTTCAGAATTCCACAAGCTTTCTAACGGACAGGTTAACATTCTGTTAAAGGAAACCAATGATTTTACATCGAACTTCTGACCTGAACTCCTTCTATGAATTTCCTAACGGGCGTCAAAATCGCCGTCATCGACATCGATCGTCCTTTACATTTCCATAATGGATTGCATAATTAATGTAATTACGTTAGGTTTAGAAGAACAAATTAACCTAGAGTCACATAGAGAAGAATGGTTCCCTAGTACAGGAAGTGGACGATTGCAGAGAGACGACCAACGAAAGCATAGCAGTAAAAAAAATATTAAGTGACTCGAGTGACAGATAGCTAATTAATTGGATTAATTAGATTATAATTAATTAGATTAAGAAACGATGGAAAATGTTAATTATAATACATATAAGTGATCCGAATAGAGTGAATGTAAGTCAAGTCCAATTTCAAAGCCAGTCGACTAAACGTAGTATAATACAGCCACTACTAAAAGTATTTACGTATATTCCAACTTCCCAATGAAGCGATTTTTTAACAATTTTTATATTTCATTCATAATATCAAATTTCTTCTCTTTTCATACGAAATTACTACCAAATGATACAAAATTTCCTATTCTTCTAATCAATTAACACGTAAATGCTATCGCGAGTACAATGTATGCGCGCGAATATCTTTCGCAGCCGCTGTAAAATAACAATTATATGTCAATCGTGCGGCTAACCCGCCAATGAAGCAAAACTCATTTATCCAAATATCAACAGTTCGATGCAAACATTTGCAACCCTTGGCCATTCGTCACCGATCTCTTACCCCGTTTCTACGCACGAGGTTCCAGAATATTCTACGAAATCTCACGAACCCCTTGTCTTTGATCTGTTTCAGGTAAGAGATTTCGACAGGTGCATTATCATGGCCTGATGGCAGGCGAAGTAGCGTAAGTAGAAAACAGACTGTTCCACGAGGGTCAGAGAAAGGAAATAAATCCACGGTTTAGCGGTAGGGAGGAAAGTAGGCTAAGCCCTGGAATTTCAAATCGACGCTTAGAAAGAGCACTTTGCGGCCGGCCGTGGAATAATGCCGGCGTTAGCCTCCCGACACTGCGCGTTCGGGGATCGATGGAGCCTCCGAATGCAGATTAAGCAATCTACTAATGAAATCTCGGGTGCGACGCGCACCCCAGTCACCCCTATGTTTATACGCCACTCGCTTTCCGCCCTCCAGATTCTTTAATCATACGCGATTAATGGCTCCTATCGGACACCTCTCGCGTAGTCAAACAGATTTTCGACAACCCATGTTCCACGAGTGACTAACCGCCTCTTTTTGTCGATCGACAGTTTTGTTTATGTCAATTGAGAAAGAAGCTTAACGTTTCGAGCGTCCATTCTGATAATTTACGTAACAGCGCGAGACAAAACGATGGTTGTCCATGAATACACCGACTGTAAGCAGTCTGTTGGAAATTTCTGGTGATAGATCGTGTAATTCACTGCTTGTTCTTGTTGATCGACGGTTTGGTCCATGGCAATTAGGAAAGAGAGTTAACGTCGATTTTTCATGATTCTTTTCTTTACACCACCGAGTGTGATAGAGTGATAGTTGTCAAAAGTATATATCATAGTTGTCAGTGATAGTTGTCAATAAATACACCGAGTATAAGCAGTCTGTTGTAAACTTGAAGCGACAGTTTGCGAGTAACTAAGCGTCTCCTTTTGTCGATGGACGACTTTGTCCACAGTGGTTAAGAAAGAGCCTGAGGAGATAGAAGCTGTAAGATCTCCGTACGAATTATTCGAAGAAACAGTTCGACGAATGAATTTACATTTGCGCAAATGTTATTAGAAAGAAGTGCAAGCCTGGCCATCTAAGCAGCAAATTTATTTTCACGAATGATCGTCAGGATGTTCAACGGGTTAACGAAAAACGTTACGAGGTTCTTCCATTTACGATAATATCAGAAATGTCGCGTGGTATCGCTTCGTTTCGTAAGTTTCACAAGGGATTCAGGGAAATCGAAATAGGATGCGTGGGTGGTAGCTGAGTTTTCTTGGTTGGTATAAAAAATGAAGAAGATCCGCGTTCCCGGGAGCGACACGACGCTACAGGGGTTAGAGATCGCTTGAACTCGTAAATGTCGCTTCGAGAATTTAGAATAGGCAGATATCGGGACAATTTGGAAGGACGGTATATATATAAGATAAAGAAGATAAGACGGAACGTTGCGTAAATATTCCGCTTCCGTTCTTAAGAGGGGAACGAAGAGAAATCGGGTTAAGCTTTGCTTACCGTCTCGCCAAATAAAGTGGCCCCCTCTCGATCGTCCACCGTAACAAACAAGGGGAAGCTTAGCCATCTTCTGGTAGTGTAAACTTCGCGAGATACGCGTTGCGCCGTGAAAAATCGAACTACCATTCTTTGCCGAGATAAACAGTAACGCGAGCGTACCGTTACAAGTCGGTCGAGACTGTTACAAATTTAACGCTGCTAATGTACATAACGCTGTTATTAATATCATTAGATAATACTATTATTCTAATGTAAAATACCGAGTGAAGCGATATTTGTCAAAGCTTTTTACCGAATGTAACGGACGAGTATCCTAATATTGGGTTGGCAACTAAGTGATTGCGGCTTTTATCAATATCACCTAATGACAAAATCCGCAATCACTTAGTTGCCAACCCAATACTTACGACTGGCAGCGTATTTCCGCAGCGCCTAAACAGTCGGATCTGGTAGAGTAACGGGAATAATCGCAATCCCAAACTAACCAAGCACGTGATAAATTACGCCAATACCGCTGTAATTAATGGCGACTTATGGCGTATATCTCGCGAGCCTCTGCCCTCTACCCTCTATATAGCTACATGTTACGCGAAGTAATTCTCAGCGACCGTGTGCTAATGTAATCATTCGACTAGTATTTGTTACAGGCATACGTAATATAGACTTAATTATCGGCAAAGTAACAAGCGCTATTTCCATTGCCCATCGATCGCTACGTTTTTCACGCAACACCGATTTCGAATCTACAGATTCTTACTAATCTTACAAATTGTAAGAGCGTAGTTTACGATGAAAATAAGAAAGTAGCTTTATATAAAGTTCGGCTCTAGACGTTCTAAAATAACAGACAAATATCGAACGCGGCCTGAATATGCGCACAATAGCAGATTCTGGATCGGGTAGTGCAAAGGATGAATCATGTTTACTTTATCTCCACTGCAAACAACCACGATTGCTTAAATGCTCAAATCCTCATTACCAGGCTGCGGATGCTTATGCAAATTCGTGTTTTTACAACGGGGGTGAATAGGGAACCTAAACAGTTTTATCTACTAAATATTAAAATGAGTGCTAAACTTAGCATAGTTCGTACACTTTTGCATATTATACACATTCTCTTGAGAATGATTAAGATCTACGGTCTGTCCATTATGAAATGTCGTCATCGTAAAATCTCAACATCGATGTAGCATGGAAGTTATTAAACGTTGCTAACATGAAAATTTTACTAAACATCAGGGACTACGTTATTAATCCACTGCGTTAATTCGCCCTAAGTAATTAATTCTGCACTATATTACGATCTCTCGTACTTCGTAATGACAAATTTCTTCCCATGTATACTGTTTCACTCTATGGTGGATATTTGATTACAAATTTGTAACAAATCAATCGAGGCAAAATATAAAACAACATTTTTTTTTTGCTTATACATTATGATTATACAGTTCAGCTGGAAAAATAAGAAACACACTGTGTATGCACAGTTTCACGAGAGAATGAAGGAAACAGAGGATATCGCACGAATTTAATTCCTGGAATGTCTGACCAACGACAGGCTATTCTACTGCGCGTATGTTGCCAACACAAATCAGATCGTACAGCTGATTTATTTAACAGGGCGTTGTTAGTCAACGGATCGTGTATTTTCAAACTATTTTATCGTTCCAAATGGTCGCTACATAGAAACTACACGTTGCCATTATTGCACGCTATATCATAAAGCGTGCAATAAAGGACAAAATGATACGAATACTACAAAAGAGAGTCATGATAATTTTCTAATTTTAATGTCACTTTAAATAGAAGAATTTCACTATTACGTGACTAAAAATGGAAATAACATATTGAGTCCAACGATGTGGAACTTTTAAAAATATTCTATAAATTTATGAATTTTTACGAAAGGAACAAAGGTACGACTATGTTGAGAAAAGCAATATTTCGATATCGTTCAATATTGAAATACCAAGAACGATTGTTTTTCGTAAATTTTGAAGGGAATGAAAAAACACACGTTTCCTTCTAATATATTACAACATACCCAATCAAATATAAAGACAATTTTTCTAATACGAGATCGATTAACAACGTAACGAGTCTTAAAAATGTTTCCCTATAGAAAATAACAAATCTAACTTATCTCTTTCTCTGCAGTGTTCATATAAGTTTTGATTTCAAAAGTAGACGAGTAAATAAAGCATGTGCTTTGTCATCTGGAGGATCAATTTACATTGACATCTACATCGTGCTGGGAAAGAAATGGGACTCGGTAGACGATAGCAAGCTGTGCACACCGACCGCAAGAGCGTCACGAAACACGCGATAAATCACTCGCAGAGTAACGTCGTAATTAACGATGACTTATGGACTGGCACTCACGTCGGCCATATATATAATACGCGGGCAATTATCGCTAGGTACACCGTACTTTTCATTCTCTACGTGCAGCGCTTTGGCCTAGAGAGAGGAGAGAGAGAGAGAGAGAGAGAGAGAGAGAGCCATTTAAGTCAACGCCGCATCGTTTCGCGTTGTTCTCCACGACTGACAAAGTTTTCCGGTTTCCGCTTGTGCGATGTGTATCGTCGCGATTAGACGTATGGAACAAATTGAAGGGAGAGCCGTCTCTGATTTAATTTAAATATTAAAAGCTTCGTCTCACGCGAATGCAACGTGAGTTACATCGATACGTTCGACCGCAACCATAAACTGTCTTATTTTCACGTCACGTTAATAATCGATCGTTTGTTCTCGTGTCGTAATCTAGCAATTCTTGGAAACGAATACGAACTGCGAAATAGATTTATTTTGTGTAATTGACGCCAGAAGAAATTACACCAATATCTTTATAATACGTCAAGAAACTTGACGTGTCACGCAACGGAAACATTACCAGTTTTCATGAAAGGCTTGTAATTTATCATGAAGATAAGGGCGAAAATTATCATGAAATTGCGCAATTATTGACATTAATTGCAGCAGATATGAGTCTACAAGAGATAAAAAACCGTGTCGAACTTAAGAAACGAAGAGAACAACGCTTTTTTCGTTAAACATATACCGTGCAATTAAACTTTATTCTCAGAAATAATTTATTTGCGTATTTTCCAGCTACAATAAATGCTTCATATTTCCGTACAATAAGAAATACGAGTATTTAAATCGACCCCTCTTATACAAGGCAACATATTCACAAGTAGTTGCTGCGTCCGAATATTAATGCGAGTATACCAGGTATAAGGGAGAATTTTCATTTGCCTGGCAGACAGAGAATATCGTATGCGCGAAGAAGTTGCATATATCATTCGCCCGAGTTTGTTTTCTTTCTTGTTTAGCTTTGTACACAATTCTTTCTTCGATGTGTCTGCATAAAAAGAAGAAATGGGGGAAAGGAAGGGGAATTTATTTGGTTTCAATTATCGGTTCATTTCTGTTATTCCGGTTGTTTCCACGTTTCCTCTTTTTCTCTTTCTCTCTCTCTCTCTCTCTCTCTCTCTTTTTTATCTCTCCGGCGAGTCCATCAACGCGGCAATCCCATCGTCTCCCTTAACTCGACACCAAATTAATTATTAGCGGCAGTATGGCCGGTATTACGGTAATGGCTCTCGATAAAGCATCAAACACGGAAACGGGAGACGTAAAATGAATAATGAAAAACAACCCTCCATTCCTCACTCCGACGGGCTCCCTTCGATTACCCGTTGAATTATTCAAACGCAGCCGAAGCCAGCAAGAAACGCTCACACGGAGGCGTCCCCAAGTCCTTGTTTCTTTTAACTTCCATCCGTTCGATTCGCGGTTTTCGCGATGCGACCCGGTACGTAATCAAATGTATTTTTATCATGCGAATCTTCCTGCGCTAAAAGCTGCCGATTAATAATTAAACCGCGGACAGTTTGTGCAATTTTATATTCTTACCAAGATGACTAAAGAAATACATATGGTGACCATATAAGTAATTTTCCTATTCAAGAGTCGTATAACTTTCTGTTTTCTAATTACGTATATTTATTTTTCTATTATTATCTTGTGCGAGTATGAATATTTCTAAAATTCCTTTTTCACGTTTATCCGTTGGAAATTCGTAATGGAAAACTTGGCTGCGGAGTATCAAATTTGTTAATATAACGCCACGGTGTTTATTAACAGTAACTCGAGATAACTTGTAAAATACACGTGACGAATAATATTACTTCAACTATGCGCAAGATGAGATATTGTTTCTATCTATACGTTGGTCGTAAATTGTAATTTGCACACGATTATGGTGCAAATTCGGAGTTAATTTCGTATAATGGGCTGTAACCAGGATTAACTCGTTAAAATTACATCGTATTGTTGTTTAATCGAATTTAAAAAGAAATCTGTCGCGAAATTATAGTGCGTGCAATAACTGCCACGTTGTATTTATAATATTAACCAGAGATTGTTATTTTCAGAGGTATTTTTCACAGCACTTTAGCTTCCATTTTTAAAGGATTTACGTCCACCTAACAAATTGTTTTCACTTTTAATTATGCCATATTGAAATCCTCCTGTTTAAACACAGAGTGACATGAATATAAAAAAAATCAATGAAAATATATTTGTCGTGCTTTTCTCTCGCGATCTTCGCATAGAACACTCATCTTTTTCAAAAGTTTCATCGAGGCCACGCTTCTCCACGCTGAAGTAAACTGGGCCAAATCGGAACTTTTCGTCTTCCTTTCCTTTCCGCGGTAGTTTCCCGACGTGAAAATGAAGAAAGCAACTTGGGTCGGCGTATTTAAAGAGGAGATCTATAACTAGAAACGAGAGGGTTGTGCCGCTATCTGGCTCCGATCCAAAGATCCTTCACTCCGTGGAAACTATATGTATACGATACCGCATCGTTGTTTTTCTCAAACATTTTACATTCGATCGAAGGAACAGAACGAATAAACGAATGGAAAAATGGTTGCATCGTAAAATAAAAGTCAAAAGATACTCTGGAAATATTAAACTGAGCAATAAATTCATATTTTTATGCTCTCAAATGTTATCGTTGTCACATAAAATTTATCTGATTTACTTAATAATCACATTTCTTTAAAAATATACATTCTTCCGCGAAGAATTCAAATACGTGAATTTTTATATTTATTCCATGATTTTTATTAACATTCTAGTTAATAAAACTGTACTAATAAAACAACATACTGTAGTATAGAGTGGTGGAAAGCGAACGAACTTATTACTCGATCCAATGTGAAGGAAAGCGCACCGATGATTTTAATAGCAGCGTACGTGCAACCAGAGTGAGAAAAAATATACGTACAAGTCGTGGGGAGAAGCGAAATCGAGGCCAGGAATTTCGCGAAAACGAAATGACAGAGTGTGCAGCAGCGTGAAGCTGTGGCAAAAAGTGGGAAGCGTTTGGCCCGCGTCCAGCAGCCGTTCGCAATAGGAAAATTACCCGGGATTACGTTGAAATTCATTTCTCGCAAGAAAAATCGCCGTGCGTTAAAAGCCTCGGACGATTATTAATTCGGGAGAAGTGTCGTGCTCGCGTGCCGACCCGAAAGATAAAAGAGGAAAAACGACGATATAGTACACGGTCTTTCGTCGTTTGAAAACATTGAGAAACGTCTAGGCGATAGATTTTTTCATTTTTTCATATATATATAACGACTCTTGAAATATATTAGCGCGAAAATATTTGGACGTTTATCACGGGAAATTATTTAGGAATATATCATGTGCGGTATGAATTAGTATAATTTCATTAGCGGTGTAACGATACACGATCATCGTGATTATATCGGGAAAATTTGCGACCAATCTGAAATAATATTTCAACACCACCAATAGATATGGAAATCGACAATAAAGCATCTATCGTATCGCTATTAAATATCATCACCATAGAAAATCACGTCAAATTTGAGGAACTTTTAATCTCTGAAATCGTCACACAATACGAGATATGCTGTCGTTTCGTTGGACGGTGTATAATATAATAACTATTAAATACGATTGTATTAATTAAAGCGATTTATTAAATACAACGAATTGTACGCTTGCCATAAATATCTTGCAAACTTCTACATATACACATTTTCATAGCCCAATGTTTCTTTTAACCGATATAATTATGACACTCGTGCCTCATTAGAATGCTAATGCAATCATAAAATGAATATTCATGGCAAGTTTTTATAAACGTTGAAACACCTTCGAACCGATGTACGTGTTAAAGGGAACGTCGCGTCGCTACAACGACACAGTAAAACTTTTACGATAAACGCGAGCGTACGATTATTTACAACATCGTAAAACGCTATCTGGGTCAATAGCGGATAATCCATCGGCATTGACGCGTGAGTGGATAGAATACAATTCTTTGACCGTTTCGTTGGCGACATTATTTTCGAATATTCGCCCAGTCTCACCTTCCATGACCAGGCACCGTACACTTCACGCTCGCTTCACACCGTTCGTTCTTCCCACGATATAGAGAATTATTAGTCGCGATAGCATCGTGTTTACTGGATGAAACGAGCTTCCGAAAATTCGTAGCTATAAAGTAGCACTGGATGGCGCGAACGATGATGAAATAACGCGTCGCAACGATAGCAATTAAGCGCGCGACGTGTTTACCGTGCGATGAAATTTATAGCAATTCGACGATCCGTGTACAATAATCTACATACACGAGCCACGAGAACGATAAACGCGTTTATCAAGCTGACGACTCAAGAGATGTTCCCCGATCGTGCTTAAACATGCCAGCCTGTTATTAATTCGGATTACGCATTAGCGAGCTTGTACCGTTATTGGATCGTGTGCGCACGATCTCACGACCTAGACCTTAATCTGGTTTAAAGAGCGCGTCCCATGCCGCGATCGACAACGTTTCTGTCCCCCTATCCTTGCTCGACATCGTGTTCGAGCTTCTAGCTCGATATCGATTTTATTACGCCTCTTTCTGGTTGTTACGAGTCGTCGTTCAATCTCGAAGAATTGGTCTAACGTGTCAAATTCTGCGCGTGTCTATCGATCCTTCGTGCTATTCATGAAAAAACATGGAAGATGAGTGACTTAGAGCTTGTACATGTATTAGTTTTATAAGGAAATGGATGGATTGAACATTTTCCGTTTTATACTATTTTATCGAATTGCGTATGACCCATTTTGTTCTATCAAACTAAAGATCACGACGTTCGACAGATTAGGTTTCATGTTTGTATAAAGATGCATCGTTGTCAAAGACGTGTCTGTAAAAGAAAGACACTTTCTGGAGAACCTAATACACGGATAGTAAATAAAAACTACTTACCAAGAACATGACAAATTACACACACTTCCCGTCATTTATAGGAGAGCTTTCTAAAATGCAATATTCGTTTCATTGAAGTTTTGCTAGTGTACGAATATTCATTTCGTTGAAGTTTTATTAGTATGCTGGTAATCATAGGATTCGTTAATTTTGTATTAATTCATTGATTTGGGAAGATTAATCATCCCATTGATTTTATACAAAACTCCTTCAACTTGTATTTTCCCTCATGGCACGTTCTTCTTCGCAACTAGTTCACGGTAGAACAATTTTTTCAGCTTAAATATGTCGAGCTACACCGTCGAAATCGCCGCGTAAAACACGCAGTCGAGTTTCTTAACTGTGAACGAAATATAGTAAACTTTGAACTTGAAGCGTCGGGACACGTGTTCATGGGCATGGAAATCGCAAAACCGTGAGACATTCAGAGCGCAAGAACAGGGTCATTCCGGGTTACTCGAGCGGCGAATCTTCCGGGCAAAGCGGCAAAACGTAATGAGTTCGGCTTAATCCGTAGGACGACCGCGTTTGAATAAAGCACACACCCTCCCGGCGAGAAGCGAGAATTAATTTCCCGAATAATAATCGGATGAACTTGGCCCGTCTACGTCGTAGCTCCGCGGAACGTCGAAGAGAAGTTCCGGTGTCTAAAGGGAGAGAAGTTTCACGACGCCCGTCTCCTCCGAGGGAACCAATACCGGCGACGGCTAACTGCAACGCTTCTCTGCCTAAATCTACCGCAACTTCGCTAATCCACGCGGATGCAATTTGAGGAGGTTCGCCTGCAACTTGTCACGCGCGACCACCTACTTGACCGAGGCACAGGTTAAAGACGATTTCGCTGTGCACTTTTCTCGGACTATCTATCTTTAATGTTTGTATCGGAAATAATACAAATTTTGGACATTTCAATTGTCGAAATTATTCCTATTTGTGATCGAAATACAAAAGATATTTATGTGTCTTCATTTTAGTCTCGAGGATATTTTGAGGGTCTTTGTAAACGGACCTAATATCGAATGTAAAATTCAGATTGGAAACCTATCAGGTATATACGAACGTATGAAATCCCAGGTAAGCAAGACGATCAACAGAAAATGTTGAATAAAAGATCTCCTTTAAAGCTTTTGAGACAATGGAATTCGAAAATTTTACGAGTACACGCGTTCAAACCCTTATTCTCTTCGAAACGAAACCGTAAACCGAGAAACTTTATTCTACATTTTCTAGGGAACATATTCCACGTGTTGAAAAGATCAAGATACACAGAGTTGCATTAAATAATATTTTAAACGGCTGGAGAAAGAAAATGTGTAGAATGAATGACGTTATTCTCCCATTCCTCGCAATTTCTCAGCTGTCAGCTGGGCAATAGCCTGCAGAAGACGTTCGAGAGGCAGAGGACAAAGTGTAGGTCGGTATGGAACAGACAGCCGGTATTTTTTTTTTTTTTTCGTGAACGAACGAGCGGAGATTACTCGGCGAATCAACGTCGTTCGATGAACCAAGATTTAATTCCTTGACCAGCGAACCCGTAATCGGTGCGGTCCGGTTCGTCGGCCAAACTTTCCGACGCCGAAACGAACCAAAGTTGACCAAAAGGTTAGTGGGTTGCCGATATCCTGAGCACGAGACAAACTGCAGTTTGGCTTTATCGCTTCGCCTAACTCGCGTTATAGCACCTCATTCGTCTTCCGTTCTCGGCTTCTTTATTCGTCGACTTTTGGCGAACGATCGATAAGCTCCTCGTGCGCTATCCCATCAACATACCTAACAGATGCTTTCCACTTTCCGCTGGTCTTTGAAAAAAGTATCGCGTTTCCATCGAAAAGCGTTCATTAACGAAATCCATCAAGCGAGATGTCCATTTTTATGTTTCGCTGGCTCACGAAACTATTCCCACGTTTATCGTTGGCACAGAATTTTTCTACGAATATGTTACGTGCGTTGTATGAAATTTCTAGAAATTTTGGCAAATTTAAGGAAACAGGATTCTCAGAGTTACAATAGTGGAATTGGAACTATATGTAGAACTTACGAGATGTTTATCGCAAGCATACACTTAGTTGGAAAATTATTATACGACATGAATAGTGGTATTAAACACGCAATTCGCGTTGAGGATGGTCTCACTACATATCGTGTTTCGTCGATGTAGCGAACAATTGACTGTTCAAGCACTGTGGCGATCTTCGCGAAGCGTGTGCTTCCCATAAATATCTTGTTACTTTTATACGTATTTTCTCTCCTATATACATCTCGAGCCACTGTCTATTTTTAACGATACTCTTCCACCTAATTAGTGCTTCTAATCTTATATCAGGAAACTTTGTAAATTGAAAAGAATCTTTCTCGTCCGATCCGTATCTTAAAGACTAGACAGATAACCGAGGATAACGAACTTTTCTAGAACGTTTCTTTCATAAATTTCACGGAAAACTCGTGGCCATAACTTATCTGGTTCTTGCAGATGCCGATATTTCACTGCGCATCGATCAGTCTCTTAAAATCAATTTGCGATATGACGATGATAGAAGAAATGACCCAAGAGTATGCTTACGTCTCTTCTATCGCCTTTTACTCCTTGTTGTTTCGAAACACGCTCGGACAATTATAAAAGATTCGCCTGAAACGTGCCTATAAATATACAGGTTTCCGAATAAACGTATCGTAAATGACAGTCTCCCGTTTCGCGTTTGGAAACCAGTTAAATTGAATGAT
Organism: Bombus soroeensis; assembly: GCA_014737365.1. Taxonomy (NCBI): domain Eukaryota; kingdom Metazoa; phylum Arthropoda; class Insecta; order Hymenoptera; family Apidae; genus Bombus; species Bombus soroeensis. The sequence goes on along the minus strand of JACXIL010000029.1, from coordinate 352,478 downwards.
AAGCGAGTATTGTGCGAGGGAATTGTGTATAAGCAAAAGAGATTTATGAGATCCGCTCTCGAATAAACGCAGCTATATCTTACAGCCATGGTGCGAAGCTACGCTCCAAGTGCATGCATCATGCGCTATCGATGGTTTCGCGACGCGTATAAATTGCGAATAGCTTGAAACGGTTGCGGGATCGCGGATCCGGATAATGAATTTATGTATTCTATCGGTGATAGTACGTGTAACGGGAAACGAAGATTGCCTGGGGAATCAGCTACTAGAAAAAGACGATATCTCGATGGCGCGACGCAGTGCATTTTGAAACAGTTGCCTGATCGGAGCAAAGATCATAATCTTAGTCAGTTGCTATCTTTTCTTTCTTTTTATTCATTTTTTCTTTGAATTTCTTCGAGTTTCTAGATGGTAGGATATTCTTTTAAATCTTAAGAATCAGAGAAATATCGTTTATCTATGAAAAGTGTTTGAATGGGGTGAGATTTCTTCTTCTTTGAATAATACTTCTTATATTCATAAGAGATGATTTTTAATCATAGACTTTATAGGAGGAGATACCTAAGTTTCGCGATTGAAACACTACGGGAACATAATGAAAATTACAAAATCCATAGAACATGAGACAACTCGCTATATTATTTTTTATCAGGAGAAACATTCGCCTCTATCGTTCAAGACTCCTGTGTACATATTATCCCGGTTAGAAAAATGTTCATAAATAAAAACCAGGTTGACGAAGAACCCGTAATTATTCAGAAAGGAAAAATTACGTAATATAAATAATTGATCAGAGCTATGATTTACCCGGGTCAGGCGACCGTTCTAAAACTGTGCACGACGCCGACGTTGCTCTTGTCTCATTCGAAACGGAATAACGCCGTTTCCAGCCGTGAAAAATAACGGGAAAAGCGATAACCGTTTCCTGCGTGAAAAAATTGCGAGCATTCTACCATCAAATTTGCATCGTTCCGTCTGATTTCTCTCTAGAAAATTTCAACCTTCCAACTTTTCCGAACCGCTGCTGTTGATCGCAGCAGCATCTGGGCAAAGATGACCGCGTTTTCACATCCAGACGATTCGGGAAATTTTCCAGCTCGCGCATTAAGCGAACTGTATTGTTTCTGCGAGTCGAAGCTCGTTCAAGTTTTATTAATTACGAGGCTAGGGTTCGGTTACTGTTCAACGAGGCATATCACGGATTTGATAGAAAACGTCGGCCCATAAGATATCGTTAGGAAAGTTGGTAAATCCGTGTTCCCGGTGCTCCAAGCTGCGAGCCGCTAATTCATTGTAAATTTATACAATTAACTTGGCCAGCCTGGTTTCCTGATGTACGATACTACGCGGCAGTACCTCTATGTTTTCACGGGCCTGTCAGCCCCGATTTACTCGCTCCTGCTAGCTCTTTTCTCCGAGAGAGGAGGAGAGAGCGACTCTCGCGAGCCAGCCCTGTCCCAAGTTTAATCCAACTCCTTGGATCGCTGATGAACAGACCGGGGATTTCGCTGCAGCATTTAGCTCCGGCGAGCAGTATGTCTCGCGAATTGAATTTACCATGGGCAATAAGTTAAATGACGCGTATACACAAGCTCGCCGAAGTACTCCAACACTTGTAAACAACTCTTACGTAGGTATTATTATGTCTTGTCTGAAACGTTTTGAAATTTCGTTAGATGCCCGACTACTCTGATTATATTGCTGATGTTTGAAATAAATCTGGAAATATGTATACGGATATCTAATAATCTAACGATACGAATATGTAAATAACTAAAAGTGTAATTAAAAATATTATAGACATAAACAAATATAATTGGTGAGATTTCTATTATGACGTTGAAGCTATAAATTGCTTAAAACGACGATTAATAATTTCCTGGATTCTCAGGTTTATCTTCTTTTTCTCTAAGTGCTCTAAGTGCTCTAAGTATACATTTTCGGATTTGTTTCCAATTTGATCGATTTAATCGTGACAATAGCACGCCTCGTTACGTCGCCAATGCCATTTTAAAACGTTTGATGTAATACGTACAATACGAATATAAGAGTTTTCTATGGTAAATGTTGAAATATTTATTATCGCGTGAGGGAAGATCCAGGGAAATTGTTATTGGCCGAGATTACGTACGCAAACTAGCAAGGCGATATGAAAATCGGCGAAAGCAATAAAATTTTGTGTGCGCAATTACGAGTCAAACGGTAGAAATTATTATTTCGTTATTAAATCGTACTAAACGGACTCGGGATAGTGTTTGACACCTGGCGAGAAACAGCCAACGCAAATAATAATTCGCTGAATTCCGGGCGAGACATTTAAAGCTCGTATTGAGCGTGTACTGCGACAACTTGAAATTCAATTAGAAACTTACTTCGATGGTGAAACAGTGTAGCTAGGTGTGTTATCCCCGGTTTCTGAACTTCGGTCAATTGTAATTGAGAAATCTGAAATAGAAAATTATTACTAAAACATCTATTCTTTGAAATTTGAAGAAAATCGGATGTATCATTTCATAAGATATTTCGTTTCAAAACAACATTTCCCCTAGTGAATTTTCCAGATAGTATTTTAAAAGTAAATAAGCCTGTCATGATACTAAATTATCAAGGCTATCAAGTGATTTTTATAAAATTTCGTCAACTTCAAAATTATTTTTGTGACGCTTCTATCTTCGTAACAAATTATCTCCATCTTCGATCGTGTCGCATTAAAATACCATCCCTCGGGCAAAAAATGACTTAAAATCAGAAAATTGGTAAAAATACACCTTAGAATACTATATGGAAATTATTTTCAAACACAGAGCATTCTACATAATTCCAATAAATAGTATCCATGGTAAACGCAATAATTAATACACAACGAAGAAGAACAGATCTGGTGATAAGACAGTAGATAGGGAGAACGGAATAGGAAGGCAAGTAGAACGAGACGCGAATAGTCAGCCTCGGCTGCGTCGGCTGCAACTTTCGCCGATTCAGCGTGGATCGAGCAACAACGTTTCACGAGAAGACAGAGGAGGTCGGTTGTAATTGGTAGCTGATGTCGCGGCATCGAACGAAAACCGGAGACGTTTTGTCCGTGATTGAGCGAGTCGCGCCTTCGTGCTCGTTCATTGTGCATAATTTCTCGCGTATTGTCGCCCATCAGCTGCCATTGTCTCGTGGCCGACAACTAGAGCCGCCGATTGCTTTGTAGTCGAGGTGACAATCGCGAATACAGCCTGTTCTCCGTTTCCATCGTTCGAGTAAAGTGGCGCGATTGTTGCTTTATGCGTCTCTGTTGATAATTGTCTCTCGTTTCATTTCCAGTTGATCCGCTCAAAGGATCGGCGACGCGGCGCGGCCAAATCTTGTGTAGGCAGAGTAAAGAGTTAGTTCGACTGCAGAAGCGGCGGCTCGAGTTTCCTTCCTCGCGCTTCTTCGCGTTATTAAATTAAAATCCGTCCTCTTGAAAGGTATCCAGGAAGATTCTCCATGGTTGCGAAAGCCAATGGATTTGCCAAATGATGTCACGTGTGATCTCGTATCAGGGAACTGCCGTTGAAATCCAATTGAGAGGCGCGGCTAGAAGCAGGTCGATGGTTGATATCACGCTAGCAGGGAATTTCCTGAGAAAGATCGCGCTCTTCCACGGCGGAATTCGAACGAACGGGCCGGTCGGTTGCGTGGATCTAACTACGTTTCCGGTTACCATTGAATTTCCTAGCCGTTGAATAGCTGCCACTGAATTTCCAAGCTCGTGGGCCGCAGCTAACAATGGGAATGCGGACACGGAGTTGCTTATCCGCCCCACTGGGAGATCCATTTACTTGGACCTGACGGTCAGCTTCCATTCCTCGCTCAACTATTCAACACGGATTTCTCTGCTAAGAAAACGGCCAGCGCGTTCGTTTTCGACTCTTAAACGAGAAATCACCGCTGTTCTCGCGCATACGGCCACGTGTAAGTTAAAGGATTACGAGGTTTTATCCGCTTTGCGGCGAGCTGGCCCGCGAGCTCGTAGCAGTTTGCATTGGAAACGAGACGAGCGGAAGGGAATAGCCGCAATCCTCGACTTTTATTTCTATTCGCCTTTGTTTCGACACAGCGTGGTATATTTCGACAGCGATTAATCTACTCTTCGCTTGTTTCAATGTATATAACTCTTGTTAATCTTGTTTAACGATCGCCCTGTATATCTACTCTAATTTGTTTTCGTTGGCGGTACAAAATGTCACACTCATTACGTTAATATGCCAGTTTGTTAGCCATCGCGGCGAAACAAATAGATCACTGCGCCTCGTATAATTCATCTTTCTAATGTCCTTAACGTTCTCAAACAATTAGCGATCGCGCAATTTCTCTACGCGGGTCTCTAGACCCGGTACGGCCACGTATTTTCAGTTTACAGAGCCAGGCACCAAATAATCCGTCCCCGACGTCTCAAGATCGAGTCTTGCAATTTCCATCAGAGTCTAAAGCCAACGACATCAAAGCCGATGCTTCGAACCCCAGATACAACGCGTTCGTCAGTCCATCTCGTCTCATGGACAAAAACAATCTTCATCGAAGAATTCCTCGAGTGTTGGTTCGTTTCCATCGATCGACCAAGACACGAATGGAAAAAAGGGAGCACCTGGCCTCTCCGTCGTTACACGTTCCTCGGTCTATCGAAGAATTCGTTCCGCGATTCAATTTCTCTCCTCTGTTCGAGAGATCTTGGGAAAAGAAGTTCCCCCCTGTTCGACTCCAATTTCTTCTCATCGATCGGCGCCTCGCATTCACAGAATTATAGTCTAAAGAGACAACTTCACATAGAGCAGGGACGCCTGGACGCCGCGATTATCCAGCCGGAGGTAGAAACGAGCCGTGATTTCAAGGAAAACGAGATGGTTGAAGAAACGGGCGGAAACGTCAGGGCTGATGTGGCAACGATTCGCTCTACTTAGAGCAGAGAGACTCGTCGCGATCCACGTTGTTCTCGCCACGTTGTCCCGGTTCGATCGAACTTAAGAGCACTTGGCGACTTTCGATTCTCCGAGTCGACCGACCGTAACCCACGAAACACGTACGCAACCGCCGCTGATCCTGCCAATTTCTACCGAGTGCTTCTTAATCGACTTTGCTATTTACTTTTTTCGTTTTATCGACCTCTTCGAGTTTAATCATCCTCGACGATAGGAAAGGGCGTTCGAAAATAATGGGATCTTGACGCTATTCTAAATCAGTTTACTATGTATGCGTCATTATTCTAGTTGATTGGTTTCTCTTCTTGTTCCACTTACGAGTACCTTTGACGATTTCTCGATGGGGTACAATAAGTCTCTGACTCACACAGCACCGAAGCTGCAACGATTTTTCATCAAACGCAACGTCACGGTGCTCCCTCATCCTCGTCTATCTAACCTTTTCTCGTTCCATCGTACGAATACATTCTGCGAGCAAAGTTTCACTGACATAGACAAGATGAGACAAAAACAGCCTTAAACAGGCTTTAAACAAAATCCAGTCCGACGAGTTCTGTAGAATTCCTCATTGCTTCCAGCAGCGTCAAAGACGCGGACCCAGGTACATGGACGAATTAACTCCACCGCGTTCCTCGGATTTTAAGCGAATGTTTAACATAAGATAAATTCATCGTGTACTTAAGAAAACGTCTACCATAATAAAATCAAAATTGCATATACGAACGACAATTTTCCCACATTTTCCATCAATTTGGCGTACTTCTTAACATCAGAGGAATACGCTCGAAAATGACGAAAAGAACGCAGCTGAGTCAACAACCGAGCTATTTCCAAGACTAAAGCTGAAGATGCATGAGATGGTAAATCGAACCTTTCGCCGGACAAACTTCGGTTCCTTTTGGTACTTCATCGTGTTACGCTCGTCCCGTTTGGTCTCCGAGTTGCGGGCCGAGGCTTTAACAAGCCGCAACTTGTAAGAAGCAAAGTGGATGAGAAAAAAGGAGTCTGGCGAGTTGCAGGCAGATAATATTTCACGGCCAGTCTGATTCTGACGGACGAGAGGGAAGATATGGAATTTTCGTTGAGCAGCCAGTGATGCGTGCGAATGCTCTCCGTGCGGTTAGGTCTATGGCCTATCGCGTTTCCGCAGGAATGAACGAAACCGCCTTAACGCGACCGTAACGAAATGTCGCACGCGCGAACACGCCGCCAGATACGCCACGCCGGAGACATATTTACCCTAGCTACGGGGTAATACGTTAAGCGGCCTTCCACGCTAGTAAATGTAGCGACGTCGAGAGCGTCGCGACGATCCGTCCACGTTAAACGCTCCACCAGCGGATTGTATCGGTTCGAGTGTGAAGGATTCGTTATTGTGCTTGCGAGTCTGGCATCGAGAAGATAAGCGACGCACTCTTCGGATAGTTGCTCGAAAGACGCGCACGCTTTTTCTCTTCTCCTCTTCCGTCGCAAGTGACGCGAAAGATTGGCGGCGAAAGCGTGCAGCATCTTCGAGTCGCGTCGAACGATAGACGAACTGTTGAGGTTATTAGATGTACGAACAGAGGAACGCGTGGATAAATTGTACAGTAGAAAATATATTTTAATACAGAAGTGTAAGCACAAGTAGGAATATCATTTGAGCTGGTCCAGATCCGCACGCTAGCAGTGTTACCCTATAACTGAAACCCCGAAGCCATCGTCGCCTGTCTTTTGTCTATGGTCTGCCTTCGTCCCAGTCTTTTGGCTATACGATGGCTTCAGTGCTTGGGAAAATTAAAAAGACCAGATGTAGAGTTTTCTTAGAAGTGGTGACCACTTCAACACGAACATACGGGAGGAAGCTTGGAGATGGACAAATGGAGGAGTGTTCGTTTGTACGCGAGTTAATCTCGACTTAATGTCGTCATTAGACTGCGAAATTTTATGCAATTTCCTATTTTTCGTAACACAACCGAAGATAATGGAATTTACATAGAGATTTGTTTCAGCCATTAAATATGACTGCAACCACTTCGCTTGGAATGTTTTGCGTGTCACGCGCACTTTCTGCTTTTTTGCGTCTTTAAATATGCCACACGTACGTATCTACCAAAAATCTACCGTCTACTCGTTATGTGGCTCGTTTCGTGTAGTATTAGGTTGTCGGAAATGTTTCTTTCGTTTTATAAGGAAATAATAGACGCACAATGTTTCTTGTTTTATATTAGTTTATTGAACTATGCACGAACATGATAATAGAAATAGAACGAAATGAATCACACCTAGTTCAATAAAATAATATAAAACAGAAATTGTCGTTCATCTATTATCACCTTATGAAACGAAAGAAACTTTTCGGTCAACCTAATAGATAGAACAGTAGAAGATAGAAGTATTTGTATTATTCCAATCGACGTCCAATTTTTTAATTTTGTTGATGGAGTTCAACTGACATACTTCATTTACATGAAACAAGGAAGTGTTTAATACTTCATACTTATGAAGGGGAGTATATGCGCGAGTATACAGTGGCTGCAAAAAGTATTTGTACGTGGCCTTATTTTCCAGTGAAGCGCTTTTTAGCCGACCCTGTATTTCATTTCCACAGTATCAATATTTTGTAGTCATATGAAAGCACTAGCGAATGACATAAAATTTAATCTAACTTAATTAATTGAAGCTAATTAATTAATATATAGATGCCGCAATAACTACAACGGTGTATAAATACTCTTATAGCCACTGTATATTAACCGTACAATTAAATCCTATTTTTATACGTAACGTTATCATACGTGAAAATAAAACTTTTGCTATAACCAGACTTAAACGAACGCGATCTAATCGGATCGAAAGCTTGTATCCAGTTACTGTCGTCTATGCTGGCAGCTAGACCAAACATCGCAATCATCCCTTGCGCTTAATCAACGCTGTCGTGCTCGAGTAACAGGCACAGTGTTATATAGACGCAAGTGGCTAGTAATTCTAGACGCAGCCTGGCGATAGAGAAATGGTGGTACACGTTCTTCGAAAAAATAGGTCGAATAAATAAGGAACATATCTCCATGGAATTTCCATTGGCCGACTCGAACGCATCTTCGCCTTCGTCAAATTTCCATCGCACAGATTTTGCACAGATTCTACGAGTGGAAGTGATAGAACGCGGTAACAGGTCAGCCAGTTTGTCTGCGTTTCGAAAAAGGTCGAAAGCCAATCGCGAAGCGGCTCGATTACGGCGGTTCACTTTGTAGCGCGACGAAACATGCAAATCAGCCCTTGTTATGGAAATTCTCGCGTTGCACAAGGCTCGCCCCTCTTCTACTCCCACGAAATCATTATTCCAGCCTTGGACTAGACAGTTTTTCACGAGAATCGCGGCGATCGATCAAACTCGTGAAACCGTCTCGCTGCCAAGATGGAATAGCGTTCGAAAGGCATATTAATTCGTGAGTGGGACGCTTTTCCCGATGATGGCTCGTGGATCATTCTCCTGGTACATCGTTACCATGTTTCCTCCGCTTTTTACTCGATGGGATCCACTCGACCATTTTTCACCGGATTCCGAATAGATCTGATGCGGGACAGCTATGCTGACAGAATCAGCAACCGGGAGTAGGTCGGCTGAACTAGAAGAGGGGACCTGCCACGCTGAATCTTTCCCGAAGCAAACTATGGAAAGGGAGAACGCACACGTACGCTACGATACAGAAAGAAAACACGCTTACTTATCTTTCTAAGAAATTTATTTCAATTCCTGAATTATGGAATGTAATTCTTAATAGAGATATTAATTCCTGAAGTTGGATACGTGTGTATAGAAATCGAACTGAAATGATTTTATTCGTCATAGTCGTTACAGCTGCGTAGAATAGAGCATGAAGACTACACAGTGGAAGAACACGATAAATCATATTTTCCAGTCTTTTTAAGACTGCAGTTTTAATTATTTGCTATGAAGAAGATAATTACCATGTACTTCTTTCTGTAATCTTCACGTTGATTTTTATAAGAAAATGTGCAATAATAATCTTTCATAATCGTCGAACATTGTAGGGTTGTTTTGTCAATCGACAAGCTCTTTGTCTGCAGATATTTCATTCGTGAATTACAAGTTTCATTAAGAAAATTCACTTAGATTGATAGGAAAGTTCGCGACGTTAATGCAAACAGTGATATTCAAATAGCAAATATACATAGTATGTAGTAAATGGTAGAGCAAATAACTGTTACGTCTTTTAACAATTTTCAATTGCACAAAAAGGTAGCAAAAGAGCCACTTCCGATTGTTAATTCATCACTAATTTCCACGCTCCTTTTCAAATTCAAACAATGTTACTACGTATCGTGTAACATGTCTGGATACTTTAATTAACGGAAGTGTACACGGTGGAACGAACATTTCCGAATGAAGTTTTACGTTTCGTTCGTAATTCATCGGACAATGGAACTATTCGTTTTCGAATCTGGTTGTCGCGCGTCGTTTTGAAATTCTAATTACACGGAGAACGCGCATTGGCCCGTATCTAACTACCTCGTGGAATTAAGCGTATCTTGTCGTGCGCTTACATTTGAGTAATTAGCGAGATTGCGGCGCAACTGCGCTACACGTAAGTATTCTTGGTCTGCGTACCTTTGCACGATGCAATCACGGCGTATCGTTTGTTAAGGGGAACTGCGGCTATGTTTGTGCACTGCTAGACGCTACATATATTTTCGTGCGTAAGTATTACAGCACATTTACCCACTCTATACAGAACGTGATAATTGGTTCAAATTCACGAGGAATTATTTGATCGATTAGAATTTTACTTTTGCACATAACGATCTAAAAATGTCTAAAGGCTAAAGACAATTCGTTGCCACGCTACTTCTCGAATTTTTACGATCGAATCTCACTTTTGTTTCGACGAGTAGGGAGACTTTAGATGTTTCAAGAAAATCTATTAAACTTGAGAAAATTACGACGATAGAACGGTACGATTTCTTCTCCGTAAGATTCCCAATATGTTACAATTTATGCAGACAAAATATGCAGATTTATGCGTTACACGTCAGGTCATCGATGACCATTTTCAAAGTTGATTCTGATCCTATCATATAGGAACCTTTCTCGACAAATCTCCTGGATGGAAAAATTTTCGAAATCGAAAATGAGCGAGAAAAGCGGTGTCAAGCTGGCAAACTATAGGATAGAAATTGTGATATCGCTGGAGCCAACTGGTGGCCCAGTGTTTCCAATGCATATGCAAAAGAACCGGCTGTTTCCTTTTTTTCCCCTCTTTCAATGCGCCGCCCGTGCATATTCATGAGCCGCATCCGTAAAAATCCTGTGTAATATCAAGCTTGCATCCGGGCATCACGCGACGAAATTTTGCGAATTTAATGACCGATGTAAATCCCTGAGAACTTCAGAAAATCTATGGGACCGTTATATTAGAAAATATGAAGGTTCAGAACGTGGCGTGGGTCTGAAACTTGCAATTTCCCTGTTTTCTAATATATTAACTCTTGTAATGGATTCAGGATGTTTAACCCTTGAAAGCTATAGCGGGTGAAATTTCATCCGGTGCGATGTTTTATTAGAACGATACCATCGCTCTATCACCATTATTTTTAATCCCTGCGGACAATAATTTCTCTGTTCTTCATCTGATACTGAATAATTACAAAAACATCAAACTCCTCTTGTTTATAACTTCGTTAATTCTTTTACATGAATAGGATACATCGCGAATTACCTTCACCGTTTTCACGGTCTTTAAACTTTCATCTTCTTTCCATGGGGTTTATGTATACCTCTTTAACCAATTAGAATGCGTCAGTCTGCAATGTTAGAATGTGTGCCGCTTCTTTCATTTATATTTCTTGCGTATCATATTATTTCTTCGACTGTGATTTTCGCAATATTCCCGACTCGATCTAACCAGCCGTGACGTATCTGATAAATAGAGAAATAGGACCAACATACTCAAAATGGAGAAGGTAATCGAGAGAGGGAGAGTGCAATTACAGCAAGATAACGCGTGTACGAGACTTCACGCGGCATGTTAGCACGCTCCTGGAACCTTGCTTGCAATCACACACACACACACACACACACACACACATAGCCACACAGACACACCCTTAGTCAGAATACCCACATGGCAATTCGATTTAATACAGGAAACGCCTGCGCCATGCCAAAAGTAAATATTAGCATCGTGTACAATTTAATAAAGTATATCCACCGCAAACGCGATTTGATTTGGAATATGAAATTCTGTTCAAATCTAGTGTTTGCATTGTTTCTAGGCCAATGAAACGATACCACTGACGTAACTATAATTGTATGACCATAAACGCCTCAAGGAAGAGCGCATCGATTACTCTCGCCAACCTGAGCAAATATTTTGCATAATCGCAATTAACATAATTCTACTGGCCGGAAGATCGCGTTCCAAGACGAATCGCGAACCACTCGGCTGCTTAATCCTCCCACAGATAAAAGCTCCAGTGTTTTATCCAGTATTCGCTCCGAAAGCCGCCTCTCGTAACCGGTAGCCGACTGTTTCATTGTATTCGTTAATTCCACCGGTTGAACTTTTCAACGAATCTCCTCCTTTTTTATGTATCTTTATTTTTTTTATATATATATTTTTCTGGATAGTTTGTATGTTACATTTCATAGGAAGAGAGGAGTAAAATATGAAAGATAGCTAAATATACGTGTTGCGTTAAAACGTTAATAAGAAGCGTTAAAACTGTTTTGACGAGCAATATTTTCCGTGGTGGATAAATGTCGAAAGGCATTCACGAGTGACTGTAATAACTTCTTTTCTAGAAGTACATTTCCGCGATGTTTTTATAGTAGAAGCGAAATCAAGCGTACAAAGCGTATCGTTCGATCGAAATCTGGGATCTGTGTCTCTTGGAATTTTTCACCGGAGCCTTCGTATATACACGGATACTATACATTTCTCTAAGATTATTAGACCGTGGACTTTTATGCGATTACGAGAAATTGAAAAGTGAAAATGTATATAAAGTAATCCAAAGATTACTGTATTATATTACCTACTGTAATTTTTAATAAATAAAAGGAACTTCTACTTAGATTCTATTCTACTCCGCTGCTTGATTCGCCTCTGTAAAGATACCAGTTTTCACAGATATCCGCGGTGTAAGGATTACCAAGAAGAAAACTCACATTAGCCAATTCGCATTAGCCTCGCGCAACGGGAATTGAATAGATGCAGCAAACAGAGAATCCTTTAGGAAGCTGCGAAGCGTGTCCAGGTCCCCCAATTCCGGGGGTGCCGTGAAATGTCTCCGCAAGGAGGGTGAAAAGTTCAGTGGGTCAGAGAATGGGGAAACACGGTGGTCCCTCAACGAGCCGTGTAACGAAGCCAGAATCCACGAGCCCCCTCGGTTTGCAGAATGCGTGATAAACACGAGGATTTTGGCGCACGAAAGGCCGTGCGAGGCAACGTAACGGCAATTAACGATCGCGTAGATTCGGTTGGACGCGTTTCTTGCTGGCCGTCGATCGAATTAAGAGCAAAGCATAGCTCCAAGTGTCGCTCAGAGAGCACCGATTCCAGAGGGAGAGCCATGAAAATGCGATAAAAAATACGACGCTCCCTTGACGCCGTATATTTCCCGCGGCAGAACGTGGTTAGGCTGAGACACGCAGTCGCAGCGCGAACGATGACGTCGAATATGCAGGAAAGTTCGGTTACACAGTCGATTCTAGCGGTAATTCCGTGGACACAAAATTGAAAAAAGTGGTGTAAAGGCAGACGACTGCGCTGTATATACGCGGCGAGAATTTAGGTCGCTGGGTAATTGCCTCGCGTCTATAAAAAAAGGAAACATTGTTTTCACAGAGAGATCAAAATTGCCGATAACGTTGTCAGCCTAGATAAACTTTAGGGACGTTTCGTAATTCATCGAATACGATGAAAGCTAAATGTCGTGATCTGGTTCGTTACACGTTTAACGAGTATATGTTGCCACGCCACAGTGACAAGTAATAGATCGAACAAACGTTAACGCGGTTATCAAAAATGATTGAAACAATTGTTGAAACGTGCGACAGCCACGCCCAGAAATGGGTGCTTCTGCATGTAGAGCGCAACAATTCGCGAGATTTCGCAACGAACATCAGAGTCCAGTTTCCGGGCGACGCGACGATCCTCCCGCAATTGGCGATCGATTTGGCTGCTCGATGGCTGCTGCTCGATTTGCCGCATCTCAAATAAAATATAATCTTTGGCTAGGGCGGAGGGATGCGAGTGGAAAACGCGTGTTAAAGCATCGTCTCGATGAGTTTCGCGCGAGCTGCTGGCTCGTTCGAGAGAACGAAGCCCCACCAAAGCCAGCCCGTGTCACCATCGACATCCGCAGTGCCGTAGCTGGCGTCCGGCCAAAATCCTGCACATGCAACCCCTCCGCGGCCTGGTCTGCTGCTTAGTAAATCGGGGTTACCCGGGATTCTAGCCGCGCGTCTTTATCGCGGGGATTTTCGACCGCTCGTCCATTGGGAAGCACGAAGCTCGATGATTATTAGACGGGGATTTCTCTTAAACCGGCAGTGATATCCAGGAAATTTTCCCAACGGCGCCTCGTAAAGACACGGAGAGGAGCGAGCAAGATATTTTTCCAGGCGAAATACCGACCTGTTTCACGCCTTTACGGTTGTTTCGCGCAATCATCTGACAATTTATGGCTTAAAGATCTACGATTCCTCGGTAGGTTATTGCCGTAATTGAAATAAACGACGTCGAACGGAGATTCAGAAGTCGTTACAAGGAATCAATGGTCATGAAAAAAAGCGACAGATGAAAGAGAATGATCGAGATTATACTTACTGAGTATATATACATAAAGCGTAATAGTATTTGTAAAGTATCGTATGTATTATACTGTATGAAACGTTTCAAAGTTTCGTTAGTACTGTGATGAGACACGAATATCGTGGTTATATTAGTAACGTAACTGAAAATGTATAGGGCATTACTTGTAGAATTAAGATTCAGCTGTATATGTAAGCGTGCATACACACATCAGCTCATAACTATTAGAAAGTGAGATTAATTTCAGAAATGATTAGGATATTATTGAAACCTTCAACGATTCTCGTTTCGTTTGAAATTTCATATAAAGCTGAATAGTGATCGTAGAATTTTAAAGCGAATAAAGAATTTGTGCATTCGATATTACAATAGAAATCTAATTTTCACCAGCAACATTAAACGTCCAGCTTATATCCATTAACGTTTTTCAGTCATTATTTCAACTGTTTAACAGTGCAATAAAACGAAGAGTTTGTAATGAACAATTTAGAGAATAATTACTCGGTGTACGTGTGTGTAACAGGCGTGCTTACAATTAAATTAAATGCCACATAACATCACACGTGCCGAAGCTATCAAATTGCGATCGATACAGAAGCCAGAGCAGGCGTGGATGTCTCGATCGCTGAAATTAGATTTTGAAAACGTTATCATTTTCATCTCAAACGAGATCAGTCTTACATAGCTTGCGAATCTATTTCGTGCGCCTGCTAAAGTTTCTTCCAACGAGTTTTTGTGCCTAATTCCAAGGGATTCGATAGAATTAGGGATCCGATGGTTGCACCACAAGCTCTCCTTCTTCGGGCGAAAGGATTTCCCCCAAGATTTACGATGCAGTCCGATGAAAACTATTTATCTTGTAATGGCCGACCACGATAACGTCCCGAAGAACGGCGTTTATGTCCAGATGCTGGCCGTCTCCTGTCAATTTTTATCTTTATCTTCGACACTTTTTTCTCATCCTTCTGCCGTGTCAATGGCGAAGAAAGATTACATTGTTTACCGTAGGGAAAAATGGACACGCATCCACGCGTCGTCGATTTATCACTCGTCGCTTATCGATTTTAACTAGATTCCGTGTAACAGTAACTACTAGAGAACACGTGTGTAAATAGAAAACTACCGTCACACCCAGTTTCCGGTGAATTTCATGTCTTCCATTTTGCGCATCAAAGTTTCACGTCGTTTAACCGACGCCTCTCCTTTCAAACGCTTTCCAATTTCATTTCATGGATAGAACCACGTGAATCAAGTTTGCGAATATTTAACAAACCAACGTGGTTGCCTGGCACGAAAAACGCGTAAGATCGTGATACTCGTTTAAAGTAAACTTGACGCGATCTGAGTTTATAAATTCGATGAATTTTAACAACTTTCGAACTTTGGTTTATAAAAATTCTTGCAAGGTCGACGTGCATTTCTTACAATTTTTATGCAACTTCAGATTTTTCAGAAGAGAACTGAAGAAATGGGATCCGCATGGCGTGTAATTTGTTTCGTCTACAAAAATTTACGATCGATATATTCCATTTATATAACTATATTTTATACAACTTCGCACGTGTTATTGCTTTCTGTGGGATGTTTGTCATCTTTAGGTTTGTAAAAATACATTGATATTTACAAGATTCACTAGATTCGTATTATAAGGAAATAATGGATGCACATTTTCCGTTTTATATTATTTTATCGAATTACCTATGATCCATTTTGTTCTATCAAGATAAAGATTACAACGTTCGAAAGATTAGGTTTCATGTTTGTATAAAGAAGCGTCGTTGTAAAAGACGTGTCTGTAAAAGAAAGACACTTTCCGAACAACGTAATATCTTCGAAAGGCTTAAATTATGGCATCTCGAAATGCGTCGTTACATAAGTTTCAGAGAACAAGTCGATCGAACGAGAAGGCAGATCGCGAAACTGGACAAAGAAAATGCGCAAAAGGAAAACACGTTCGCCGACATTCCCGTTTCCTGGCTCCATAATTACTCCAGTAATTCGTGCCACGTGCACGCCGCTAGGTGAACGCAAAGCATTCGAGCAACGACAACGATTATACGAAAAAGAGAAAAAAGAGCACGGAGTAAATTGAATATTTCTTGCAGCTTTGGCGAAACGACCTCGACTACAAACATTTTCCTAACGTAATTAGCGTTCTGTGTTTCCTTGTTCACTCTTAGTTTCTATTTGCCAGCGAATTCAAAATCTATCGCAACCTGCTGACACAAATAATGCACTGGTTCGTGAAATTTGAATATTCAATGTAAAAACCATTTATGAATATATTACGCGTGTTATCCTGCAAATAATTCAAATTTTACCAATACCATTATGATACTCGTGTCTCGTTACAATATTAATAAAATTCCAAAACGCTTGTATAACATAATGATAGTAATCGCATAATATATCGATCACGTAATATATTATTTTCGCCAGTCACGATAGTAATAATAATCTCTTTTCGAAAAATATATTTCTACGGTATACACGTAAGAAATTGAACACGTGATATTTTTCGCTGAAATTGGAATACCACTAGCGAGAACACGCATCCTTTCTCACACTTCCTGTTGTTACTTCTTGTTGTCGCAGGACCAACAAGGCTGCAGGGCTTGGCACTGTTATCACGTCTCTCTAACGACTTTTTCTTGCGAATTTTCTTGCCTCGCTCGCCTTCCTCCCCCACGCCATTTCCATATCTTCCGGTGGCATCTCCGGCATTCGTCTTGTCTTTTCTCGTCTATCCTCGCATGGACAATCACAATCTGTTCGATTGTCGCGATATCCATTCCTCGTGTATATTACGTACATATTTTTACGTGTCCTAAGTCTCATAAAAATATGCGTTTGCATATTTTCAACAACAAGAAGTAAATAAATTATCATTTATTAATCACTAAAGCTGAACTGACTGACGCTAGCTGTGCCATTGTGACTACTCTAAAGTCATCCTTTCAATTACGAACCATCGATGAAACTTTTGTTTCCTTAAGGTGGTTTACAGTGGAAGGAAAATTGGACGTCGACTTTGAAAATCCGTTTCATCGAGTTCTCGAAATAGCTGCAATTTTCGACGAGAGCCAATTAGACCTTCCTAATCTAGATCATCGCACCCTTTGCCGTATTCTGTCTAAGCTTGTACAGTCCTGGGAACGGTCCCTTCTGATCCCAGTTATCGTGTTAGAACGGTGAATCCTTCTGCGAGGAAGTCATATGGAAATTCACGATAACCTCGGGAAATTAATCTCGTTAAACTTGCATAACGATCATCCTCCAAATTTATTTGACAATTGTGGCGCGATTCGATGATCCACGCGTCGTCTTACGAACCTTTACAACTTTCCATCTTCGCTTTTTCATAACTATAAAACCATACCAAAATTTTTCATTTTCATCGAGGTGGATTCAAAAGAAGCCACGTTGGTCAAATGAACTTCGTCAATTGAAAGATAAAGAAACAAATACTTTTTAACGTTAGAATCCAAGATTATACAATATGTCATGGAACCAAGCTAATTTTTTTAAGAAAATTTTATGCATTTATAAAAAATTGAAAATTGCACAGAATGCACATAATACGAGAAAATAAATAAAATATCCAAAGTACTGTCGAGCAAGTACCGAGCTTCTACTTTTCAAATTACGCTCTTTGAAGTATAAATTTGCATAAAAATCCGCAACCTACTAACGACGCATGTAACAAATAAAATGATAAATTTTGAAAAAGGTGGAGTCGATCAGTTCGACTAGAATTGATAATTATTGGATGGTTTTAAAGATAATTCAAAAATTAGCAACGAAAGAAAAGTAAGTTGCTTTGGCTTGCGTTCTTCAGAAACATATACGAGACAACCTGTGACTCGATTTCCGCGCGTTTCAAAAACGCAACCGCAAAAGTCGTGAACCCCAGATCTCGGCACCGCGAACGTAATTAGAAATTTGTACCGTGGCTAATTCATTCCGGGATAATTACTCGCTGCCGGACGTGACGTGTCGTAATTTCTGCCACACAACGACGTTACACTTTTCCTCTGACATCGATCACCCCGGTCGCCAACGTCGCCATCGTAGCCACCGTTTCCTGAATATCACGGCCGACGTTCCACAGTAACATTTTTTATTCCTTCACCAGCCACTTACGGCTTATCGGAAAATCTAACGTTTTAACGTCGTTGGCAAGGCAATACGCAACAAATTGTAGCTAGAATATCTAGATCCACTGCTATTCATACTACTGTGTAGTCGAACAGCTTGCGAATTATTGCAAATATATGAAATATACCTCAAACGAGGCTTTTTAACCGAATAAATAACGAGACTACGCTCTATACTTGGCGAATGAGACAGCTGAAAATGAACCAGCTAAGAATCAAAATTTCTATACGAAATTCTGCGCTGTCTCAATGAAAATCTATTCTATCAATAAATTCTGAATGTTTCTCTTTAACTCTTTTCGGTATCCAACTAAGACATGATCTACGTTTAATAAATAAGGCAGATAGAAATAAACATTTCAGCTAAGATTCAACATTTCTTGGATGCACGAGATTCAACACTGTCCCATTTAAAAATGATCTCTTTTACTAACGAATTTGTAATGTTTTCCTTTAACACTTTTTAGTATCCAACTAAGAGACGACACTATATTTTATAGTCTTATCACGATCCTAGTCCAATAAGCGAGACAAATAGACAGCTGAAGCTCAAAGTTTCCTAGAAATATCAGATTCGACACTCTCTCCCTGAAAGAAATTTATTTTATTAACGAATTTTGGATGCTTCTGCTGAATTGTCTTTAGTATCCAACTAAACGAAGTACTTGTTCCAAAGTTTCATTACTTGGCAGAAATTCATAATAAAAATTGCTACGGAGTTTCCGAATAACGCGGTATATCGATAAAACGATGAAAAGCGTCGAAATTTTCTCTCTGCATTTGAGTCATCGTGTCGAGGTCCGCTATGATCTAAAACACGATAACTTGACGTTGAAAATCGAAGAAGAGATATTATCGTAAGTCAAATATTACACCGTGTGCTGGCTTGTCAGACTTCTCAACTATCCTTCGTTTCTCTACAACGACCAGCAGTTTTCTCGGCTTCTTAACGACGTCGCTATTCATCGTAAATCATCATCGCCGATTTTACAGTCTCTTCGTTGCAACGATTTCGACGAGTTACAGGAGGCAGTTTACGCTGAGCGTAAATCAGCCACGCGTTTCGGCCGAATAAAAGCTGCTAACGGTCGATTATTCGCCGGCTTCCAGCCATAAACTTTCGCCGCTAATTTACGTATCCTAACGGGCATTTATTGACCCTTTGCCTCTTCCCCTCTACCTGTTCAGGTACCGGCAGCTCGATTATACAGCGCGAATTATGATCGTATCTCGAGCATCAGACGGACTTGCGGCGAGTGGCTGGGAACGATAAAACCTGGCCGCAAAGTCTACCTTCGCGCTATAAACTTTATCTCGCGCGTAATGCGAGAAAAACGTACACGCGAATAAAATCGGGGATCTGTGAAGTGATGAGCGAAAGAGTCAAACGTAAGACATAAATTTGTCCTGATTTTATACATGCGTACGTCGCGTGTACTGCAAGAAATTTGAAAACCAGTCGAATTTTATATATTAGGTCGTCCGAAAAGTTTCTTCGTTTTATAAGGAAATAATGGATGCACAACATTTTTCGTTTTATATTATTTTATCGAATTATGCATGACCCATTCTGTTCTATCAAGATAATGATCACGACGTTCGATAGATTAGGTTTCATGTTTGTATAAAAATGCGTCGTTGTAAAAGACGTGTCTGTAAAAGAAAGACACTTTCCGGACAACCTAATATATGCTATATATGTCGGGACAAATATAAAAGTAAGTCGAATTTACGTTGCGACCTAATCTATTCCATAGAAAGCAGTTTCCATATTTTTCTTGAACTTGAGAAACTTGTTAGCGATAAAAAAATACCATTGGATTGTAAATGATCCAAAGAACGCAGCGAATTTAATCGTTTGATATGCCCGTAATCGGCAAATACTCGATAATTTGTCTATTTTAGCCAGAGTGATCTTTACGAATTCCAACTACGACATCTTATAATAAAATGTATATTTCAGAGAAGGTACTTGGTCCATTTTATTTATCGTTGCTTGCATCAAACGAAAATTTCGTTTCAAGTTCTTTTTTAGTCGATTGTAGCTAGAAGGTGTATTTCAAGAACTAACTTCTCCTTTCAGTTAATTTACAAGCAATCGGGAAACGATACTTCTACTTCGACGGTTCGGTCAGCCAACAATCGGAGAAAATCATCGTGATTCTTCTCGGTCGTGGAGCAGGAACGCGCTCCTTACTCGTTTCATTGAAATAGTCCGCCATGATCCAGCAGACCAGCAACTTAAAATCGAGCACGAAGGGCGTTTTAGCGAGTTGTAACGTATAACGTCGATTTAAGGCCACTTTCATTGACTTGGCAGCGAACACCTTTTCGGCGACATATCGCAAAGAAAAGAGGTTCAGCAGGAAGTAGTAAAGTGATTGCGAGAGGAACGGGTAGAAAAACGCCGGAGGTGGACGCGCCTGGTTTATGATCACGGATATATTCCATTTTCGTCTTCTGGCCACTTTATCCGTCTCGTGGAAGGCCGGCTAAAGTACGTTTGATTGTAAGCTGCCCGCTGTGGTTTAAGACTGATTTACAGTAAAATGGTGGTGGCGTGGTTCGCGCGCACGTGAGTGGACTTCGAGGATTCCGTTGCCAAGCGTTAAGCTGCTGTTAGCTCCACGACGGGCTTCTCTCGTTCTTCTTTCCAGCTCCTACAGTTTTGCTCTTGGTTTATCCATCTGTTTTCGGTATGGGAAGGGGGACACGGCGTCTTTCCAGCTTCTCTAAATATCCGCGAGCTTTATCTCTTCCACTCTCGTTGCTCGCTGCAGTCCGGCGATTCTTCTCTTTCGCCCATTCAGAGGCCGTTGCTTTGCTTACTTGTTCGCTTCTCTCCTTGTGCTCGTCTGCCTCAAAATTTCCCTCCTTCCATTCGCCGACCGTACGTACAATTTCTCCACCAGCCGCCGACTTCCCCTTATTTACCGTTCCACCTTGATTCCTCCGTCTGTTGCTTTTCTCCTTTTGCCCACGCCTTTTAAACACTCCCTTTGTCCGTTGTTCCTTGCCGTCCGTGGCTCCTCCTTCGATTCCCCGATAAAAGAGTTCCCATCGGGTGTATGTAAGCGCCAGGAAACCAGCTTCTTTCTCCGCCGCTTTCACCCGTTCTTTTTTCTCCCCGCAGCTCCTCGCGCTCTGCTAGCTTGCTGCTTTCTCGTTTTTCTTCGCGTCCTCGATTCAACCGCACACCGCCACTAAATCGATCCGGCGGCAGCGAGAGAAATGACAAGCCGCGAGATGGAAAAACGCGAGAGCGGAGAAGTTAAAAGGGGGAAAGCACGTGCAAGAAGGAAAGCGGGATGGGAGTAGAAAGGGAGCATCGGTAGCGCGACTCCGACGAGAAAAAGAAAGGCCGTGGCAATTAGGCGGACGATTCAGCCCTCCTTAAGGGGATCATCCCGGCACAATGTAGTCGGAGAACCGGTCGATCGGTGCCTCGGCGTGAAATTAAATGACCGACGCTATTTAGACCCGGATAGGACAAATTGCTTCTACGGACACCCACGGACACCCAGTCGACAGTCAATCGTATATCGGTGATCGGATTCTTACATGGCGTTTGTTTCGCACTTGCGTATCCTGTAAGCGACTTACACAGCATTGTCTAGCGTCTTTTATAATGTAACTCGTATTTTTTCTTTTTATTTATTACGGTTTTCACGTTCCTACTAATATTTGTCATTTCTACATTCAGCACACTAATAACTAGTTTCATGTAATTAAAGCTATATTTTTACGCGATTTAGCAACGAAATATGCGCTGTTGGTATTTGTCTATTTTGGAGCATTTCACAAAATGTTATATAGGTTTAACAAATTTATGCAAAACTTGTCACCCACTTTTCCCATATAATACACCGTTTTTCGTTTCGACTAACGATCAGCTATACTCAAATATCCTGATTTAAAGGGTCAAGCGATATAAAACTCAGAAAATCAACAAATACAGACATACCATATTTTTCCGCGTGATTTCCATTTTATAGATACGTATTTCTCGTAGTTGCGTAAATATCCGCGATCCAGTTTTGAACATCGAAGCAATAAGAGACTTTAGCAGCCGCCTTTTATAACACAGCCTCGGAAACTAGTTTGTACGGTTTCGATTCTGAAAATAATCGCAGTAAAAGTCCAACGACAGTGGAAGTTAGATCGAATTCTTTTGACGGAAGTCGCAAGGGACGTGAGGCGATCGCAGGGAAACAGTGAGCCGCATCAGGACTCGATTTAACGGAAATGCAAACTAATGGGATTCTTTCGGCAAGGCGCGTGTGTCTTTATAGGAGCGTTTCGTATCCGAGTAACTGAATTGCCAAGTATACGTTCTCATAGTAGTTGCAGAGCTTCGCTGCACAATAGTAAACGCTAGACGCCTTATCTACTACCATGCGTTCCAGTTAAACTCTTCTCGTTCTAGTGTCGCGTAGATCGTCGTTTCCAGTTAATTCGCCGATATTAATGCCGCTGAACGCGCAACCTTACGTTTCATAAAAAAGTACAAAGACTATCGAATTACTTAAAAAAAGGCAAAAAGAATCGGAATACTTAGAACGAGACGAAGATTATTTGTTCGCGCGCAAACTGTTTGATTTCGTCTTTGTTCGCCTAATCTTTATTACCATGATATTTTTTGTATGCTCCGTTGGCAGAGAATTCGAGCAGTAAATACAACCGCAAGGTTTCACCTGTACTTAGAGGGTTTAACGCGAATGGGGTTAGGTCTATTAACTTGACGTCCGTTTCTGCTTCAATTTAATTGCATCAAAGAGACGAGACAATCCCTTATTCGAGATTCAATGGCATTCAAAGTGATTCTACGCGTGTTACGTCGCGCGAGCAACGTGATCCTTCGCCACTTTTGGTCGACTGTATGAGTTGTTAGATACGTACGCTACTAGTCGCAGTATGTGAATCTTTGCAGGTAGACAAATTAATGATAAATCGGTAGTAAGAAGCTACATTTACTACCATCTTATGCGATCACCGAACTATAACTCGAAGATACTTACATACTGGAAATCGTAGCGATAGTATATTTTAATATGTACTTACGTATACTACATATATTTACTATTCAAATATCACTACTTGTATTAACATTTGGGATCTTTCTATCCGTTCGAAAGAATCTCCTTAATTTGTATAACAGGTTGCTCTTAACTTCATTTTACATGTAACTCGTATTTTTTCTTTTTATTTATTACGGTTTCCACGTTCCTACAAATATTTGCCATTTCTACATTCAGCACACTAATAACTAGTTTCATGTTATTAAAACTATATTTTTACACGATTTAGCAACGAAGTATGAGCTGTTGGTATTTGTCTATTCTTGAGCATTTCACAAAATGTTATATTGTTATATTATAATGATATATCTTTTTAACTAGCGATTGGCACAAGAATCAGAAAATCAAGAAAGCCGGATGCGTCGTATCTTTCCCCTGTAATTTCCAATCGCGTCAAAGAGACACGAACGAACTGGTCTCCGTTTCAAGCTTAATACAACTTTCAATCCGATTCCATTCTGCTTACCATAATAAGCATTATCAAAAATACTGATTACTGCAAGATCAGGCGCATTTTTACCAAACTTCTCTACGATCTTCAGCTTCGTATTAAAACACCTGTCAGGAAATCACTCATTTACATCGCGTTTTCCCTTGTAAATTCCCTTCAATTGCACGAAAGAAATACTCTCCCCCTTTCGAACCTAATACGACAGCTTTCAGACTGATTCCACTTGACGAATCAATTTCATGTTTCGTAAATCTATCCCTGTTAAACCCACCGACCTCACATGTCGCCAAATGCCCTGTATATTGATATGGAGAATCAAGAATTCGTAAAAGCAGCTCGTAGGCAGAAGGTTGGAAGGTTTGCCCCATCGAAAGGCAGAGTAAGAGAGAGGAGACGAAACGATAGAGCCGGAAGCACGAGAAAAGAAAAGGGCATCCCGATCGTCTCAATTCAGTCGTGTCGGCGGCTATAAAGTTGTTCTTGAAGTATTCCCATATCACCGGCCGTTGGTATGCCAATATACCGGTGCCTGGGCTTTGTCGCCCCTTCTCATTCCCGGAGCCACGCAGTCCCTTCGCCAACGTATTCCCTCATCGACCCGCTCTCGTCGTAGACCGTCTCCCAGGAAGCCATCGCATACCCGGTTTCGCACGTGGTGGTATGTCTGCATACCATCGAGATAATGATTGGCAGCAGGACTGCCTGGAGTCCGACCAGGACGACGACAATCCTCGACAATTCGTGCCGGCCTAGCCAACCCTCTAGCCTCCAGACGATATTAAACCGAATTACTGAGGAGTCTTCGGATCCCCGTGATTCTCCGTGATCAGGCTGGTACTGCGAGAAGCGAAGCAAAAATGCGATCCGAAACGTGATCGAGTGTAGCATTCGTTTTTAGATCAGGCGAGTAACACCGTAGGTTGTAGGGCCAAGCGTCCAATATACTCGTATTCTGTAAATTTCGTGTCGGTCTTGTTATCGATTAGCTGCATAGAAAAGTACTTTTAACGTCGTAAGGACGTTCTTCAATATGGAGAAACTTTCCGAAAACGACGACGAAAACGTACGATTAGCTTGGACACTATGGGAAGGGTATAACAAGCTGAAATTTCATTGCTCGTAACGTAATTGTTGGCGTTTATCTGCTGTAGAAAAACAACTGGAAATACGTAGCCTTTGTGTCTGATAGCAGAAAGGCAAAGAATCTTAACGATGAAGAAGCGATTATTCTAATTTTGTGTTGGATACTTCTCGCGGTATTGCTGATAGTTATCTGTTCCGGTGTTTGTATTATACCAATTCGTTGGTCTTGTCAAATACAATCTTTGGTTTTGTACAACTATAGTATTTTTCTTTGCACTTGTGTTCCAACTTTCCCTCGCGCGTCTCTTTCTTCGCACGATTTTGCGATTCGCGTCGCGGCTTCGAGCGCAATGTCGTCACGTTAATGAGATAATTTCGCGCGGCCGGAGATATTAAACCGTTTCGGTAATTGCGGACGTTAATAACGATAGACGTGTTGATGGAACACACGGGCAATCCGTGTTTCGGCATACTAAGCGATGCAGACGTGATGAACTCGTCCACCACTGTAAATACTCGGACCTAATCAACGCAAGATGGCCGGATGGGAATTACAGATAAATTTCGTGGTAAATATTTGTCACGATCGACAAAAGTCCCGAAGGGCGCTTGTTTCGAGATTTCAATCAGCCTGCATGCTACCATCCTAGAGTCTCTATTACCGGACTAATTATCACTAATTAGCGTTGGTTTAACCAGTAAGACCCCCGTGACCGTACAAACACAATCTCGTTATCGATTCGTCTCCTTGTCCACGATCGTACTTTGCGCGTATAACGCTCGTCAAAACATTTTCGAAGCTGCATAATTTTATTCGAAAAGTAAAGAAAAAAATCTTGATTGGTAGGTTTGCAATTATTCGACACCTTAAGGGGAAATACTAAATACCCCGAAAACATTGCGCGAATTGTAGTATGTAGTATGCCAGCCACGTGCAAGAAACTGACGCAAATGCTGTTAATGGCGAATAGTCGAACATTGATACGGCGATGAACTCTCACGTTGGAAATATTATTCCTCGTTTTTCTACCTTCCCTTTAGAGAATTATCGTATGAAGAATTATTGTAAATTTAACAGACGCGAGGAACTTAAGAAAACACAAACCGTAGCCACGACGTGCCATCTTTACGAATCAGATATTGCAGCGTGTTCTCGCGTACTCGGTTTCCTTAACAGGTGTAATTTCCACACTCGACCTTCCTGCGAATCGCGTTCAAAATTCGATGTACACCAGAAACTAGTAAATTTATAATCTCGGAACTTTACGTACGAGTTGATGCATCTTTTCAGAAGGAGCTTTTCGAGGGCTTAAAAAAAAGAACAGGTAAATTAGCAAAGTTTAAACTTTCTTCCTCCAGCTACTGCGCCTCGTCCTGGCAATTTACAAAGCGATTTTTTTTCGACTGAAAGAGAAGCAGTAAATGACACAGGACACGACCGATAATTCGACAGACAGATTCGAAGTCAAATCGCTCGATTTCGAGGATCCTTTGACAGCGTGGCCCAATCAGTCGAGGAAAATTGATCGCTTGAGCGTTGGGATGCGCTACCTGTGTAGTTTCAATTCACGAAACGCAATGGAAACCGATATGTTTCGAACTTGCAGTCGTAGCTGTGAGCTTGGCTAACGAGCTACCTCGCAACGAGCGGGTTGCGTGATCCCTGTCGTGGATTTGCGTGCAGATACGTGCGTGGGGAATTCTTCGAGCCAACGAAATTCCAAGACGCCAGCCAGTGAGGTCGTTTTACCTGCTTCGTTTAGTCGCTTATACTTGCATATTTTACGCTATCGGAAATACCAGGTGTTTTTGCGGGATATCAATCTCGTTGTCAGCGTTACCTGGGAAGAGCAGGATGAAGGCCAAAGACGATATCGATACCGTTGATCACAGTATCCACAACCCTTTTCTCCGCACGGTTTCGATATCCAAATACTATTCGGTATCACGAGGAACAAATGGATTTACAGAGTTTCTAACAAATATTTGAAAGACTGTATGTACGCTCATTTTTGTCTTTTTTTTTTATCTTTTTTATCAAACCAAGGAAATTGGATCTTGCGACTGCTATCATTCCGAAAAGCTGCGCTTCATATTCGATTCAACGACGGGTCCGATGGCATTAATATTCATGACGAGCGTATATTTTTTTTAATCACTTTCGATATTCATTGCGCGCCCGCAGCTATCGCGTTTTTCAACGAAATTACCTTTTCTCCTTCCTTTCAATCGATAAATTTATTTTTGCTCTACCCTCGCCCCTTCTTTTTTTTTTCTCCCCCTCAAACCAGTCCATTTTGCCGAGATTCGACACACATAGACAGACAGATAGATAGATAGATAGATAAAGAGAGAAAGTGGGAGGAGGAGCAGTAGATTTTTTTCAAATGTTCGATCCACTGGAAGCGGCAAGGATCGACCAGGGGCCATAGTGCAATTACGCGGTCGGTCAATCGAAAAATTCGTCGCGTTAAACGCACCTGGGCGAAAGGATCTCTCTAGAGAGAGCGTATCGATTTCGCGTCCGCCTTTAGCCAGCCAAGAATTTAACGTCGTTTTATTCATTAAATCAGTACCACGCCGCTAGCGAAACAACTACCGGTTCTTTTTCCAAACCAATGGGCAACGAATCTAAAGAGATTCGCCTCGCTTATATGGTGCTGAATTTACGAGGCAAAACGGTGTCCAACCTTGGGTATCGTGCCAATGAAATGTGCACAGGGGTCGCGAAAGTTGAGCGGCGACAAGTCAAGTCGAACGGACAGTGGCAGAGGATTTAGGCGAATCAGTATCCTGACGGTGCCGGACCCCGGTGTTAGGTTACTTGTTTACTCCCGAGTGCTGGAACGGCCGATGCATTATTCAACGACTGCTTGTATTTATCAAGCCGATAGCCAGCTCGAGACCTCGTGCACACACGAGGTGGAACACGCGCGAGCACGTCAGTACCAGGCGGTCGCGTAAACAGGTGAGAGATCGCCTTGAATTCTCTCTCTTTCTCTCTCTCTCTCTCTCTCTCTCTCTCTCTCTCTCTCTGTGTCTGTTTCTCTCCCTCTCGAGATTCTCGTAGCCTCGTACAAGTGGATTGCCGATGTTTATGGATTCGGCCGCCTTCACGGTTTACCCTAGCCTTTCTAGTCGCTCGGCTTACGCGCCATAAGTTAGCAACGCTTCGCTGCTTTATCGCGAATAACCGGGACCGAGATTTTCTTTTCGTTAAGTGGTCAGGCTTGTTGAAGCGGCAATAGTCGACTTCCATCGAGTCGTATCTTGTTGCTAGTCGTTGCACTGCGTTGCGTTGAGCGCGAAGAGAGGAGATCCGTGGAGGGTTTAGGGATTGTTTCATGGAGTATGACGCTGGCGATTTATTTAGCAACATATTGGATACAACATTGGATAGAGAGGTAGAATCTGCGTTTATTTCAGCTTCTATATCGTAATTTGTTTCACATTCTATATTATAACAAATGGTTTACCTTGGACATTTTGCAGAGTTTTATTTATTATGCATATTCTGTAGGTTTTTGAATATCTTAAGTTTACGTATGTGCACTTTGTGATTTTGTGTTCCGTTACTTTGTGTTTTAATTAATAAATATTTAATTAATTTAAATATTTTAATAACAGAGGTAACTGTGATTTAATTACGGATTTAATTACGGATTCTTTTGTCGTAGTTCCACATGCATTTCAGACGTATTTTGCAACGTGCTGGATGCAACGATTGAAAGAGTAGAATTTGAATGCCGATTCGTTTCGCCTTCTATGCATTAGAAGTAGCTTATCTTAGTTTTCATATATTTATGTATTACGAATATTCTTTACATTTTGTAATATTTTGATTTTTCAGAAATCTATGAATATCCGCAGTTGATTTATCAATGATAAACTTTCTGTTCTAATTAATATTTCTTCCGTGACATAATTACAGATACGTTCACAGCAATTCTACCCTGCTTGCTGATTGTTAGTAACATGTCCCATCCAGCGTTTCGAAGCTGGAGAAAGCTCAAGTTTGATCGTTTTCTTCGTAAAAGTTCATCCTCGTTTTCGACGCTTCGCTAATACGACTGATCTCGCGATTCTTTATTAGAAAATAAACAAAACCTCTGACCTTACCAGAAAATAATAGCATCGAGCAATTTTGAGCGATGAAAGGAAGGCTGAAGTTTCTGATATGTGCGTGAAAAGCCCGATAAATCTTCGAGAACCGAGTGTCTGGAAGATGAAGGGTGCGTGTTCCTCTCGGTGTCTATCAAGTTCCTATTCTGCGCAGCATGGTAGATGGACGAAGAGGATGGAGACGTAGGAAACGAAGGAGAATTCGAATAGGCAGAGAGAAGAGATATACGAGTGGTACAAGCAGCGATAGAGGCGGACAATGAACGAGGAGCCAGACAATGAGCGAGTGAATCGGGACGGAGGGACTCAAATGGGTTGGTAAAGGGTAGTAGCAAAGGGCAAGTTCGATGGTAGCGATCGCTAGCTTCGATAAAGCTAGTCGAAATAGGAGGAGAACCAGAGAACCTGGTCCTCGAACGTTCTCTTGGCCGAAGGTGGCGTCTTACCTTGCTACGTACTCGCGCCGTTAATGACACGAAGATCGTAGGTCCTATTAACTACAAACCGCAACTAGACCAGGTTCTAAGTAGTGGCAATAAATTATATCGCTCATTAAGCGAGGCTTGTACGCGGGAATATTCCTTAATGGGTTTCCGGTGGCGCGCGGAATGCGTGTGTTCCGAGAACCTTTCGCGTTTAGTAATTGCAATTTCACTTGAGTGCAAGAATCGCGTCCTCTGTTGTACGTTGCCGTCTGTGTCCCTGCCGCTTGCAGGCTTCCGGCTTCTTCCACCAAAGCTTTTACGCGTGATTTTACGTCGGCGAAATTTCACCGAGACTTACGTTTCTATTTCACTTGCATGAGGGAAACAATAGCCGGAATTGAACTGGATAAAACTCTGGCTGAATTGTTATCATTGACCGGTCGGTTCTTCCGCCACCTGGCTTTTTCAAACATTCGACCCGGCTAAATTGGATGGATTTTCCATAAAAACGATCGGCGATAGAGGAACTTGCCAACGCTGCTTATCATTAACGTTCGTAACGTGAAGAAAAATCGGTGAAACCTGATCGGTATTCGACGCCCTAATGGAATTAAATCATTGAAAACAAAGGAAAAAGGAGAATGGTGGAAGGCGGTGTTAGCCCAAATTACAAAGCCGTTCTTTCCTGACCCAGTGTCGTCGATTTATCTCGAGGGAGAGCTGCGACGCACTTCCCCTAACATCTCCCGCGACCTCGTCGATTGGAGCTCGCGCGCGCACAGAATCCTCGCCATCCACCCTGGATCGTACGGATGCGTGGACTCTGGTTTTCTCGGAAGGAGAACCGATCGGCGTCGGCTCCACAGAGTCCCGTAGAAATATTAGGCGCTGGGTTACAGGCTGGCTCTCCTCACAGAGGCAAGGCTAGGACGCGGCAAAGGGGTTAGAAGAGCGTTCCAGAGGGGGAGATCAACATTTTTCTACCCCTCTCTGTCCACCGTGTACCCCTTCCGACTATCGTGGAAGCACGCCCACTGGAGAATGCTGGTGGGGAACTCGGTTCTTGATAGGGGACGCCGACGATGCTAGCGGCGGCGGTGGTGGTGGTGGAAGTGGTGGTGGTCGTCGTCGGTACTGGCAACTGAAGTCTGACCGAAACGACGCCAGTACTACTGTCGCCAGCATCACGAGCGCAGCCACGAGGCCGAGTCATGGACATACTGGGTATGTCCGCTAGAAAGCCAAGCATGCACTACTTAGCCTCTTCACTTGCTCTTGTTGATTCCTCGCGGCCGCTACGTACGCTACCAACGCCACGTATCGTTGCAACAGTTGCGAACGAGACGAAACGCGCGAGTTATACGAGTTCTTCATTCCTCCCGTTGCCGATATCGATCCATCGATCATAGTAACGCGAGCAAAACAGAGCTGGAGCCTGTCCCTTCGCGTTCGTTTTCTACCACGCTATAAGTTTCATGGTTTAGTTTTGCCCCTTTTTTCGCTTCACCAGTCATTACGTGTCATCGCGGTCGCAACCAAGGGGACTGGCTCCAGAGTGGCGCGCCACCAAGTACCACGTTTTACCTGCCTGTAACAGCGAACGGACTCAGGTATTGTTCACACCAAACATAATCTCTGTCTTTCTGTCTCTCCTATCTTCTGGCACGTTTAACAAAAAAAAATCCACCTCGAGTCAACTGCGCGAAACTTAAAGATCGTCTCCATCTATCTACAGATCTTTCTTTCTGAGTTTTTATTAATTCGGCATTGAATTGACAATTTTTCGCGAGAGCCGTGTATTTTCCGGATGTGCTTGCATCGCTTCAGTGTTCGCTATGTTCCGAGCTTCGTTCCAGCATCTCGTAATTTGTCTAGGATTATCGCTCTCGTTTAATCTGTATGTATATTTGTTACTACCCACAGGTACGCTAAACGTGTGTAGATATACTTGCGTTGCTCTACTTAAACGAGAAAACTTGACCCGACCTACGCAATGCAGCTTCGTGCGTGACGATCCTCCTTAAACGCCATGATCCACTTATGTCATACTCTGTATATTTAAATTTTTAACGTATCGTATTCTCGGACCGTAACGAATAGACTGCGAAATTCTGATTAGACGAAACTTAGTTGTCCGCGGAATAAAAATTTATCTTTTATCTTTCGCTGGCAAGATTTTAAATCGATGTAATTTCGAGACCCGTCTCACTCTTTCACTCCTCCTTCGTGAAACCAAATTTGAAACGATTCCAGTGGTCGTTTAAGACGAGAAAAAACAAAAGAACGGAGTACGTTTCGATGGAAAACAACCGCTTGCTGCAACACCCCAGTTACGAAACTTTGCTCGTTACCGCTTTTAGAATCGTCTCGAAACGCATTCAAATTCTATCGACTATATTCGAGGCTTGCGCACGGCGAAAAAAGTTAACGAAACGGTTCAGGAGGGTTCGGCAGAGTTTGCCCGCTATAAATTCCAGCTACGCCAGACGTTCTTTATCTCCACAGAATTAAAAAAGATCGGTACACCTCGATGTATACTCTCGAGCGCGGTTTCTAGGGAAAAAAGGAGCTTTTAAGGTCAGCTTTTCCAACGAAAACCAGAGAAACGAATTCGTAAGAGCCGATGTTCTAGCGTAGCAAATACACGGACAAGACTCGTGACCCAAAAATTCTTTCTAGCAATTCTTTCTAGAACATTTTACAAGTTCGAGCAAGTTTCGATTACGCGGCGAATTGTGTGTCGTGATATATTGAGTTGGCAACTAAGTGATTGCGGATTTTGTCAATACCACCTAATGACAAAGCCCGCAATCACTTAGTTACCAACCCAATATATCCAAAGTCAATAAAATAATCTATGTTCTCGCGGCCAATTGTCCGTAACAATTCGACATCGGAGCTGTGTTTTCATGCTCGGCGTTTCCTTTGCTTGAAAACTGTCTCGGGCCACTCCCATTTCCGTGCTCCCCTTGTATTTCGTAAATACAAGTGCTCTCCAACGTGTCTGCCTGCATACGACGTTCCGATTCTACTCCGGTGCGCTCTCTCGTGTTTTTATTTCGCGGATCGAAACTTCCGTTTGAATGGTTCCAACCTCGATAAGGTAGCTCTCTCGTAGCTAGGCTATGGTGTACGTGAAAATTCTTCGTGGAAAGATAAACGTCACAGATTATAGTATATTGTATATTACGTATTACAGGCTGGTAGTTTTGTACGATTCGATAATTCTGTTATAGTCGAAATCATTTACGCGACGTTCCGTTCTCGTACAGTTTTGTAATAAATAATTAGTTTTGTAAAAAAATAACGATGGTAACTTACGCCCCGTCGGTTCTAAAAACACTGTACAATTTTTTCAATCGCGAAAACGTGCCTACGTTCAGCAGAACTGCAGTTCCGCGTGTATTTTTCAAAATACATTGAAACATTCGAAGAGATCTCCGTGCATTTAACGTTTCAAATAGAGTTACACAGAAGTATCGATTTCTGTGTATAATAACGATCGTTTCTGTATGATTCGTTCAAATTATACAGCTTCAAAGACAGAGATAAAGAAATTAAGAAATTCGCAAGAAGCGGAGTCAATTGGGCTTCTGTGGGTCTCGAACAATGACCGAATATTTGAAATAAAAAGGACCGAGTTTTGGGATAACTAATGGTGTAGATTTTGTCAGAGAAGGGTAGAACGATACCAAGAAATCCACCATTTATTTGGCTTCTCAGAGACACGAATAACGACTAAACATCTTCGATACAGAGAAGAACGAAGACACGAGAAAGTACTAAAAGTTCAGATTTCTGGAATGTTTAATGGCAGATTTGATCTAAGAAGGGCGATCAATTTGCCTCCTTCTGAGAGACTCGAACAATGAGCAAATATTTTCAATCGTAGCAAGGAAAACAAAGACACGAGAAAGTAATAAAACTTGTGGCACGTTTCGTCGTAGATTTTAAAGTAAGGAGGACAGAAGGATCGCAGGAAATCCGTCATCTGTCTACGTCGTTCAACCGCGCGTATTTCACTTGGCAAGCCCGAAACACGGCTGGTTTCGTCGGTATCCTGACCCGCGCAAAATCAATACATTACAACGAGTCGTAAATAACGCGTTGACAAGCCGGCCCAATATCTATCCGTTTGTTCCTGGCCGCGTTGAATCTGCTAACACGGCAGCCCGTTGACGCTCTAACTCCTTGTAAATTATTACGGGTTCGCGCTCGCTTTTCCAGCGGAATCGCGCTTTCGGGCTCGCTCGCGCGATAAATATGCCAACGCGGGAAACAAGGGGTAGAGGCAGGGGTATGTCGCGAGAGTGTGCAAAGAGACAGAGAAAGAGAAAGAAAGAGGGAAAGGGGGAAGAAAGAGAAAAGAGGATATTTACAGTGGAAGCGAAAGGAAAATCATCGATCGTCCGTACGACGAAAAATTGAACATTGCAAGAAGCGTGTTGGAACGAGAGAGTTTGAGGGTGGCAAAATTTTCGCTTATTCGACGAAGCTGGTCACGTAACGAGTGCGAATATATGCAGAGCGGAACGCGCGAAATCGATTGTCTGCGTGAAAGAGTCTGCGAAAAACGTGACCGCCGTAAACAAAGTCCGTTTGCCGGAGGGAAATTAATTTTAGAGGCAACGTGGCGCGAGTTGGAGGGTCGGAACGCCCTTCGAAAATCAGCTTCTCATTAGCCACAGTGCAGTAGTTTAGGTTTAGGTAACGATTTTCGCCAGGCACGTGTGGTTCACTGGCAGCGAGGGATAGCGTGCGGGTTAATTAGGGGAAAGTTTTTTCGTCACGCTGTCGACTGTGCTTCGAAAAAATGGCGACCTGTTTTCGGTAGCTGGGTGTTGGTGTAGAATGTGAACGCGACGGCTGTGAATGTGTACGTGCTCGTAGAAAATATGGACGAGTAAAAATGTACAGGATACGTATACAGTAGAATTTTAATTATTACACCACCAATTAAAGGAACAATCGATTAATGGACAATTTTGGGGACGGTGTATGGGAAACGAGGGTAAAAATTGAAAAAGGTTGTTACATTTTCATCTGAAAATTTTCCAATTTAATATCTATTTTTATAGAATAATTCGAAGATGATTAAACGAACGATCCTGCACGACGTTGCGATTATTCAAACGACGTTATGTTGCGCTCGCAATAAAATGCTAAGATTGCACCATTTAGAAAATGAAAGAAACTGTTGATCTTCTATTCGTTTAGTGATTTATTCATAAAAATCTAAAGTTACGTGAACGTTCGCAGTCGAACAATAACGTAGACTTCGTCAGGACTGATACGCAAAATGCTTAAAAGACGTTGTTAAAGGCTGCAGCAATTGAAAAAATGGAATTTAAAAATTCAAAAGTTTGCGCGAATAGAAACAAATCAATATCGGACACGTTTAATTGCCGGTGAACGCCAATTCTCGTTCCAACTATAACCACGTTTGGAGATCGAAATTCAAATTCGGTTCCCGGGACAGATTGCCCGATGGCCGCTACTCGTAGTTAGCACTGAGTTGGATACTCTTACCCGTTTCTATCCCATTCGCTGAACAATGTTATCCATTGTGGATTTAATTGGGATAGCACTGAAGACGAACAAATATAGCTACATTCTAGTTGTTACTACTTTAAACCGCTCTACACTCGCCGGTGTATTTCACCGGAATAACCACGGACACATTTGCTTTCGAGATCGCTCCATCCTACGAACAATAGCGTTTCTTTTTACGACTATAATGAAACTTCCCTCGAACACAATGACCAACGAATTTACACGCACTTTTCCCTTATTAGCTCGCTAATCCATCGCCGTGCAATTCGACCATCCACGTTAGCGATATGAGAATAATTAACCTCGTCCATCATTTTGACGAGAAAAAAAAAGAAATAAAAAGGTGTTAGAAGGACGATTGTTAGCGTTTACCTTGTCTCTACGTTAATAAACGAAAATATTCACACGTACGCCGTAATAAAGAGTACTGAAACGCGTTCGATATTTTATTGTCGAATCTATCGAGAAATTGCAGCTGGGATTTTACAGCCGGCATATCGGTAAACGACAGATGCAAAAATGTTCGTCCGACCGATCCGATCGTTTCGAGCGTCAATAATTTAATTGATTTAACGAATACCAATGCAATGGGACACGAAATATACAATTCAGTTTATTCGTTTCCCGATTCAATTACGAACAGCCCCGCGAATTACTGTTTCAAATTCCTTGGTGTCTCGCGGCTGTTCTAGCCCATTGTTCCTACGATTCTTTAATTTCACGATCAACGGTGTTCAGTCTCGTTTCCAAGCTGCTAGTTAAGATTTTCGCTCGTCTAAACGTCAAGCTATCGTTTCACGCGCGCAAATAAAGAAAGATACAACCGTGAACAACATGCGTTTTGTAAATTGTAACCATAAGCGATGAAAAAGCTTCAAATTTGAATTTTATAAGTCTAACAAATATGTAGTGATTTGCAAATGATTATAGTACATATCATTAAGAATAAAAGAAAGTAGTTACTTACTTGTGCAGTGATATTCTGGTAGATGGTTGAGGCATCTCACAAAACTTTCCACCTAGAATTAGAGACAATTGTTATTTTCTATCATTTTCAGTCGTGCTTTTTTATTTGTGAAACAGAAACAATTGTTAAACGATACATTTTTTATTCGGCTTTCTTTAATGCCAAATATAGTGAGTCTTTAATTATAAACTGTAGATAAACAATTATAATTAACGCCGTATATTGAAAATAAAATTGGAAGATATATTTGCACTTGGATCTTAATAGAAAACAATATTAATTTTGCCTAAAGTACCTACACGGTGGTAATAATTGCAAGAGAAGGGAAACTAACGTTAAAAGTAGAGCAAATTGTACAATTCTATTCTATTCAATAATAAAATATTATTTCATCGTTTAATTATATATTTTATAATTAAATTTCACATGAAATATTATTTTATTTCATCGTATAATACTGTGGTCACGTCTACGGTTGTAAATACTCTGATTCTCTAGTTTTCCATCTCCAAACATTTTCCAACCGGAGAATTCTATCGTTCGACGCATGGGACACGACGTCTGTGTTCTCGAAAAAATAATCCAGGAGCAATAGGTGGGTTGCTAATTAGCAGGTTTCAGGGGGACGTTGTCACGGCACGCGAGCGTCACAGGCGGTCGTTGAATTTCCAGATAATTAATAACCGACCGGCGTGACGCGCAAAAAGACGACCGTTATCGACGACCGATGGGTGCTTCGCCGACTCTGAGTCGCAATTAATTTGATTTCACCGACAATAAGAGCTAATTACACGAGAAGAAGTCGACGTTCGCCGTAACAGACCGCGATGGATCGTTGTAACCGCATGGTTCCAAGACACGAAACTAAAGATTCACGCTAACAACAAATCACAGAACCGAAAACACTTACCTAATTTCAAGGTGTTGTATTTCTCACGCGTATCAAGTAGTCGTAACGATCGAGTTATTTAATTGACGATTTGCATCAGAATCGGAAGAAACAAACCTTAATTCGCAAAACGGGACGAGGAAATTTCGCAAAGCGGATTTGGCATTTCGAATATCCCTACGGTTCGTCGGGTTTGCCCGATTCGCAGAGGAATTCCGTTCGGTCACGTGCGTGCTAGAACGTGCAATTAGAATCGGTTAATCGTTAGATCGAAGCGACCCGATAGCGTTCACGCGAGAGAACTCGGAACTATACAATTAATCCTCGAACGTGAGGATTATCCTTATCCCAGCGTAGCAATAATTCCTGCTGTATTTTGCTTGAAGCTAGTCGAGCTTATCGCGCTTCGAGCGTTCAACTAGTCGAGAATAATTTAAAAACATTATCAGCTCGGCAACTGTTAGCTTCTTGTCTGAAATTTCGTTGGGTGGGTAAGGCGGAGAAAGAAGAAATGTCGCGGAACAACTTTATCGAGAAAATTCAGTTTCAGCGTTTCAGTGCACTAGAAACGCCACAACCTTCGTTCGATGAATTTAAACTGTGTTGTTCAGAAAATGAAATTTATAACTTTACTTAGACACCATAAAAAGGATATTAGATTGGTCATTGTTTTACGGTAATCGTAGCGATTCTCGTCCAACTCCGTGTTTCATTCAAACTTGTTCCTAACTGGTATACCAAATCTTTTACGCTATCCTTACACAGACATTTCGAACATTACAATCATCGCGATTTGATAGTTCCACGATCGCGGTTCTGGCGATCAAAATATGCTGTAAAACTGAACATCATGAGAAATCGATACATTTCTCATGTGTTTTTTTCTTTCTCTCTTTATTCTTCGTTTATTCTTCAGACAAAAACACTCCCTCGTGGTCTCTGAATCTCTCCACGGATAATTTTATCGACTTGGAACGCGATTCCTGGTTGGCTCGTGACTGAGAAAAGCTCAGAAGGGAGCTGGTTAATTCGTATTCAAGGATCGACGACCGATCGGTTGGCATGCGATCCCAACGTCACGTGTCACATCTCGCTGAATTGCTGAGGTTTCCCTTTGACCGACCTCGACGGTTATGCGTCACAAAAAATAGAGTCTTTACGTGCACAAGCTGGCCTACTTCTCCCTCGAAACGGTCGGTGCTTCGAGCATTCTCCGTTGCTCGCAAAAGAGACCCTTCACGTCAGCGGTTCCCAAGTCGCGGTTCGGGCCACTGGCAAAAAAACAGACGAATTACTTTTCCACGTTGCGAGTCGAGCTGAGCGTGTCGCGCAGAAAGAAAAAAGTTTCCTTCTCAGAATTCGGGTGCTCGCCTTGGAATCTGAGGAGACTATTAGATGGAAGGATACTGCGAGTTTCTCACTTCTCTTGTTGATTTAACGAAATATTTTTTTCTGCGATAACGATGAATAATGGGAGTTGCGATAGGCTGGGTTGGAGCAAAGTTTTTTTTATATAGGCCGCTTCGACAAGCATAATTCAGAAGAATCGAAAATAAGAGAAGAATTGTAGCGTGAAGTTTCGTTGTAGATGCTCCCTTACGAAGTTATTGGTAGAAGATCGTGCGTTTTTGGCAAACTTAAGAATGCGAAAGATAATGCATAGAAAGCATAAAACATGCAGCAAGCAAGATTGCAAGGAGTGTAGAAAGATTGTTTAAAAAAATGCTTCTACAAATGAACTCATACGTTATGCAAATGTCAGTATGCTTTTTTAGATATTTATAGAAAATTGTAAGATGCAAAAATACATATAGAAGTACCTTTTTTGATATTTACTATACGAAACGAATTTTTGGTCTCATTTGTTTAGTTATGTCCATAAAAATGTAAATTGTATAAACATTCATAAACGTTCTAATTATAAGAAAATACCGAACGTAGACTGAAATACGAGTGCTATAATGGTGTTTGCACTACACAATATCAAAAATGGATCGTATTTGCCTTCTTTGTACTTACACGGTGTTCGTTGAAATGATCTAATGTGATTGACAGTAACTATCGTTATTAGCGATTGTTGAAACGCTTAAACTCTCATTTGAGAATGCAAAATCCGTTATTAGATTCGTACATCAAGCTGCGTTCAATATTTGCCTATAACCAGACTGCAGATATTTATGCAAATTCATATTTCCTCGATGAGGATAATTAAAAAAGTGGAACGTAGGTAGAAAATTGTTTTACCTCATAAGGTGTTAGGTGTAACGAGTACTATGCTTTGAATATTTTATATATTTTTGCATATTACGTGCATTCTGTGCAGTTTTAGACTTTCAAATTTCCCAAAAAATGCATAAACATGCGCGGTATACTTATCATTTCGTAATAAAGTGTTTACAGCGCAACTATAGCCAACATTTTCTTCTTACTTCTCGTAGATTATGTTTTCGCAGTTTGTATGTGAAAAACTCTAGTTTCACAAATTGCAATCTAAGTAATTAATCAACCGATGATATCAGAAACTGATAAATTTTATGTTATACTTCTTCTCTTTTACAATTTGTTTCTTGCCAAATGTTAGTCTATTACTTATTTTATTACTCTAACACGGTTAGCGTTATTCTTCGGAATTTATCAACGTTAATAACTTGTAAAGTTTTTATTAACTAATTAACGACAGTGTAACTACGCAAGAAGGCTCAACGAAGATTAAAGTTCCCGAAAAAGCGAGCTGGTAACCACTGGCCTGCCGTGTGACCCGTATTTTTTTAACGACGCTTGTGAACAAGCCCTTGGTATCGCGATAAGCGCCAGCTGCTTGAATACAGCTTGATCCCGGGTAGAAAAGCTCAGTGAAAATGAATCAATCCCCTTCCGCCACCACACGACACGTATATCGCGAGAAGCTGAAAGCGACTTCGGCCAATCTCCCATAAATACACGGCGTTACGTCTTTTTCTCTGGTCGAACGTTTTTCTCCTACACTTACTATTTATATCTTGAAGCAAGACTAGGCCAAATTAATCTGAAAGATTCAACATGGACTTAATAGACTGGTAATAGGTGGTAACGAAATTTTTCATCGAAGATTCCCCATTTGAAGTTTAAGTTCGCTTCAAGTTAACTTGGTACAAGCTGCTTAACTTTATTAATTAATTGGTAGTAAAACATTCAACTGTCGGTTCGTGGTCGTGTATCTTACTGAATAAAAGAGCACAAGTTGTATCGTAATTACAGTTTGAACGGTTCATCGGTTGCTCGTTAATCGGAAGTGCAATAAATAAATTGAAGTAACAGCTGCAACGTCGAGCTAAGACAAACGTCGCTATTAAGTCGAACGCTGTTGAAGCTTTTCCAACTGCAGTCAGGGCAACGATATCAAGATGTATCTTTGGCGAGGGCAACCTCCAAAGTTATATCTCTCGTAATATTTGTAATTTAAATGTAGAACGTGGGTAAATTTGCAAAGGTTTCTTCTGAAAATCGCTTGGAAAATTTCGTTTCGCTTCGATGACACGGAAAATGTTTCGCGAATTTTTCTTTAATATTCGCTATCACGCTATTGAGATATAACTATCTCGTTTTCCAAACTTAAGCCCCTTTTTCATCAAAAAGGTCTTTATTTTAGGTAACGATGTTTGTTCAAACCGTACAAAACCGCGAGAAAAATTATTCAAATATAGATAAAGCGACGCAACGTACGCGTCGATAAGACTAAATGTATTACAAACTTGTTCCTAAACTAAAATACAAACCTACAAACTACGATCTTTCCTTTTAATTATAAATCCGAGCGTCACTCACTTGTATCTTTATTCCGAATCGACCTAAAGAAAAGAATACTCTGCTCGACAAATTATGTGATATTTTACAGTTTCAAAGTAAAATACCTTCTTATTTAATAGCACTACCCTTATTGTAATTCTTTAATCTAAACTGACCTAGTGAATCGAACCGAATATTTCGAATTCGTTTAATCAAAGTCTGATTGAAGAGACAAGGACGAACGATCGAGGAATACCTTCGGCTGGTGACCGTCGAGTGTAGGTTTCTTTGCACAGCACATCCTCCACGTTGGTCAGCGAGATGCTTGACCTACTCGTGACATACTCGAGTTTTATTGCTGACAAGGTCGTGTCAACTGTCGACGTCTCTTTCGCGATAGGTAGCTCGCTTTAAGCATTTCACGGTTCTCGTGTTTTGACTTTCCTTTGGCCGCTCGTTGTGGCCTTACCACGTATCGCGTGCAGCTCTTTCTTGCAACCTTATCTCGCAGGTCCTATGAAAATGACGCGAAAGTCACACGAAAACGGTAACTAACGGTTCCCAGAGCGATATTTAAAACGCTGGATGCATAAGAGGAAAAAGTTCCTTTTTCTTATGTATCTGGGTTATTGCTCAACCTAGTTTCGTTAGCATTTGACGAAAGTAATCTTTCTTACAAAGAGAGAAGAGAGGGTTCTATTTCGAGGAAGCACGGAACTCGATCGACGATTGTTACGTCTTTAGGCAACGTTCGGTTGAGTGAAAATACTTAGAGAGTGTATCAGGTTGTGTAATAAATCCTGTCGCTACGACCGAGTAAATTCTTTTCCAATAATTCGTACGGAGCACAAGCATCCTATCTGTTTTTTCTTGTAATTTCGTAATATACAGGATCGTGAGAATATTCGAAAAGAGAAGAAATATCATGAATATACATATTGTATGTATTATACGAAACGTTCTGAATTTTCATTGGGACTGCCACGAGAGCCTGGCAATTTTCATCGTGTTCGATTAACACAGAGTCATTCGAATCGTTTCCTCATTTTTCCTATCCTCTGTTTGCTGAACCTAAAGTACGCTGTATCTTCTCGTCCCTTCGTTATTGTATCAAAGACGAATGGTATTTCGTAAAAATTTGATTATTCTGGTTGGAATTGAATTTTACGATATTAATGCATCAGTGACGTAACCGCAGCTTAATAATTAAATTGCCAAGATAACATTTCTGGAAACGCGTACTTCTCCATGCAATAGCAACTCTCCGCGCAATAGCGTCAGAAGAATCGGAAACACAGCGTTGGTTGGCCGATATTTACAGAACTCTCGAGACGGATCGTCCAATCGATGAAAGTGGCGTTGATTGGGCTACGCTGCTGTTAATTAGCTCAAAACGGTCCTCTGTGTTGAACAAGATCGGCTGAAAAGCGGAGGCCACGCCGGCTGCGACTTGGCAATTTCGCGAAAGTACAACCAACTCGAAACAAGTTAGTCGACGACGACGACGACGGCGACGACGCGATCTCGCAACAGAGGAGCGACACGAAGAGGGAATCAGAAACGGAGGAAGAGAAATTACCCCTCTATTGTGGCAGGCAAAGCAAGGCTACACAACCGATCCTGTCTTCAGACGAAGATCATCTCGTATTTCCGTCTGAACGAAGTTATCGCCTCGCTGTCGGTCAGAGAGACAGCCGAAGAGAAAGAGACAGAATGAGAGAGGAGAGCAGCAATCAATAGGACTAATTCTACGACGTGTTCTGAATACGGCCGGGACCAACTTCGCTACACTTCTATTTTCTACTCC
Source organism: Bombus soroeensis (assembly GCA_014737365.1). Taxonomy (NCBI): domain Eukaryota; kingdom Metazoa; phylum Arthropoda; class Insecta; order Hymenoptera; family Apidae; genus Bombus; species Bombus soroeensis. The sequence continues at coordinate 310,413 of JACXIL010000029.1, read as the reverse complement.
GTTTCTACGGCTAATTACGAGGCGCCCACGGGATTTTCGCCACATCGGGACCTGGTAGACTTGTAATTGGACGAAGATGCGTCGCGCAGTAAACTTTCGAGATGCTCATCGCCACTATAGAGTTGCCGCGATCGAAATACAACGACTCGGGCGTCTTGTTCTTAATGAGAATGGAAATGGAACGTGGAAGGGAATTTTACGTGAAAGTTCGCGACACCGAGAAACAGCTACTGCGCCTCCACGTATATTCGCAGCGTCACGCGTTTCATCGACGCGCCCCACTGCATTTACATCCTTGTGCAACCGCTTTGACAACCGACGAAAGCCATAGTAAATTCAAGGATGGAAGGAGAAGGCTGTGTTCCGGGACAGAGTGGCTTTGAGCGAGGATTGATTTCTAACTTCTCAACGGGACATTTCTAGCTAACGAATGCTTTTAGTGGAGAAAGGAAATGTTATAGTGAAAATATGGGGTTGATGGGGGCGAAGTAACGAGGGGCGACGGTAACGAGCGATATACTTGAAATGTGTTATAACCTTTGTCGCAAGTATCGGTTATGCGATGAACAATCACAGTCGAGGGCTCGTGGCAAAAGCTACCCTTGTCCATCTTTCTTTCTTCCTCCGGAAGAACGAAATAGTTGAGGATCGTTAATTTTCGAACAAATTCCAATGGTTTTTAACAAAATATTCGTCACGTTGCACAATTGTTGCGAATGTTACTTATCCTGTCATAGAGTTTAATTCTGCCACAGGAGAACTGTATTTGATTGTACAATTAATTCAATTCGACCATGTTTTCTTCAACTTACTTAGCTCTGTGTGAAATGGTGCTCGTATAAGAAAATTGTGACATTTTTCATCGATAATTTTAGTATCATTCTTTGGAAGTCTAAAGTCGTGCATGGTTTCGATAATACGAATTTACGATATGAACAGTTTAGTCGTGGATGCAGCAGTTTTTGACAAATCATATTTCAAAATCGAATTATTATTTTGGATTCGTTCCACCTTACGATTGAATTCCTACTCGAATCGTTGGATTTATTCCAAGTGCATATCAGGTTTCCGTGCAACCGGAACTTGCGACGTTCCACGTAACCGGTGACATAACTGTGAGTGAAAATTATGTCTTCGAAAACTCGCGCGATCGCGCAGAACCTTGACCATAAATAACGACGCTCTCTGTGGGAATACTTCAATCCGTGAGCTCGCAAAATCTTGAATCGCAACGAACGAGAACGATCGTTTTGCGTTGAAGTATCCATACTACGGCGAAGGAGGAAGAAGAAGATGAAGAAGAAAAAGAAGAAGCAGAGGTTACCATGCGATGCTCGTGTTGCACGATTCGTGCTTCCTTGATATTTGTAGGAAATTCGTCTCTGAATCGACAATAAAGGTAACTCGGTAGAAACTTTGCTCGGTTTCTTTGAAATTTCTCACGTCCTTCGTGCTTCCTCCTCTTCGCCCTCGTGAATCGATCATTTTTGTGGATTCCGATTGATCATATTCTTCTTTCCCATTTGTTAAAAAAGATATACGCTTCGTTGCTCGTAGATACGCGGACGCTTGATCAATTTGCATAAATCATGTACGAACGAGATATATTTCTAATTGCTCGGCTTTCGATCGTGTTATTAATACACTTTGTGCATCTTGTTTCCACGTTTCGTGAATATTTTAGCTCGTTTCTTCGAGAACCATAGTGAGTCGCCAAACGTACACACCAACGATTGCCATAGAAAATTTCTCTCGATACAAATACGTCGTTGAAAATCTAAAATATACAAATCGATGTTTATCTATGGAATTCGTGATTCCTAATCGAATCTGCGGATACGTTTATCAGTGGAAACAGGCTCGAATGGTTGTATTATTCAAAGTGTTTGCTGATACATTAATGGCGAGAATATCGCGCGATTAAAAGTAACGATAACCACAGAGTAAACTTTTGTTTAATCTTGATGGAATCTGATATCGGAAGATTCTTTATTGACGCGACGTCAATCGTGCGGTTCTGCTTTAACACAAGGAAATGATCGGTGATACGATAATCAGTCAAGGATTATCATTATCCTATTGTCTTAAATGACTGGATCGTAATCAGTAATCGATAACTGGTCGAAGCGAATAATTTGACATTCACGTGACACGTTTGCACCGTTACGTCCTTGCAGCAAGCGTATGGCAGCCATAAGCTCGAGTCAAGTAGTCTTGATTAAGCCACTTTGACATAATTAACCGCATCTCTAGAATTTGCTCTCGAGCCGATCGATGTCGACCGCGTCCGATCCTACTGTCGGTTCTCTACGGATGGAGAACAGATGGTTCGTTAATGTTCGCTTAATGGAATTCACGTTTCTGTTTGCACGTTACGTGATCAGTATATTCGCCTTGATCATTGACGTCCTCGCAAACATATAAATACAATGGACATTTCCACGAGGTGCCATCTATCTCCATGTCAGGCTTGCTTGAAAATCCTTCCTTAAATTGAAAGAGAAACTTTCATAGCCGAGGAATTCAGAATTATCAGGAACAAATCGATTTCAGTTCGTCCGGTTTTGATGCTTGCGAATGCAAATATTACGATACGATACGACTCATTTGTGACAAACAGAAGACGACACGCGAGTAGATAGGTCGGCACGATTGTACTTTCTTTAACATTAAAACATATCTCAAATTTGTGCCAATTCTACGATCTTGAAATTTTTATATTTCGATCAAGCTCCAAACTTAGGATACGCAATGGCTTGAAAAAATATTTGACACAAATTTGAGATACGTTTTAATTATATAATCAAGGTTGACTCGAGCATCGCGTTAGACGTTGACGACAAAAGTGAAAAGAACAAACGAAATTGTTTTCGCCTATCTATCGAACGAGCAAGATTAAAATAACGATCTCGCCGAATCGCTCGAGGCGGTACCCGGTTTATTCATTTCCTGCAGAAAGATCGTGAGGATCCTGTCGGATCTTCTACTCGCGGAAGTGTTGGGAAGGCTATCGAGAACTGGTACTGACGGGGCACGTTGATTGTTCCGGTCGCGCGATGTGTAAATTTCACTGATGTCGAACGAGAGTTGTCTAATCTTGAAACTTGCAAACTCCATAGCTAATATCGAAGTTCTCTCGTAGGCGATCGAAAAGTCGACATGTATTTTTACGTGAAAGAGATTCGATTTTCGAATTAAACCACGAAATTATCCAGTGGGATATTTGACGGTTTACTTTTCTCTCTTACTAAGACGCCATAGTCAATTCGTGTTAACGATAGACGGATGTTAGTGAAATTTATAATTTAACAAGAGACTGGTAGGTAAAAACAATAGCTCGATTGTTTATGTAGAGACTGGAGAAAAATGTATCAAAATTCAGTATACCTATCCATTCTACTTAAACTTTTCACCGATAGACGTATGCACGTACATATTTAATATGTTCACGTTAGATGTACGTATATTTAAATGAAGTCGAAAATTGCATTTTCAGGTAGGAAATTCTTTATCAGACATCTGCTTGCATTAGTGACAGACAACGTTCCATCATGTTTTATTCATAAGCGCAAAAATGTCTGGACAATATGTTGTTGCATCGCAGCAATAAAGGGAAGAGCTTGGTCCTCTCGAAGCTCATTTTATCCCTCTGTCGTTTCACTTTTAAGGCCACTTCTTACCTAAAATCGTCGAAGAAAATGGAAAGAGCTGAGCATCGATGTCACGCGACGCGTCAAGGCGGAGAACGAAAGTAATTCGGCGGCAAACGAAAATTCACGGGGTGGAAGTCCGATTTGGTTCGCCGCGAAATCCGATTTCGATGCAAATCTGCCACTTGCAGGCGCAGTTTTCGACGATCCTTCTCAGGATTATGCGAGAGCTCGCCACAAAGGATAAAAACCTGGCTGCACCTTCCGCTGATCGAAAATCGATCGCCACCGGGAAAAACATAATATCTGCATTTTGATCGCGTCATCGTGGCGAAAAACAAGAACTAACGGTTCTGCGTTGGTAAAAACCGAATGGGATGAAACCGATGAAAAGGTTCTCGGGGTATTCCGATGCAGCTTTAAAATTGAAGGCAACTGCTGTAACAAAGTGTTAGGAATTTATCTGCGAATAAAAGGGTCATTTAATGGAAGGAATCGGTAGCCGTGGATATCCCGAACACGAGAAAGCCTCGTTAGGAACATCTGCACAGCTTCACGACGAACATTGGCTTTTACTGGAACGAGCGGTGTCGTCGTCGTCGTCGTCGCAGGCTAATTGAATCTACGCTTAACGAAAGTTTACAGGAAACTGGTAGCGCGATCGGCGTTGAATTAAAACGCTAATCCACAATGGACAAGGGAAACAACAAGTGGAAAATGTAGTAGAGTTGTTCGATACTCTATAGGATATTGTATTCTATTCGACTGTACTCGCTTTGAATTAATCGCCTGGCCGATTTTTCCGCTTTCTTCCCGAGATAAAACCCGTATATCCTCTATGAGAACCGAGTGACCCGAATGAGCGGTAAACCTAGGCCAGTTCATCGTTTGAACGCGTGTTAGTTTCGAGCGGAACCTGGCCGGTTCTCGATCGGAACACGCGAAAACGAGGCGCGCATAAATCTGGTTGTGGGAGAAAAGCTCGTTTCGATTTCGACCGAGTGCACATCGTTACCGAATTCATTGATCGGATCTGCATTTTAACTGGATTTTACAAGACTTAACCGCGTCATTCCAATACAGGATTGGCTAACGAGTATAAAAAGAGACGCGAACACGCGAGCAGAGCGAGAAGGAACGAGCGGACACGAGTCTTCGTTTTCAACGGCGGACAATATGCTATCCAATCATCGGCCTGGAGATATTGCACCTGATGGCGAAACAAGTTTACGTTGATTTCAAAGGAGTCGCAGGCACCGGTGCAAGATAGCAATCGGTCCTTCTCCCCTCTCTCTCTCTCTCTTTCTCTCTCTCGCCCCCTTTTCCCGCGTTCCTGTTTCGTCTGGATTAAGGGTTAGTCTGGAAAACCGGTCGGACCGAGAAAACGAGAGGATTATTCGCTGGCAAGTGAATTTTCCAGCGAGTTCGAGCAGCCAGTGAAGAGAAGAGACGAGAGGCGGAGAATGAACGGATAGAGGACGACTTAGAGCCCGGAATCGATGCGAAACTACGATCGCAAATTTGATTCTCGCCTGCATAGATCTGTCTTCTTTGCAATTCCAAGCGAGCTCGATAAATTGTCATCGAAGACGGAAACAAGTTTCTATTCCGCCGAGCAGACTACGCTTTCGAGCGTGTTCCGCGCGCAAGAAGATTCAATCAATTTTGTTGCGTTAATTGAACTAGAATACGCCGTCGGCTGGCGACTCTGCAACACAAATGCGATTCTCATTTATTCGTGGGGAAAAAGGTCTTGCATTCGCTCAATTTCCAATAAGGGCGCGTCGCTGTCAATATAACTAAAGAGAAGAGAAAGAGAAATGAATTTGATTCGTGGATTTCATCATATTAGTCCATCCCAATGGAGTGATATATTCCGCTAGACTTAGTTGAGATCAATCGAAAGTCACGGACGACGAAGGGACGTTTAATATCATTTAAAAGAATAAGTTCTCTTATAAATGTCGAGAGGAACCGCGCTCAACTTTTCATCAAGAATCGATCTTTATTCTCTTACTGACACAGTAGAATTCTCCGTTACGTTTCAGCCAACGTTATCCGAATACGCTGATATCTGAACTTCTATTATAAGTGACATAATGGCCGTTTGTAACAAAGAAAGGCATTTGTTACGAACCTATTATTATGTACAAGACATGTTCTTCATAATGGTAATAATAGCAAATATTGTTTCCTTGACAAGTTACGAAGCTTCACGTTCTTCTAATATAAAAATTAACCTAGTACAATGTCGTATAAGCGTTATTTACTCCATACTATAAAAGATTACAAAAGTTTATTAATTATAGGATATCGCACATACAACTGTAATTATACTACAAATTCGTCTCTATTCGAACAACTAAAACTTCGTATCGGAAAAGTGACTGTTCCATTGTTCGGTCATCTTTGTTTCTCTATTAATTCAGATATAGAATATTTTTCACGTTTTATATTTGTTACATCGGTTAAATTGCAGCCATAGTAAACATCTTTTCCCGGTCCTTATTTCGAGACACGGCTAGAAATGGGGCAACGCGGCGCGTGGATTATTCCAGTATGGAAACAAAGGCGAGATATGGGTTAATGCTGGAGAGAATACTCGCATATATCCATTAAAGCAGTGATACCTGTTCGCAACTTACGTAATGTAATTTAGCACGTGCTGCTCCGAAGCTACCCAATATTCCTAGCCTCATTAGCATCTAGCTCTTATGTATTTACTAAAATGATTGGTAGTCGACGAAATTGGCTGCTAGTCGAAACCCAAACCTCCAACCTCATTCTGTGTTTCCACTATACCCTTCTCACGATCGCAAGTTTCGTGACTGGCGACGATGAATTGTTCCGTAAGCCAGTAATTTACTCTTACTGCTTTCCACCTGCGAGTTCTCTTCTTTCGCTCTGCGTCCAGATCGATAATTTTCCGCCCGTGTGTGTATCTTGACCCATATCGATACGTTCCTGCCCATTCCACGATCATCGTACAGCGTCAGTCGCTAACGAAAAATTATTAAAAGAAAGAATGCTGGACATTTGATTTCAATTGCAATTTCATACTTTTACGGATACGATCAAACGAATGAAACCTAAATACGTAGCGATTTTTTCTACCTATTAAATACGTACCGTGGATGGACAACAATTACCAATAAAGATAAGAGCAAGAGCCAGGATTAGGAAATTTTTCGTTCAACTATCCGATCAATTTCGATGTACAAGTGCGTACGTTAACGGTCCCATCGAACAAACAAAATCCAATTTCGTTCTGCGTATCTAGCGATAATATTATTCAGCGTTGATTAGTCGAGCCCCGAAATTGACTGTACTTCAATCTGCCGAATTACAGCGAATATGATATTTAAAAGACAAACACGTGGAATCGAACGAACGAGATTTATTAATTATACGAGAGTACATTAATTGGATAAACGGAATTCCAGCGCAGCGAATTTTATATCCTTATTAACAAAATACACGCGCGCTCCTTCTTTCCTGGCTGATGGCCGATATCGCGATTCACGTGGAATTAAAATTACTCTTGCCAAATAATTGGCCGTGTATTCCAGCGTTATTTTCTTTCTGAGGCATTCCGCGCGTTCGCAACGGTATTCGTTTCCCATTCGAAAACCGGGATACCTTTTTCTCGCTCGTGCATGCTGCATGATCTTAGTGAAACGGCGCACATGCACCAAATATCTTACGCCCGACATTTTCGCCGATCCTACGATGCCCTTCCTTTTCCGTGGAGAACGATGAAATTCTCAGACGATTGCCGGAGAATTTCATTTTATCAGACAAAAGTGTTCAAACCCGCATACCTGACCCGTCTCTACCATTTCTGCCGTCTCGTTGGACAGAAAGAATTCGCCTTTCCCGTGAGAAAAAGAGAAATTCAAAAACTCACGCCCACTTTTTCTTACGTCAGAATTCCCGTGAAAATATTTAATCGCGTCCTCGCATCTCACTCTTAGGATGCCATCGGTCTTCGACGAACGATGCTCGTTAGCTTCTTTGTCTGGAAATATGAGCATAGAATCGTTTAGAAGCGTCTTTAACGCGTTAACGTTGGAGGACGAGTTAATTCGTCCTTTGGATTCACGATCTTTTAGACGTGATCGTTCCTCTGTCTACGCAAGATTAACTTTAATTCCACATAGTTTCCTCAAACTATCGTGTGTTTGGCCGAAATTGTTCTCGTATCATTCGATACGAAGACCGCAAAAGAAAGACAGGTGAAAATAACCATTACAAAGTTTTGTAGTCACTGTGTAATAGCGTGATACGTATTGGCCTGGACAATAGGTTGTAATGTTTCGAGAAATAGTATAAAAATTATTTAAAGAAAGTGGAGAAGACACGTGAGTTTAATTTTTTAACGAGAGATATACATTTGTGAAATAAATGGAGTAAATAAATTATCCTCTGATCGCGCGTGTATAAACACATCTTATATAAAGGTAGTAACACTTGCTCTATTAAGAGAACCAAAATGAATTTGTTTACCTAATTATTAATTTAATATTTATGTTCGGAGGAATTAAGATCGATCTATTTGAAACTGATAAATTTGAATTTCATGATTACAGAAATTTTTAAAAGACAACTAACAGGTTAACAACGTCTCGTCAGGTTCTCGCGTCGATAAAAAGACAGCTCAATGGTTAAAAAAAAAAAATAGAAGAGGCAAGAGAAGCTCGCATTAATTTCCGCAAAACGAGTTTTTGGTCGCCAATAGCCGGCGCCGCAAACGACGCCTGGTTCGGAATAACTTTTTCAACCCGGCCAGAGTTTCGCAGTGCAACTGAATTTTTCACACTCGACCAGCTCCACGTCCGAGTTGCCAAAAAAAGTGACGTTTGAAAACGAAACGATTCGATCGCCTGCAGCGTTTGTTCCACTGACAAATACGCAGATAAGGGAACAGTCGTTCTCAACAAGACAATTCTACGATATTAGAAAGAAATATTACACGCGTAGAAACGAAAACGTTGCTGTAAAGTTTCAACGAATCCGCCGAAACGACAACGTGGCCTGTTGTAAATTAGAAATGTTCACGGTACGAATATTCAAACGAATGTACGGCCAGTGTTCCCGAATAACACAGCAGCGTCTTTCAAAAAAACCGACCCAGTTTTATCTAAGGAAACGTCGGTGTTCCAACCTCTGGTATCTAAACAAAAGACGAGAAGAGGATTTCGAGAAGGAGGAACTTCAACGTGGAAAATAGAAAATACCGGCTACCGATTTTCTCCCTTCGGAGCCGTCATTGTTTTTTGTCTACCATCCAAACGACAATATGGAAAGTCGGGACAAATTCACCGGTGTTTCCTCTGGTAACGGGTGAAACATGGAGAAAGGGTGGAGTATAAAGGGTGCAACGCAAAGGAAACAACGACGGCCTCGATAGTCATCGGTAATCACCCGCGTGCCGCGGTGGAATGGAAACCAACGAAAAGCAATCTGCAGCGTACACCGATTTTTTCTCCTGTTCCCTTTTTTTATCCGACGTTTTATACTCGATAGAAATTCCGTTTATCATCGATCCACGCGAGTCACTGGGGTTATTAATCAGTGATTCGTTTTACGAGCCAGCTCCAACTTGTCGAATTTACGTTTCTCGACTTTTCATCGAAATGGTTGTTTCCACACAGCTTTCGAATGAACTATGAACGATAGGAAGTTACGTTTTTATTAGGTCGTTTAATAACGAACACAGCCACGAATGATTGAGATGATTGATCCTACGCTATTTTACGAAGTTTTGATGAGATCGACGTATCTATTAGCATTACAATAAATTACTTTTTTTTAAGCGAGGTCTCTTTTACATGTTTCTGATTTGTATAGTGGACTTTTCTGAAGTATCTACTGTTCCAATACGTTTCTTGTAATCCGATAAAACGATATGTAAATTACTTTGCCAGATTTTCAATAATATTGCTTTCATGCGATATATTATTTCATATAACGTTGCTCAGTTTAGCTCTTAACACGTTTACTGCTACGCCAATTTTATATACACTGCTCAAACAAAACAATTCAATATTTATATGGTACATAGAACACACCATACTGGACGAAGGACCTTGGTAAACATACATCGAAAATAACACTGTTTTCAAAATATAAACACTTTTTTATTTTAGCATCATGATGAATAACAGAAGAATTACATAATAATTCGACAGAGATCTGGATTTTCGAGGGAATTCGCAGCTTTGTAACAAGAAGTTGCTAAACGTGTATGCAGATAGAAGGACACGTGGGGCACTTTCTATAAGTATCGAAAAGCTGGTAGTACGGTCAATCATGGTGCTAACATACAAAAATATTTATATCTGAAAAACGCTTGAGCTTTCGACATACTGTTGACTAAGCTTGTTTTACTCGGTATAGCGTATCCTATGTACTACATAAATATTGAGTGGATTTTCTTAACACCCTGTATACTGTGCCTTAAGAATCGCAATAGATCGAGATACATGTATTACGCCATAGAATTTAATTCTTGCAAAATATTATATCTCAGTACTTTTTCTAAATCATTCTCATTGTTGTAAATTTGTTAGTCCACAAAATTTATGTTATTCTAATCATTCTAAAAAAAAAAGAACGTAGTAACGCGTATATCACAGACGATTACCATGACGATCAACGTGTTAATGGGTTAAACTCTTGCCTCCATTAGGGAAAATGTTTTCTCCGGCATGAGAACGTATCGTTTTTAAACTAGCTTAAAATGACAAATTGTATATCTCGACTCCTATTACCTCGACCTCAAAAACGCGACCAGGTAATTCCGCAATAAATAAATAAGTGTTAATTGGAAGACACGCGAAGCGCGAGAATACTTTAATTATCGCGTGGTGCGCGTGCACAGCAACGTTGCCGACGACTTTAAAAAAGGCGCGTAATCATTAAGGAGAGCTTGGCGGCAGAAAAAAATTTCTCGAAAGTCGGATTTAGCGACTGCATCATTTCGCGTAATGATCCGCGCGGTGAATTCGCGGCAACAAAAAGCTAGCTGCTAGCTGCAACGGACTCTTGGCCTACATGCGAAGATATAGGAAAAGTACGGTCGCTAGGGGTTCACTCGTTTCTTTCTCGTTAAAATATCGACCAGAAACCGTGGATGACTCCATCGTGCCGCTTTTAAATCATCGCCCCGGTATTGAAGCGCCGACGGGAACGTTAAAGAGAAAAGCAAAATATTTCGTTGTCCATTCCACCTGCTGATTCGCGTGGCGGAAATTGATGAATTTTTTCAGCGAATGCACATTGTAGAAATTAGTAGTGGAATCTTGATGGACTTTGGTCAAATTTGTTTCATACTAACAGCATAAAAGTCGAACTGAAAATTTCTTAATTTTCAGCCAAATTTGTCGGTTTTCTTTTGAATTAATCTCGGGGTTGATCTTGTTCATCTTGTGTGTTGCTCGAAAATTCATGTTACAGTGGTGAACAATAGAACGTTCATAAAATAACAAGCACAAAAATACTCCAGCAATAGAGGAAGTGGATTTATATTTAATAAAAATACACGAATGTTTAATAAGAAGATATGGTAGAGAAATTTGTATTACAAAAGTGCGCCGATCTTAATCTTCACTTTATCCAAATTCACGTTATGTGTCTGAAATCGTAACACTCATGACCGGCAGTGTATATTTTGTAACGTAGTATTATCCTTTGAACTTTGGGTAAATTTTGAGATTTTCAAACACTATCAAGTGTTTAATAGCTTTTGCAAAACTGACAAGATTCAAATGATTCTTCCGCGAAGGAGCGAGTTTCATGATCGATGAGACGAGAGAAATAGTGAATCGTTCTGCACGTTGAACCAGCGGTGATCTCTGTGCTGTAGCGCGAGACGAGAAACGACACGGATTCGTGAAAATGTCGGTGCAAATGACAATGTTCCTCCTTCGTCGCTCCATTTGCACCGGGGACAATTGTCCTCGTTCGCTATTATGGCCGTTCTTGTTGTACGATTGCACCCAGGAGATGACGTTCCGACGCGTAGATGAGCGGCATCGTTCGTAAATCGAGCCAACAAAATGACGGCGCCAAAGAGCTTTCATTTTCATTCTATGGACGGGACATTTGTTGGAATAATTTATGCGAGAGGATATCTCGCGAAGGAATAAATATTAGGTCGTTCGAGAATAATAGATAAAAACGATCAACGACAGAAGAGACATTATTTGCAAGGTACAGGGAGAAAGAAAATTGATCGATAACCTCGATCCAAGTTACGCGCTAGAATAGAAGCTCAATTACGAGGCTCGCCGAATTTTTCTCATCTTCGTTTGATCCCCGACCCGTCGAACCGTGTGTTTGACAGGACGAACTAGGCCAGGTCGAATTCGAGATGGAAGGATCACAGAGAGGATAGGATAGGATAGACAGAGATCAGTGTCAGGTGAAATAAGTAAATTTAATTAAAGCCGGGTATGATGGATGGCTGGGCGAACGGTACGGCCGAGTGGACAAAGAGATAAGTGGATTTTATTTTCACCCCGTGAAAACGAATTTTTGAAAAGACTATGTCGGTCCCATCGACCAACACCAGCACGGGACGAGTCAAACAAACGATAAGACGGAGGCATACGAGGCCGTGTAATAATGTAAATGCACCTTGCACGCTGTATAAACGATAAGATAAAGAATCTTAACATGCAGCGACTAAGCGGAGAGGAACGATTAAGTGGCGTAGCGTTAAAAACCAGCCAGCATAATTAATTAATCGAGCAAAGTACCGAGCACAGGACTTACATAAAAAAGGCAAAAGCGAAACGACCGAGCTTTTCCAACGACTGGATGATATGCGAGTTATTACCAGCCGTGCTCCGGCCAATTATACAGCTACTCTTCGCTAACGAAATTTCCCTCTCAACGCGGCGGAATTTTCTCCAATGAATAATCCGTGAAATAAGCTGATTTTTCATCGGCGGAGTAATTAAAGAGATAAACGAAATTACGATAATAATGATAATTTTCGAATTTGGCTATTTGGCTCTCCGGCCTATCCGCAGGGAAGGGGAGAATCAGGAAAACACGGAGGTGTCAGGCGAGAGAAGAGATGGAAGAATAAAAACAGAAGGAGGGAAGGAAAAAGGAACGTGGAGAATGAACGTCGTCTCTGGCTCGGACTTCAAAGTACCTTTCCACCTCGCGGAAACCAGTGCTGCGGGAAACAGTGCAAATAGAAGGGACGAGGTAGCACGCAAAGAAAAGGGAAAATGGTAGACGGCGCCGGGACAGAAGTAGTATTAATTTCCTCGAGCCCGGAGGTCCTGGCACATCATTCTCCGGCAGACAGCAGGAAAGACGAATCCCTTTCGCTTCCCTTCAACCGAGTCCGTCTGCCTTCCCGATATTACCAACATTATACACGCTGGAGTTCTCGTTTCGTTCAATCCAAAAGCGTATCGTTTCTACGTACCAACGATTCGTTGCGTGATATTTCGTGAAAATGTCCCCCCGATTGAGCAATTCCAGCTATTTTTTCGCCATCATCGGCTCCCAAAAGAAAGAAAACAAATCGATTCGACTGTCGTTCGTGAAAATCCTGTCACGCGAATCTCACCCTCGATGGAGACCTGTCAAGCCTCGTCTATAACGGCTCGATGCTAAGCATGACAGACGTGTGAACGAATAATAACATCGGGGCGGCGAGGTGCGGGAGGAATTTCTCTTGAAATCCAACTGGATTTTTCGAGATACGCTACCAGCCATAAGTATTTGGGCACTTGGACATTACAGTAGAATTCCATTTATTTCATCTCGTTCGGCCAACAGTTTATATAATTGAAGTTGGTTCAATTTTTTCCACTATATAACATTTCTCGTTCACACAATAGGAGCCCGCTTCAGCTTAGCGGATTCAGTTCGCAAGGATTCCATCTAATCGGATATTACCTAAAATTTTGTTCCAATAAACGGAGTTCGAATACAGTGGCTACTCAAAGTATTTGTACACCGTTGTATTTATTATAACATTTATACACTGGTTAATTAAGTCCAAGCATATTAAATTTCATACTATTTGGTAGTATTTGTACGCGACTATAAAAATTCGAAACGCAGACCTATGAAAAGTTTCTTCGTCGAAAGATAACGACACGTTCAAATACCTTTTGCAACCACCGTGAATGCAGTTCTGTCGTACTGCAAATATGTAAAGTGCACAGTGGCTCACGAAAGTGTTCGAATACTTACGCAAATTTTTTACGGATATACCAAATGTGTAATACGAAGATTTATTACTACTGGAAATTTGTATTGTTTATTGTTGTTGCTTGTGATCTATAAACTTCCACAAATAATACTCGTTCAATTTCCAGCTAGAAGGATATCCAAATACTTACGAACTTATATAGCGCACGGTCGAATAAAGACGAGAATTTATTAAGAACTCACGTGGCTTCCGACGAATCGCGAGAAGCTCGTTCGTCTTGCCGGTAGGGCGCTAATAAACGATTCGCGTTAACGATTGCATCGTGACAACCGGGCATTTTTTACGCTCGTAAACACTCGGCCGTTATTTGTGTAAGAAAAGAGCATTACGGAAGACAAATTTCCCTTTGTTTGCCATTAATTTCTCCGGGGATCGGGACGAGGATGAACGAGGGAAAAGTTAAGAGTAGCCGGCTAACAGATTCGCAAACAGCTTTCATATTTTTACGTACGCCGCTGCCGCCGGACAGGCCGAGGGTATCGCGTTCCGTTGGAAAAACGAATGGCCGGATGTGTTTCCGTTGTAAACACGATTTTTCCTCGAGAATGCCTCTCATAGAGGGATTCCCCTTTCGTTGGTACTCGTCGGACGGAGTAATAGGCAAGGAACTCTCTGCGAATCCGCTTAATCTTTCGGTAAACTAATAAAACTTCGTTAAGGCCGTCGAAGCTTCACTGGTATTTCCATCACGGGCTTCGAATGAACGCGACCGATTTGTTCGTTCCTCTTCCTCCACTTCGGCTATGAAGTCGAAGGTGAATTCGATCATAAGTACTCTCTGGAATGAAGTTCGTTTTCGTTCCACGAGGGAGCAGAGAGAAATCGAATTAATGAACGAGAATTCCGAAATTTAAGAACGCTCCCTAAAGAGGCATCTTTAACTCGATATTGCTTCGATACAACGAAGAATCTTTGTATTAAGTTGACGTTCACATTGACGAAATCATGCTTTTACGATGGAATAAATCTCGATTATTATAGAACAACGACTGATGGAATAACCGATTATCATCGGAACACTCTTTAATGGAATATTTGGATAAGTGGAAATTGAAAGAAACTTTTACATTTTTATCCGGCAGTTTTCGTTCCCGTTCGATATTAATATTTGAGTCGCCCAAGGGCCACGTTAAAAAACATTCGGAATAACGATTAATGGAAGGATCGATTAATGGAAATTTTGAAGATGAACGCTTTTGATTACGAGAAAAATTGAAAGATAGGAATAGAAATTGGAAGAAATTTGTACATTTTTATTCGGAGGTTTTTGTCCCTGTTTAATATTAATATTTGAATCGCCCTCAAGCCACGTCAAAGAACATTCGGAATAACGATTAATGGAACGATCGATTATCGGAACATCGATTAATGGAAATTTGTAGATGAAATCTTTTTATTACGAGGAACATTGAAAAACAAGAATAGAATTTTTTTTACATTTTTGTTCCAAAGTATTTGTTTCTGTTTGATATTAATAATCGAGTCGCATAAAGAACCTCGATTGGCGGAATAACGATTAATGGAACGATCGATTATCGGAATTTGGATTCGGAAATTTTTACCATTTGTGAAAAAATAAAATGAATTTGTACAACAATAAACGCACAACGCTATTTTATGAAAAGTAACAATACTTAGTGATATTTAGAGTAACTTGCTCATGCACCATTATGATTCTCAGTCAATTTCAAAGAAACTTTCCTATGCGTTATGGCGATCGATTGGACGCGTTTCTATAGCGAAATAATTTTCGCTGGGAGCCTGAGGTACCACCGCAATGGTTTATAAACTCGAAGGGAATAGCGTCACAGCTATCAGGCTGATTTACAATGTTTGCTCCCAAGGGTAAACCGTTAGTTTCTCGTCCTCTATTATCCCGGTGGTTTGTACACCGAACATAATCTAAATGGAAGGAAGAAAACTAAACGCGAACAAAACACCGACAGCTTTTTAACGCGAAGATGGGTTTAATCATCCCGGAACTATCAATTATCGTTGGAGCAAATCAAACAAAGAAGAAAGGACGCTAAATATGCAATCATTTATTACATAACGTAATTAACGATAATGTTATATTATGTTAGGTTCTCCGAAAAGTTTCTTTCGTTTTATAAGGAAATAATAGACGCACAATGTTTTTTGTTTTATATTAGTTTATTGAATTATGCACGAACATAATAATAGAAATAGAACGAAATGGATCATATCTAATCCAATAAAATAATATAAAACAGAAATTGTTGTTCATCTATTATCATCTTATAAAACGAAAAAAACTTTTCAGACAACCTAATATATACGTTTCAATATCATTATATATCCACAGTTGCACACGAAAGTATTTGCACACTGGTAGAAATCTTTTACGAATATACGTATTATATGTTGTAGAAAACACTTTGAAATTTTATGAACATTACAATGAAACCCCGCTATCTTGATTATATTGCTAATATATTAATTAATAGGATTCTATATTCGGTATGTCTCACGTATTTAAGATGTCTATTCATGCTGCATACTTATTTTTTAGCAAGTATATGTTTGCAATGAATATCTCGTAACTTCTACATACGAATATACATTTTCAGATTGGTTTCAAAAAACCAATACAATCGTGACAGTCGTGTTTCAATACGAGACTAATGAAATTTCTTAAACGTTTTCTATAATACATTTAATACGCACGTAGAATATTTCTATGACAAATATTCAAATAGTTTCATCAGCCACTGTACGACAAAGAAAAAACCAAGGACTGTTGTTGAACCTATTGTTTCTTTCGATTTGCAGGAGCCGTTGGTGGCGAAGGCGGAGACGAAGATGACAAGGAGAAGGAAGAAGAGGCCGAAAGAGAAAGGCAAGAAGCCATCAGGGAGGCTGAGGAACGAAGGAAGGAGAAGCATCGCAAAATGGAAGAAGAACGAGAGAAGATGCGACAGGAAATCAGGGACAAGGTAAGGAATAACACCGTTTCCTCTTTCTGTCTTTTGCCTTCTTCTCGCCAAGAGGGGAAGGTTGCCTCAATATAAAGCGCGTAAACGGAAAATCAGCTTTCGAAGAATTATACATCGAGTCAGCGTTAACTCTATTTCGCTTTACGAATTCAAAGGCTCTCGTTAAATGGACCAGTCTTAGAGGAGAACTACGGCTCTTGGTTTTGCCGCGCGATATAACAAACAAGAGTTTCGTAAATGTTAGTTCGTTCTTCTGCGAAACTGCCGACTATTCGGGCAACTTCGTTCTAACGACTTTTGAAAATGTGCTCGTTCGAACTTTCGCTTCGTTTCGATTATGGACCTAATCTTATTTGTTAGAGGAAATGAAATTTCTCTTTCAAAGTTCAACTTACAATACCAGTATCATGTAAATTGATTAGAAGTAAATTGCGAATGAAGTGGCAGTTAACACAGCTTTGCTTCCTAACGATTTTCATTCCATGTTACCTATGAGGTGGATATTAAACGTGTTGGTTTGTTTATTAAAGAGACGAATGATAAAATTGTAATAGTCAATTATATTAAAATCACTTTAAGTACAAGTACAGAGATAGTGTATGCCGGTCGTAGTCGTCGCTCGCTCAATACTACTATTCAACTATTCGACTCGCTATTCGACTAACTTCGACTATATGACTGTCCTAGACAGCACGTTCGTCTATTTGTAGCGACTGGTGTTATTCTAAAAAGTTCAACTAATAACGGCGATAATATTTTGTCCGGAGTTCGTTTACCTCTGAACCTAGCAAACGAAAACAACGTTGGTATTCCAAGGCACAATAATATGAATTTCTCCGGATTCAAATCTTCCACTGACTCATGTGCCGCTCGCCTATATTTTATATATTCGCGACGATTTGGAGAAATAGCTAAAATTGCACGCATTTCTTAACAAACTTGTAAAAACATATTAGCAGCGTACGTATCCTTTATCGTACAAGGTAGCAAGCTATAAATGGACTGTTACAACGTAATTCATCCATAATTTTTACCGATCTTGGAGAAGACATAACGAACTAAGATCTTTGAGCGAAGATGCGCTGACACGACGCGTTTGTCTGCTTGCGAATTGCAGCCGAAAAGCAACAAAAGCTGCTACTCGTATCAAAGGCAATCCATGTTTCTCTGTTCTTAACAGCCTAAGAGAGAGAGCTCATTCGTAATACGCGTACTGAATGGGGGAGTACGTAACTGAAAAGCTGCATGAAAGATAAAATACTCCGGATCGAAAGTCTCGTGCTTATTTACAAATGTAGGCGGGTGTGTCCCGCATTGGAGCGTAGAAAGCCCCGAGGAACGTAAAGTACACGTGTGTATGCTGTATACTGTATACATACGGTATACATACACACGCGTAGTGTGTATCGAGTGCCTTGTGAGGGCCGGTGAAACGGTCGAAAATTTCAAAGGTTCTCTCGGCGCCGAGCTGACTAAAAAGATCACGTTAAAGAGGGAATATTTTTCTAGATTATCCGTAGGATACGCATCATGGAAATAACTCGGCAAAAGATTTCGGTTTACGAGCCTTCCATTAACCTCGAGTCAGTTATTTCAACGAGAGAAACCATTTGAGAGAAAGTTTGAGAAAATGACACTGCGTTTCCCGTCATATATTACCTCTCGCCTCGCAAACTGCAAATTTTCAATTACGAGTTTCATTTTCCTTCGATTTTCGCGGTGCTCTGCTCGCTGCTCACGAATCCCGCCTACCAAGGAACCGCGTGCATTCTTCGAGGACAAAGGATTCTCGCTTTTCGCCACGAGTTGCATGGAATATCTTTAGGGCGTCTTTTCATACTTGCCGGAATAGGAACACCTGGTTTCGTTTGCCGATGGATTCGCGCCAGTTGTCTGCATGATTTCGACGTCGCTGTTCAAACCTACCGCAACTTTCATTTATCGAGATGAATCCTTCTTTCTTTTTCCATGAGTATCAGAGTCCCTTGCATACTTCGATTATCATTACGAGTATCGTTCATCGGTCGATGAATGCCTATAGATTTCTCGGTTATATCACGGACTTGGATAATATCATAGTCGAGCAGACATCGACAGAATTAATTCCACCTGCGGCTCTTTATGCTCGTTCACCAGGAAATCTAATATTTTATTATCACCTCCGATCTCCTTCCTCGAAAGTTCTCGCGTTACATCGACGCTACCAATCGAACCTCGAAAGATTATCGCGTAACCGTAATGTCCTCCGTCAGCTGCGGCAAATCTCACCACCCTTGCTTTCCTCCCATCTCCGTTTTAACACGTTCCTCTCCAACAGAGTGAAAAATGAGCTCTCCGTCTAGCGTTGCTCGCGCCGAGTTTATTATTGCCGACGAGGATCGATTTTTTCCCCTCGAGTTTTAAGCAACCTCGTAAGGATACGTTTGAAGACCATTCGTTAACGGAGCGTATCTCGTTCCATGCAGCGGCCGTGCATTTTAACACTAACATTTGCCCGGTCAAACGACTGGTTTCAAAATTTCATTTAATATTGTACATTCGTTGTTATTTCCTTTGCTCGTCTAACTTTATGTAGATTCTTACATCAACAAAGACTGAGAAATTGATCGATCAGATAATATAAGGATTTACATGAAGTTAGATGAACGAAAGAAACAACAACGAATGTACAATATCAAGTTAAATGTTGAAATTAATTTCGCTTATGATCTTCAACGTGCTATCGTTCCTAAGTTTCCAGCTCGATAATTTTCCGTCATTTTTTAAGGAACATGCGAGGAATCAAATTTTCTCAATATTGCCAGCGTTTTCTGGTTTTAAAATTTATCGTGGAGCTATTAGTTTAAAAAATCCAGCATCGCAAAAGTCCGAGCAACGCCGACTACACGCAACTATTTTCTCATTAAATGCATAAAAATTGGCACTCTAGTTGCGTGTTGTTATCGCGTTATACGCGAACTATACACGAAACCACACTGTCGCGTTGATCGACGAATTTAATGACCGTTCAGGAACGCGTATGCTAATAAGCGGACGCAGCCAGCAACGAAATTGAAACCGCAGTTTGATAAGGGAAAGGCTTCCAAGAATCGCGGCCAATTTATACCGCTGCTCGCTCGATTAGTCATAATGCGCGAGCTAACGCTTCTAAATTGAACGCTGGACAAAGCTCGGCTACTTGGCATACCTTGCTAATTTCCCGTGTCAATACGAAATAGAGCAATTATCTAACGAAGCTGATTTCATAATTCGAGCAGATCAGAACGGTCGCGCTCGTATTTTGTCGGCTGCAATCACGCTAATTAGTCGTGACTGTTCGATGATACGTAACCGTTTGATCAACGAGAACCATTGTTCCTGGCTGTCCGTGGTTTCGTAATCGTCCGCCGATAATGACACTAACGAATAATCCTCGACACACGATTATTTTCACGCCACGGTTCTGCAAACTTTTCCAAGTGCCCAGGACAATTTCGATCGGCGAACAATGCGCGATAATGGCGGCCCATTCCGCGCACCAGTGTCGCCAGCGCGAAAAACAGCGTTCATTTAACCGTTCAACCACGGCGTCACCCCGTTATCTCCAAAGCCGTTTCGCGATTAATGCGTTTATTTTACTAAATGCCACGCGAAGCGTTTTTCGCTCCCGTAAAAAATACAGATATTTGCGATCGACTGAAAATACTATGAAAGGCCGGACGAACATTGTCGAAGGTTTCATAGTGTTCGTACAGCGAAATATTTAACGAGTAAATTAAAAATTTACCCTGGTACCGCTCATAAATATTCGGACAATTTGCTCGATTTGTAGCAACAATACGTGAATTTCACCAGATTAATTACATATTAGAGATTGACGATCAAATGGTAATTAGAAACAACATTTACTGCTTTTTCGTAAAATTAGCAGGACGTAAGAATAAACTCTCTATTTAGAAACATAGTAATGATATACATATCATTTTGTGGCTCACGAAGATGTTCCAACGTTTATCACGGAATTTCTTTATTAATATACTACGTCCATTATACGAAACTTTTTAAAATTTCGTTAGCACTGTGATGGTACACGACTATCCTAATTATGATAGCCAAATTTGAAACTAATCTGAAAATGTATGTAGAAATTACACGATATTTATGACAGAAAAGAAATCGTTATACAGGGTGAATAGTAGCCTTAAATATCGTGGCTTATTAACATAACGACTAACCGACTGTTCAAATACTCTAGTGATCTTTGCCAAGTATATTCCCCCAACAAGCATCTTGTAACTTTTGCATATTCAGATCGTTTACCAACTTGTCCAATATAATCACGATGATCATAGCATTACGTAAAAGTTTCTACCTATTATTTAAATATCGCTGATTTTCTTAACATCTCGTATCTCGAATTCGTGGTAAGGCGAGCAAATAACACGGCAGAAAGTGGTGGATAATTTATTAATTTCCAGGGGACAAAATTCGAGCAGCAAGCATTTCGCGATTACTATGTAAATAAGGTAAAATAGGCGGGACTGAAAAGAGAGGTATAATTATTCGTCCGACAAGAAGACGTTAATCCAGCAAACGTCACCGAAAAGATAAATCGTCCGAGATGGCTGAGTTTCATGGCGGACGCTTACTCGTTTGCACGTATGCAAGCCGTCTAACAAGAACGGTCCCCGACTTAAAATGCAAATTTGATTACGAAGCGGCACTGCGAATACGGCGAACGGTCTGTCACGTTTGCAGCCTGTTCTTCCACACCTAAATATGGCCACGCGTAAGTGCACGTACGCGTACATCTCGAACACGCCGGGTTTCTCCAACACGAAAGTCACGCCGAGTTTCTACAACGCGAAAGTCACGTTGTTTATCACGAACCCGTATAAATCGAGCCAAGTGCAAGATAATTTCCGCTCGTGTTGCACGGAATTGCAGAGAATTGCGGAAACCGAAACGCAAATTCTCCGGCAGAAAGAGAAATAACATTAATCAGAGATATGCTAATTTTTAATAATAATTACGTGGAGAAGGGCACAGTTCATCCTTAACATTATGATCCAACGTTCCGAGTAATTTCATTTAACGTAGAGTGGCTACAAATCGCCGTATCGTTGTATTTATCGTAGCATTTATATATAATAACAATTAACCAGATCTCGCATTATTTAGTAGTCTTCTTTTATGATTATAAGAGTTTAATATCACGAGGATGAAATATGCAACTTGATAAAAATAAAAAAGCCGCATACAACCGCCGAGCAACTTTACCTCCCGTGATATACACAAAATTATGTTTGCCTCTGTATGCTGTACTTTTTACACATAGATTTCAATTAGAACTTAGGACTGATGTAGTTCGTGCGTCAAAAAATTGTTCAGATGGAACAGAGGACACCTTTGACCTTTCCAAAGAACGATGAATTTATATTTTCCATAGCTTTCCTCATACTTTTCTTCGTGTAAGATAATTAAACCAATATTCTGGTTATCCAGGATGGTCAGTAGGTAATGAGATTTAAATATCCTTATTGCGAACGCTTCAAGTCGTAGCAGAATTTTAAATTTCGAGAAGTTTCGTGGTCTCGAGGTTTGGCGAGTCCCTTTCCTAGAAATGATTTGCCTAAAACGTTCGTTAGAAATTCCTTTAACTGTGAAGAAGGAACAGCCTTAAAGAAAGACATCGGTATTTTTAGCGGATATTTTAGTTACCGCGGAAAAAACTCTCTTTGAAGTGTCCATAAACTCTTGGCGTATTCAGTGACGAATGTTCCAGCAACTTTTCGTGGTCGGGGCCCCGGTTGGCCAGACTTTGTGAAACATTCACGAGCGCGCGCCGCTGAAACGGAATTGTTTATCGTGGAACGTGTAGCAAAGCTGGCCGGTCATTGTTTGCGAGTTCCGTTCCATCAAAGCAAACTCAATCCTTTCTTGTTTTTTGCGGAATGAAAAGTGAGCAAAGCTTTATGCAAAGAAGGAATAAATTTCGAGATTCTCATAAAACTTCATTGAGAGTTGTTTCTATACGGAGCGTGCAGAATAAGAGGAACAAAATTTCTGACGTTACTGAAAGATTGTGAAAGAGTGCGCAAAGGGAGAGAGGGAGAGAGAGGAAAACGAGAGAACTATCGAAGAGAAAGATAATTTCTCAGCGTTTTTGACATTCGCCGGAAACCATCAGCACAATGCACCCAGTGTTCGGAAAGTTTTCCAACACGGCCGATTTACCGCGAAACAAACGACGAAATGAAAAAAAAAAGGAAGAATTGAACAAAGAACGAAGAGATAGAAAGGACAAACAGATGTCACGCGAAATCGTACTATTGTCAATCCTGATGTATTGTCCTGTCAGGATGTAGTCAGCGGCGCTGACATGACCCAGATGGAATCGAGGGCTCTCACAGAATAATCGAGAAAAATACGTCCCGGTATGCATTGTACGCATTAAATGAATAACTCTCGAATCATCGGCGTGACGTCGCGCAATTAAATCTTGTCGCGTTTGTTCGTCGAGTGCTTGTAAAATTATTGTCGATAAACGCGTGTACGAAGATAGGACCACTTTGAAAATGACCGTTCGATCCGATACCCGATTGTCCCTAAACAATTGAAAGTTAATAGGGCATTGCTTTTGACGTAAAAAATTTCCAACCAATCTGTATGGAAGGCAACGAGTTCGAAATATTGGCCACTCTGACGAAACGCTGCAATTTCTATGACAACAAAGATTTCAATACCCTCTCGACGATTTGGAAAATTAACGAGGGCTACTTATTATCGAATACCGGGACAATAGAAGATTAAAGAGACACTTAAAGGGACACACGGTAGAAGAGCCATATATTTTCATTATTACGTGAAAAAATGATCAGACATTTAAACAAGCGTTTATAACGAGATATCTGGTACGGAGACATCTTCATCTTTCTCGAACAAAACAATTTGCTGGAGACAGATCGAATAACCTTGAAACCCTAAAAAACGTAACAAGTCCTCTTTCTAATAATGTGCATAGATTGATATCGAATTCTAAAAAAGCTACAATCTCGATAAAGATTTGTTCCATTTTCTTGATACTATTTACAACGTGTAGCTACTTTGCTTCGAATATTCCGTACATTTCTGTCTGATTTCGTACAGTTTTGCACATTTAAATTTTGCATAAACACCTAAAGTAGCCTGGTCTAGATATAATAATATGATATAATCGCTCTTAAGGTTCCTTGTCCTCGTTCGAACGCATGCGTTCACTGAATATACTACGAACTACAGCTACTACGAACGCACGCGTTCGAACCAGGTCCAAATGCACGAAATCGTTGATTTTCGATGTTCGTGGAAATTCAGCGGAAAAATACGAGTTAGGAAAATCGAGACCGTTTTGCATCGGCATGTAGGAAGCATCGTGTCATTCCTGAAATATCAGTCCCTCGTTAAACGGAACCGAACCTCATCCGGCTATCTCGTTACCGGGGTTCAGCAACCCCACTGCTTTCCAACGCACTTTCATACGCTCTTCAGCCTAGCTGTTTAGCCGGTATAAATTTAAATTTCGGCGGGACTTTGCAATCTCCACGACAAATAATCCGGATCGCGTTTTATCAAAGCCTCTGTGACGAGAAATAAAAAGTTGGGAACGTTATCCCCTGTCTTAGCTTGGCTGCGAGCGGTTCTGTATCGGCGTCGAGGATCGTTCAGTCAGAATTAATAAAGATTGATACTTCATTAGCCGAGACATCGAAATCCTCCGTGAAAGTCTTTTCGCGATATTTTGCCGGAGGATCCCTTATCCACCTTTTCCAGCAACAATGAACGGAAAACTCGAGATATAATAACACTGGTGATCCCCTTGAGAATAAAGATGTATTCTTAAGCGGACGCTATTCCGCAAGAAGATTTCCTTCGGTAATCGCGCCGGCACGACGGGGTCAAAGAAAATCCGATTACGGGCCTCGGCTAATGATCATCAAGAAGAGATTTCGTTATATGGCCCTTAAGAAATTCCGCTTAGGAATCGGCTCCTCCAGCTTCTGCAATATCCTACACAGTATAATTAAAAATACCACAACGTCTTTCTGTTTCAACTGTTGGACACTTAATGACTCCAATGCGATTCAGGTTTAATAGCGAGTGAAAGAAGATAGCAAGTAGAAAGAAACAGTGAAATAACAAGTCAAACTTACGTTAAAGAAGATAATGTATTTGATATTTACTCGCGTGCACTGGAAGAATTAAAGTCGTAAAGAAAAGCCATAAATCTAAGGAAATGTACGAGATACGAGTAGGTCGCGAGCGCAACAGTCAGGAAATCGAATATTAGAATCTGAGATAATGATTTAAAAATGCAAGAATGGAGACACGGTCTAGTTTCTATCGCAAATGTCTATATACATTTATTGAATCTTGTGTATTCGATATATTAAAAGAAATTAGTAAATATGCGCTTTCTTTTAGAATCGTTTAAATTTCTAGATCAACAAAGTAGCTTTAAATTTACTCGGCACATTTTTCTTGCAAGTATTAACAAAATGATAAACGTTTAGTTGGAAAAGTCCGAAGAAGGGACAAAGTTACACGTGTGGTTACGATATTTTTGATTTTATCGCTACCAAGGAAATTACATTAGCTATATCGATGGAGAATATACGAGATATCGATATAACATTAAGTCTAGTTTGTTTTATAATATCATATAAATACAAAAGATATATGCAAATTTCTGTAACATTGTATTTCGTATTTTATTTTTTCGTTTTTCCTGTTAATAAAAGCGTAGATAATAAATTACGTTGGTTATGCAAATACGCGTTCGAATTCGATCGATAAAAATATTTAACGTCAGAAAATTGCTGAACCTATAAGGTCTTTGCTGTAATATCTCAAATTTAAGAAGCATACAAAAACGCGTAATGAGAGTAAAAAGAAAAAAACAAGAAAATACCTCACGATCATATAACAGGGAGAAAAAAGATATTTGAAATCTGAAGATGCAGTGGAGCATGGAATTTAAAAGTGGAATTTAAAACTTTATTTAAGTCTGTCGTTGCGGAAATTCCAAGTTATGAAAAGAACATTTCCTTTTCTTCCTTTTTAAAACTTTCCTCTCAATTAGGAACGGGCTTTTTAAAACATGGAAATAAATATTGAACAACCTTTTTTTCTATACCTCGAAACGTTCTTTGCTAATACATAGAATGTAAATCTTATTTATACAAGTTTGCAAAACGAACTGTTTTTCCACGATTCGAAGAAGGTCGTCTCGTTTTACGTCTCTCTTCTGTGTCTCTCAATTAACTCGAACAATTAATTAAAAATCCTCGAGACAGTGGCGACAGACCAACATCCGTCCGTCTCGATGGCTCGATGAAACAATGGAAACGACTTACGCAAGTGAAGTAATGACATTCGATATGGTGGACTCTGATGGACTTTTTCTAATTAAAAATTTCCCTCGTGTCTTTGCTGGTGTTTATTATTGAACGAGTAATATATAACAGATATTAAATTAACCATTCTTGTATAATTTATATTTCCTTCGTTCCAATCGTTCTTTCTCACTCGTATTGATTAACGCTGCAATAATCAATTATTATCGTACGTTTAAATATATTTAAGAAACTTCTCAATAATTATATAAATTCAATCAAATCATTATATAAATTTGAAAAACTTCTAGGGAAGAGGACTGATAAATAATATTGGAAGTTTTATTTCTAGCTTTGGAAAAATTATATTAAACCATCAATGATCATTCACAACCGAGTATCATTGTATTTGCATATTACTATGGAAAATTCAGAAGAATGCTGTTTAATTTCTAGGAAAGGCAATTTGCTGCGTTTTATAACAATGACGCAAGCAAAATTATAAAATAATTTCAGTATTCAAAGGCAGTTGCTGATGTCCATAAATTGCATCGCTATTATACAAACAATGTAGATATCCAGTTCAATTTGCTGCATTTGCATATCAATGATGAAATAATACTATGCAACATACGTGTGTGTGCCTGTATAAATTCTCATTGACATCCAATATTTCATAGCTAATGTTTATTCTCACTATTCCGTATAACTAATTTATTTTTACATCTCCATTACTAAGTTCAAGCATTAGGAATACAAAATAAATCGAAACACATCAGCTTATTAAAAATTGGAATTATTATATCGTTTGAAATTTTGAAATATAAACAATCTATATATTCCATGCAATAATAAAAATCTCCCCAGTTACAAATAATACAATTAAGTTGTTTCTTATCTATACTTTCCTCTCTTTGTCACTGATGGAACTGAACGTTCGTGCTATAAAATTTGTCTCTTGATTTCCTGCATTTCATAAATAATTTCGAGAGCCAGATTCGAATTTCATCAACATACATTCTATTAAAATTTCCGAATCATTCATGTAAACTACATTTATTTTATTTTCACCGGGGTTTAAATTAAAAGACGATAAGAATCCATATATATAATTCTCAATTACTTTCTCGAAATTCTTGCAGACAATTACTACAAATGTTTCTATCTATTCCGAATCATCGTCTTACACGAATATATAATTTTAACTCTTCGTAATCCAAGTCCAATTACCACGTTTTTCACAAGATCGGCAGATGTCCTAATATCTATGAACGAAGATGTACGCGTCGTTCTATGCGATGCAAATCGATAAAAAATAGACAACCTTTTGGCCGAAATCATTTTTAAACGTGGTGGGTATATAAACGGAGATGGCACGCAAGGGATGTTTCGGAAATGAAGCATCTCAACTTTGTCGAGGGTCTGACCGGACGAACATAAATTCAGCAAAAATATGGACAGCGTGAAATAGGAATATCCATATGGAACGAGTATTCTAATATGATACGTTAGGATTTATCGCCGTGGTGACCTGCCAGTATATCACCATTTTTGGCAGTATTATCGTGGAAAAATGCTACTGTCGTTCCTCTGTTAAGCGATCGATAGGTTTTGATAGCGGAATATAGTCGGCGAATGGAAATCGAGGTTTTGACCAACCATCCATCTTTGATTCTCGTTAATACACCTTGCGATTCTCTAAACTTCTATTAGAACAATCCAATCGAAACAAAAGTTCGCATTCTTCCCTTTCATTTTTTTTTTTTTTTCTCGATAACGCTCTAACGTCGTTCGCTTTTCGACTCGAAGAGAAAATGTTGCGCGCCATCTCCGGCACTTTGTTCCATCGGCGGCGGGTTTCCTGCTCTTTCCGAGAAATTGTCGAAGGAACGACATTATTGCACGTTGTCGTGACCAATCCCCATCGACGTCGTCGTTCCACCGCCGCTGTATTTTATTATGTACTTTATCGAATCTCTCGTAGCAGATGTATCTTCGAGGGACCGATGTTCCACCCAACGGCTCACTTCGTCCACACGACACATTCAATTGCCTGTTTAACGTATGTTCTTCCTATTCTATTACCGTTTCCCTTCGAAGCTTGCGTCAGTAACAATTAGCGAAGAAAAAGGGTAAAAGTAATTTAATCGATCGTCTTTAGCTAAGTGTATTATTTTCTTTTATATTTATACGTTTACCGATCTTGGCTGATGGCTCATTAACATTGTATAACAGAATAACTAGAAGCAGGAGATCGATTGATCTTTATTCAAATTTAATAACTCGTAAACGAAAGGTATCTTTGGTCTGGTGATTTGTAATTTATCTGTTTCGTATGCGAAATTTTAAAAAGTTGATCTAAGTCTTTTGCTTACGCTGAAATCTTGTAAACTAATCTCAGCCGTTGTTCGTTTAAGATTTATAATAAATCCAATGTTACGTATGCGTGTCGATATTGTACAAAGATATAGCGTGCGTTCATCATCTCCTCTTCTTAATAAATTTCAATATGAAATTACAAAAATCGTAACTATCTCTTTTCTCGTTTCTAAAGAAATCGCTGTTTATGTTTGCTCGATTTCTTAAAAGAGAAATATACAATCGAAACTATGCCATATTCAGACGTAGTTCACCGATGTAAATGATTTCGCTATTAAAAAATGAAATTTATCTTTCTACTCTGCGAGCCTTGCGTTAACGTCGTACGAGCTTATTAGGATTTAGATTAGAGAAATTAGGCTACGAACAAGACCAGCCGAATATAGTAACAGATTTCGTAATTCGTGTCACGAACGATGTTGTTACGTTGGTTAAAGTCTGACCAAGAATAGAACGATTCTGAATCGCGAGCCAAGGAGATACGAGCCTTTTTTACGTTTCGATAGGACCGTAATCGGTGAAACTACTTTAATGTTCATAACACGCGAGCACGCGATTCCCGTGCAGTCACGAGCAAAGCGCACCATTGTATTTGAAATTGTTCGTCGCAATTGCAGAAATCGCGAAACTCGCTTTTACGATTCGTTCGTTATTTTATTTTATTTCATTTTACGTCGTCGTAAATTTTAAATATTGGACAAATTTCATCACCATGTACCACTATTCAAAGTCACAAATAATTATAACGACGAATACCGACATACTCAGAAATCTTGCCTCTATCCTTTAAAATTTATCAAATTTATAAAATATCCAATGTTGATAAGCACGTAACACTTTTAGTTTCCACGCGATACCGATTGGTAGACACCAATTAATCAATTGATAAATATTCTTGAAAAATGTAACCAGTGTATTATCGACAAAGTCCAATAATCTCCGATTATCTGAATCTTTGTCGTCGTATCATTATCATATTTGATGTTCCATTTCAGTATTTACATAAATTGATTACGCGAAAATATTTCTGAATATAAAAATTCCTGCCTAATCGTGCAGATCGGCTACGTTCGTGACATTCGTGTTCGCGTTCCGATAATCGCGCTTCTACTGTATTTCGATTCGTGCTTTCCATGAATATTCAAAAATTCAACTAGCGATAGCGAAGCGACTTTGAGAATATAAATCGATGATTAATCGTAAGACTTGCAACGAAAAACAAACACGTCCGATAATGCGGATCGCGTGCCAGGCAAGTATAAAAAATGGGTTACAAGCTCAGGCAGCTGAAGCCGAAGCTGCGATGAAATAAACGAGCTGAATTATGGATGCATAAATATATCCAACAGGTGCAAAGGAACAATGTTATCTATGTAGATTCGCGACAGGTAGCTCGCGCCTTATGCTTTCTAAATTCCGCTGAATTTCATAACAGCGAAAGTATTGCTATATATATACAGCATATCATGATCGCGATTTATTGCCAACGAATTTACGATAACGTAACTGGCGGTTAATAGCAAGCGCAATACGATCGGGGTGAAATGTAGTCGCAGAAACCTTGGACAGAGAATAGTTGGTTAATCCTGTTGTGTTAAAGAAATGTAGACACATTAACAGATCAAAGACAAAGATAATCGCTAGAGGAAGATGCTAACGAACTTAATGAATACCAATGAGGATCTTGGTTAACGCGTTTCCTGTCCTATTTACTGTTCCTTCTTTGTTGTTCCGCTGGTAATATTGGATTTATGCAAAAGACTCCATTCGTTTCTTTTTTCTTCTACCAGAATGCAATTTATTTCTTTATTGAAATATTTTCCCTTACGTTCAAGTATATTTCGCTGTTTCTTTGATAATTCGCCGATTTAATCGCCAAAAACTGAGAACTTAGTTTTCAAGTAATTAATCGCGTAATTCCGTTATTGAACTAACTAATTGTAATTGCATTTTCAATACCTCGTACCTATCGTCTTCTATCTGCAGAGGACAGAGGAGAATTTTTCTTC
This sequence comes from Bombus soroeensis, assembly GCA_014737365.1. Taxonomy (NCBI): domain Eukaryota; kingdom Metazoa; phylum Arthropoda; class Insecta; order Hymenoptera; family Apidae; genus Bombus; species Bombus soroeensis. Next base: position 279,822 of record JACXIL010000029.1, on the reverse strand, counting down.
TTATTAAAGTTTATAGTATATATTTTAGTAAAATTTCTTAGTAAAGTTATTATTAAGCTTTATCGAGTTTGTTTTGGAACACACGTACAAGAAAATGACAATAGCAAAGATACACAGATTGATACCTAAACGCAAAATAAAACATATAAATATGTTTAAAAATAAATAAAATAAATAAAGCATTGCAGTGTATAGTTCTAATCTCTGTGAATTTAATATAGAAAAATATTCAGTTTCATTAAAAAATTACACGAAACGTTTCTCGGCTATTCCCAGCGATGAGAAACGATAGCGTGCGTACGCTACGAATCGAACGTACCGTGTAACAAAAATTATACGTAGCTCTGAAATTGTTCATATTCGCATGCAATAAATCGAAATTGCAAGACGACGGACATTATTCGAAATTTTTTACCGGTGTCTCGACAATGGTCTCTATGAAATTCAAACAGGCTGCCCGGACGCAAAAGAAATAATACGCTGGAGTATCGTCACGTAGCCCGTCAACGTTCTCGATATCCAAAAGCCGGTTGTCTTTCTCAGCGGTGATCCACGAATCAGGGAATATGAGTACAGGTCTGAAATGGACCGAGGATAGAAAGAACGGACGAGGAAAGTGTAAAATGGGGAGAAGAGAAACAGACAGCTTTCCAATTTCGCAAATTCATGACCCACGGAAACTTCGCCGGTGTCTCTTCGCCAGACTGACTGGTGTCAATAAAATCGCATGGAAATACTGAGAAACGGGTGCAGAAGGGGCAGGGAGGGATGAAAGGAGGTGGCTACGTATCAAATTGACGGAAAGTCAAAGTTTTAAATCAGCCACCAGACACGCTGTTTCCTACATTCTCGTGATTCGCTCTTTCCCACTTACTCTCCTCCGATAGTTGCACGCGCTCCTCAACATTTCAATTTTCACTGATTACAAAATTTAAGGAGTAAAACCGTTCGACAGATTTGAATCGCTCGTACAACTGTTTATAACATTGACGTTGGGAAAACAAGCTTATATTCGATGTGTAAGTTAGTATCGTAAACTTGGATAGTTTACAACATCGTAGTTTGGAAAACAAGTTTGTATCGAATATGTAAGCTAGTATCGTAAAGTTAGGATAGATGTAAAACCAAAGACAAATTTCTTGGTTGAGAGGTTCGCATAAAGAATATTCAATCGGCCACGAAAATAAACGGACAAGCAATGGAAACAGATATTAACGAATTTTCGTTAGATACGGCATTGCCTATACAGAAATATAAATATCAATTTCAATCATTCACTAAATAATCCATTACAAGGTTGTGTAAACAGCATCGCTCAAAAATCTTAAGTTATATTCGTTTCAAAATTGGGCAGGTGCAAGTGGCAGTAAAACGATATGGTAGAGTTTCATTTAACTTGGTATTTTATATAATCAAAAGAAGTATCTGACGTATAAAATGTTAACGCGAATAATGCGAGGTAATATAAAGTTCATAATGTACGTCAAATATCGAAGTTTTATTAAAGATAGAAAGTTGTCAAATCTTTGAACGTGAGTAATATGTATAACACTATCACCAGTTTAATTAAACTTCATCGATACCTACTTCCACTACTTATGCGCTTATTTTTGTCACCGACTGCATCCACCTATACATCTATCTATCTGTATGCAACGTGTATGCAACATCTTACTCTCGAGATGTTCCAAATGAGATCCGTTCGCCTAACATACGTATCCCGCTACGTGTTCCTCGTAATAGGTGTGACACGTCGCATCGATCACCACTGTCGTTAGATTCTAAGCTGAGTTACGCTTAAATATCGTTCTGAACAGGAGCTCGATCAGGCGAGACACGAACTACGTGTCAAGCTAATTAGCTTTCGACGCGATAATTAAAATCCGGCGTCTGATCGATATCGTGTTTATAGCACGAATACCCTGGCGGGCGTCAAAGGTGACGCTGACGAAGAAGAACGAGAGGAACGGGTAGAAAAAAAGAAGAAGAGGGAAGAAAAAGAGCCGCGAAAGTAGAGAACCGAAGAACAAGACGGCTGACAACGTAAGAACAACGAGCTGCAACCCGGCCGAGGTCGACGTGGGAGAAAGCAAGAAGAACGGCAGACAACGACGACAGGAGAAGCGAAGAGAGAAGATTGAACTTAACTGGGGTCAAATTGACTCTAGTAGGGAGTCCCTGCATTCAATATGGCGACTTCCTAATAGAGTCAGGCTGACTCCTTTTAAGACGTTCAACGGACCATCGTGAAAGTACTTAAGGATGCGCACGTCGAAACAAGTTAAGGCTACTTGTACTACAAAGTGTCGGTTATAATGCGATAAAAGCATTGACGACAGAATCGGTATCGGTGCGTTATTCCTAGAGAGTGTGTCAGCGTTACGCGAATGGAAAATGTACACTTTCGTCCGTAAGTATTAGGACACTCGCTGGTTTCATGCGAAATGTGACAATTAATGTAAATTATCGAGGAGACGATCAATCGACGAGTATTTCGTGGAAAATCGCGATTCGATGTAACGAAATTTCTGCAAACTGTATATTTGCAGAAGTTACAGAAATATAGTAAATTACTGTAACAATACTATATTGGTCTTTATAGCCTTTCAGCCTAAATTCTGTCGAAAAAATGGCAGATGGACCAGATAAAAACTTGAAGAATTCGACAGAAAATCTGAATCTTTTATAGCATATATGATACGAAATATCAATAAATGCAAGACAGATAGTCTAATCTTATTGTATGGCATTGATGAGATTACTAATATAATATTGAATATGGTTTCTTCATAGTCTACCGTCCTATAAAGTGTGCTAATATTTATAAAAGGAGAAGTAAACGACACGCAGCTTTTAAATATACACGAGAGTTATTTGTACATTTGTACATTTATCGTACTGTTAGCTATTTAACAACGATATATCATACTACGACGTTACGTACTGATAATTTCACGAACAAAGTGAAACGAGCATTCATAACATCTTTTCCCGATTTTGCATGCAATGAACGTATCAGGCAATAAATTCTCGCTTTGTAGAAAGAGCACCGTGAAATTACAGATTTTAATGTAGCCACAGTTGCAGTCACGTACGCCCAATTAGAAAATTAATTTACGTAATTGGTACATCAAATTTAATTAAACTCCTGTAATTACAACGTACTGATTAATAAAATATCATAAACGATGCGTATCGGTGGCACTTTCGAAATTGTTTATCGGCCGCAACAGATAAAAATTAAACAGTAAAATTCCCTTTCTCTCGAAATGAAACGAATGGTGACACAACAATAATGGCATGATATATCGGTAAACTGCGAATGCTTACGCATTTATGGAAAACCTCAAGGCAAAAAAATACACAGAATGCGACAAACATGTAAAAATTGTATAGAATATAAAATCCCTTTCCAAACCGAAGAAAATTCTTTTTCTTTTATCTCTAGATAGAAAATTGTATGCGATAAGAGCACAGAGTACTCGTTTAGTATTCGACGAGTGAAACAAATCTCTGCTTAGATCCCATTGCTTTAGACGTATTCGTAAGAATATCAATTGTATCCGCGATCTACTTATTGGTCACCCTATTTTCCCCTTCTTTTTATTTTTTCAATTTTCACGGGAACGGCGACAGGAACAACGCGACAGAAATATTCGCTGATCGTGAAAAATAGTCATGATTCGGCAGAAATTGAAAATTGAACACGCACCGGCGATTCGCCAGTTACAAAAGTTGATGAGAATATCGCGATGTCATTGCGCGCCAAATTCCTTTAGAAATGAAATCACGGCGCGAGTGACACGCTCGTACAAAGAAATCGTAATTTCCAGCGATGTAATTAATGGAAACAGTTCTCGTTCAACGAAAAATCGATCTTTCCCCTCTGTCGTGCTCGAAATACACATGGAAACGTGGGTCGACTGTTACCCTCCCTCCGGGATTTAACAACGAACAATTTACAAATAGTTGCGTTTGCTTCGTAACCAGCGATGCTTGTACCGCGCTCGCACCGTCACGTGACAATTAGGCTGATTGTGAGAGACAGAAACTGTGCGAATACTAATGCTGTAACAAGATAGCTAGACAACATTGCGAACTAGGGATTTGATAACGTTCGCAAAGTTTCCGCTGTTACGAACACGTGTTACCATCGAACGATGTTGAGATACCATAAATATAACTGGTTTCGTGAATATCGATTATATACTTTACGTAAAACCAAGTTTTCTCGCGTTTTTCATAGTCATCGTCTTATTAAAAAATACTGATTCGTCACTGGTAGATATCGACGTTTATATCATTAGATGCTTCGTTATATTTATTATCCGTACATTTTCAGCAAATTTCTATGAATCTCCTATTTAATTCGTTTAATTAATTACCAGACTAATTACCACGTTCTGCATTAGCAGATGTCGTGATACTTATTAACGAGTGTGTATGTCGTTATATTGACGGATATTCAATCGTTTTCCTAATAATCCCAGATAATTATCACATCTTCTGTGTACACCTTTATACGTACATATATTAGGTTGTCGGAAAAGTGTCTTTCTTCTACAGAACCGTCTTTTACAACGATGCATCTTTATACAGACATGAAACATAATCTGTCCAACGTTGTAATTCGTATAATAAAATAATATAAAACGAAAAATGTTGTGCATCCATTATTTCCTTATTATAAAATGAAAGCAACTTTTCGGACGACCTAATACATATAACAACGGATCTGGCAATATGCTGAACTTAGCATTTGTGCGCACTTCAAACTTCTAACTCCGTATCGTTGAGCCAGCACGTCATATTATAACCAAAACATACCATTAGACATACGGCGTAACGCTTCTTGAACTAGTTTTTAACAAGGAAACTGGTTACTAAAAATGTGTCGGGTAAAAATGTCGCAATGCGACGTGGCTTGCAGATGCGTCTAGGACACACATACAGATACAACCATCCAACACGAGCATACAAATCACAGAACGTAGCACCCGTGGCGAAAGAACGTTTGAAGACTTCCGGCCGTGATACGCGCGAGTGCGTCGCAATTATGCAAAGTGTTACGAGTCCCTGGGATTGCTCAACTTTTAGGATTAAAAAAAAACCAGAGGGTTGAGAGGGAGGGGCCGATAATTAAAAGGCGTTCCTTGACGCAAACGCAACGTCACGAATTTGAAATTCCACGTGAGACACGCTCGTAAACGTTGTATCGCAGAGGCGCGCGGTGCGTGTCGAGAAGCATTAATTAACGTCAGGATCGGTGCATCACATTTGACATCGTTGGGAAACTGGACCGCCGTTTATACACGCGCTATCTGTCTCCTTCGCGCGGCTTCACGGTGCCTGGGACGCGCCACTGTACACCCATTACGAACGGCCACGCTGCTAATGGAACGGAACAGCGGAAAAACAAAGAGAGACAGATTTATCGGCAATACCCGTTAGCCCAAAGTAAATCGAATTTCTACTACGCTAATTAAATAAACCCAATCAACTTTTCCTATTTCTAAATATACTCGTCCCTCCGCCCTCGTGGTACAGTCAAACCACTGTCAAACTACACCTTTTATTCGAAAATGTTGCAAAAATCTTTCTGTAAATCGATCTATAAACGTGCTTCGCCTCGAATTATTTCGTTGCTCGTGTTTAGGTGCGTTATTTTAGTTCTGTGACTCGAGTTCGAAGAAAACTGCGTAAGTCGATACATATTTATATGTACACTGTGTTCACCACTGTGAAACCACCTTACGAGATTTCTACACGTACAAGATGCGAGATACAAAGCGACAAGATACGATTAGAAGTATGGAGAATGGAATTGTTGAACCGATTGAAAATAAGAGAGAAAGCCGTGTATTGTTCGTGGTTACAATTTCATTTTATTGTACTTTCGATAAAATAGAATAAACTATTCCCTTATACTGGATCTGCGGATATGAGGCAAGAAATAAACTAGCTCTTCCCAGCGAATATAATTCAGTGTTACCTGAAGACCTTGTTGGTCGATATGATTTCAAACACTTCGTTTCTTATCACATTTTCACATTTCCCTAACCAATCGCGTATTCACGTCGACGTACTTCTATCGAGTCACTATGATACGAAAGAAAAGGTTTTATATATTGAAATCGAAGAAAACCGGGTGAAACAGAATATCTAAGTAAGGCGAAACCTTTACAACCCTCGAATTTCATCTCTTCCCGTAAGATTCCAATAACAAATGTTACACCAAAATGAATTCCAATTTGTTATTATTTCGTAGCAAAACGGGCAGGGAAATATGCGTCTGAATTTTGATTGGGCAAAGTTTTTCGCAGACAATCCCTCGTGACAACGATATCGAATCGGACAGCGCGTCCAGTGAAAGACGCGTGTAGTCGCATGGCGCGGTAACAAAAGAGCGATACGAGACTCAGGACAAAACGCGAAAAGCCTTTGCAAAAAGGGAGACGAGAGGGCCAAACAACGGAAAACAACAACGAAACAGACGGAGAATTTATAGTGTTTGTAGATATAGCCGCAATACGCGTATTCCACGGTCGGTTACAATGCCACGATAGAGGCAACCGGCACCCGTACAGCCGATCACGTGTCTGGCTTGTACCGCAATCGGGCTCATTGTCTGCCGACAAGAGTGGCGTGGATACAAAGCGTCAGAGCTGAGTTACTCGCTGCATGTAGCTAGGTAGCGAGCGCGTGCAGCCGTCATTGCGGTTCGATGCAACTAGACAATCTAGTGTAAATAGGGGTACGGCAGCGCGGGTATGTTGTTACGTGCCGATCTCCTGTTGCAGATCCTCGAAATCATGAGGCAGATTCGATGATACGAAGCCGAGATTGAAATTGTCCAGCTAATACGATTACGGAATACTGCGTGAGGGCTGGCTAATAGCCGCGCGTCGATGCTCCGTGTGATGGACGCGATTGACTGTTTGAGTTTTAAGCCGATTGTCCGAAAACGATTCTTCCGTAATCTGACCATTCCGATTTCATGCTACCGTAACTGTGGAAATGGTAGAAGCAAAGATCGTGAACAGCAACAAATGACGGTTACTAGAAAATGTCAGCAGAGAATGTTTGGGATTTATGATACTAGCGCCGCGACTCGAAATATCGCTGACAATACGACATGTGATATTCGTGGCGACAGAAGTCACGACTAGACGGATATTTGTGCTCTTAAGGCAAGTTTAAAATTACGGAAAATGTAGAGGAAAAGTTCCGCCTAAATAGAAGCCATCCAGGGCCATTCGCAGTGTTCCTTTGCAAATTAATGGGAACAGCCATAGGCTTCTCGATAGGATCGCACATAGATCGATATTTGGTCGTGAGATAAGTTTCTACGTCGCGGATGTTTTTGTGGCTGTCGTTGTTCATTAAATTCGAGGCACGAAGGGATGACACCTCCTTTAAAACGCTTTCGATGTTAAAGTCTGAAAGAAAGGTTGTCGCCCTCGGCTACTTCGTCGCGTTACTACAACTTTCTTGTTAGCAAAGTTTGGAAATATACTGTCGTCGAGTGTCTTCAACGTGGCCACGTAGCGGTGCACCAACTTCGATCGAGAAAACTTCGTGACTGAGCTTCTCGCACTTTGGTCAAAGGTATCTGTCTATCGCGTCAAAGAAAATCTGACCGGAATACTCGTTAACGGGTTCCGCGCGTTTCCTCTCCGCTTGCTTCACAGAAAGTCAATCGTGAAACAAAACACAGACCGAACGTTCGTTTCGTTTGAAGATCATCCATCGTAAACGCTCGTGTAAGTATGTTTCGTTTAACTACGCAGACGAACGTGGAACAGGATTAACGTAGAATAGGATTTAAACGACGATCCAACAGATATCAAGCGAAGAGAATTTGTTACGTGACTCGTAAAACTTGTCGAATTCGTGCTCGGACTTGATGAAACGTATATTACTATTTGTATAGTCTATTTTTTTAATCTATTAGGAGGCTACACTTTCAGACGTTTAAGCATAAATAAAATTTGGGAATTTTTCTTATAAGTAGTTACAAGATCTCTACGTCGAACTAGACTTGACAATCTATTTTACTCGGTTTTTTCAATTTCTTCGTTCGCAAGTAGAATCCCCTTTGAAAGCTTCGAGAAACTTAAAACGATACATAAACGTACAAGACTTATGTATCTTGTTAATGAGAAAGTCTTCGTGAAATAATAAGATAAATGAAAAGGACTTTCGTACGATATTCCACTTCTCTGGAATATTAAAGAGGCTGTTTAAAAGATTTCGATTTTTCGGTGCCTCCTTAATTGAAAAGTCTTTGTCAGACGAAAAGATAAAAGAAAAGCTTACGTGTGTCGCGAGTTTTTTCACCAAGTACAAACGCGTTCTTTTGTAACCGGTAATCCTCCTTTTGTTCACTCGCTTCTCGTTTTTCCGTTTCAGTATAACATAAAGAAGCGAGAAGAAGTACAAGAAATGACCCAAGAAGAGCCGAATCCTTTGATGCGCAAGAAGAAGACGCCAGAGGAATTGGCTGCGGAAGCCGAGGCGGAAGACGAGGACGAGATTACAAGTATGTACACGAGTCAATTGCATTCGCTCATCACACTCGGTACACACGACCCTTCGCGAAGAGGTTGGCCAGGGAAACCATGGCCATGGAACGGGGTTAAGAACGAGAAGCTACAAATTCACGGTACACGTTCACCGAGTGGGGCTGCCTGACGAATTAATGCAGTGGCGCTCAGACACGGCAAGGGATGATCGATGAAGGGTTAACGAGCCTTGGCTAGAAATCAAACAACTGCAGTCCTCCACTCGGTTTCTGAGTAAATTCAACAGAAGCCGGTCGCATACCACGATCCTCGTTCAGTTTCACGGCGAAATCGATGTCTCGTAATTGAGAGAGCTTGAAAAACTGCCAGCCAACTTTCAGCCGTATAGTCATTCATTTGCGTTTCTCCATTCTTTTGTAACTAAACTGGGACACTGTAGCGCACGCACACTCATTTATACACGGGACTGAATAAAATAAAGGGAATATCGGGAGTCGTAGTAAAATGCCAAGAGGATACCTCGTGAAACTGTACACCCTCGCACTATCAAAACTCTTACGATAATTATTATATCTGTTTCGCTATTGGACAAATGTAAATGATAGTGAAACGATGCGATGGAGGATCGTTTAACTTGGTATCTCATATAACGAAAGTAAGAAGTAAGTGACGTACAGTTGCGGATGAAAGAAAGTTTGAAAACGATACACCGTGAATTGTAGAAACTTTTGTATTAAAGATTTTTTATCGTATTAGTAACAGTCGTTTATTTTGTGATATATATATATATATATATATATTGTATTTATTCGTTGTTCTTTTATGGTATCGTTCCATATTTCTTATTTTATAAACTTTCTTCTATTCTCCGCTGTATGAAACGCAAAACTGCAAGCTAACGTAAAGTCCATAATTCATATGCAATATTCAAATTTTATTAAACATAAAAAGTGTATCCAAGATTTTTAAATGGAGACGAAAATCGGCAGACTTTGAAATTCTACGCACAAAGAATGAATAAGATAGAGAGATTCGTCATCTGATTCAACGATATGAACATACTTCTAGCGTAAAGTGAAATCCTTTACAACTTGAAAGACAAGCCTCGAACGACATCCTTGTGCACGAACTCTTTTCATCGCTTTCATTGATATCTAAAATGAATCCTACAAATATCCGCCGCGTATTTTGCGACACGCTATACATACAATATAATACATGAACGTTCGTTTGTTCCAGAAATCAAGAATGCGTTAGACACGCATATACAAGAGATCAAAGCGCAAGTACTGGAAGGTAAATGCGACCTCCAATAAGCCTACCTACACCCTTGAAGCGGTCGGTAAGGAGGGTGGTGCATCATGTGCTACCAGAGCCGCATCCGCCTCTCAGCCCCTACGACATCACGAGGAAGAGAACGAGCGAGATCTGACGTGTTATTGGAGAAGCGAAAGGAAAGAGCGATACGAGAACTCACTACCAGCGTCGTCGTCGTTGCCGTCGTAATCGTCGTCGTCGTCGTGTTGTTCGAGCGTAGATCGATTCGGGATTCGAATTGGCCAGTCGTCCCTTAGAGAGCGTCGAGAGAAGCGACAATCGCTCGAGACACCGCAACCAACGCCCATCGCCCGTCCTTGGTCCTCCAACGACCATCGAATTAGATTTTCTACGAGGGTACGCGCGGAACGATCTTCAGAAACGAGCGCATCGACCAAACAAGAGAAGAGTTACGAGCTTCGATCAACATCGCCATCGTGTGAGAAGGACGTGTCATCGTCGAAAACGAGTGGATGGAACGAGACGAATTCCATGGATTAAACTCGAGAGATCATCGTCGATAGCGTTGTTAATTGACTCGAGTGATCTTGGAAATTGAAGGAAGGGGAAGAAGGAAGTCGAGAAGATCTAGAGATTCGAAGCTCGGCGAGGATCTAGGATGTCGATGGTGGAGCAACGAATCCACAGCAATTTCAGAATCGATACAATCGGAGAAGATCTACTAGAGACATTACGCGCGAAAATTCATAGAGAAAAGAAACGAGGAAGACGGGGACGATATTAAACGAGGACGATGACGGGATAAAGAAAACTGCGGCAGACGTGAGAACGTAGGAAGTACGAGATCGGCGAGAGTTCGTTTACGCCTTACGATTCGAAGAAGGAAGAAGGACAGAGACGATCGAAGTTAAGAAAAGGAGAAAATGCAAAGTATAAGATCCGTGAGAATTCGTATATGCCTTACGACTCGAAGAAAGAAAATGAAATATCGGAAAGAAATCTCGGCAAGAAATAAGATGGGACGTAAAAAACAGAGAGAAAAAGAGAGAGAGAGAAAGATAGGGAAAGAAAGGAAAATGATTGGATCGATCAAAGTCTCTTCGGATATCGCACGAATATCATGGCGTAAATGAGACGTGAGCAGTCGAAGGGCGCGTGCATATAAATATACCTATATATATATAAATATAAATAAAGAAATATATTATATATATATATAAATAAGAAAAATGAAAGAAGTAAAAAAAAAAGACGTAAAAACTTAGTACCTAAGTTTCTAGTGAATTTTTCGAATAGTGGTAAAAAAAAAAGGGGAAACTACCGGTAGCAGAGTTACGTAGTCATTAGTTCGTTCGACGGCTGTTCAATAACAAGGAGATCAGAAAGGAGGGAGTCATTATTATTATTCGAGTTATTAATTATTCTCATAGTTTATTACCGCGGTCATTGTTCTTATTATTGTTGCCATTAAATGTTTATATTTAGAAACAAGTTAAGACAAGGATCGAGGGCCACGAGAAACTAGAGTCAAGAGACCAAGAGCTGAACGCAAGACGGAGATGGATTGTTGAGAGAGAGAAACGAAGAGAAAAAAAAAGAATTAACACAGGAAACGAGTAATGAGAAAAAACAAGAGTAACCGGCGGCCCTTGCTCTCCCTTCCGTCCAAATTCGAATTTTTTCCGATTACCTCTCGGCGATATAGCTCGATCGCGATCGATCCGTAGTGAAACGCGTAACACCTGAGCGATTCTTAGGGACACTTAGTTAGGAGACACATTGCCGACAAAAGTGACGAAAAAATATAAAGTGGTTATAAGAACAAAAAAAGAAAAAAAAAGAAAAAACGGAAAAAATCGACAAAACGAGAAAACATTTTAAATACGCGCTTCGTTAAGAATAGCTCGACGAATCGAGCAGCACTGACTCTCGCGTTTAAATGCAAACAAATAAGAAAAAAAGAAAAAAAAAGTACTAAAGAAATGCCTTTCTTTCACGTTTATACGGTGCGTTTCTATCGAGTGTAATTATATAGTAGGTTAATTGTTAGAGAAAGGAAGAGAAAACTGATTTATATGTTCGCTCGTGAACGATCTTAGAACGAGATAGAGAAGTGTCGCGATTCGACGATCGAGACTGTTCTTAGCAAGGAGTTTTCAGGTGTTACCGCCGGAAACGTTCGAGCAAAGTAGCCATTGTTTCATCCTTTCTCGAAGCAGTTCACCAGTCTTTCATCGTGCTTGTTCGTCCGTGACAAACACGTTGTGCAGGATGGACGACGCGTAAACGATGATGGACGGGATGGACAGAGCATCGACTGCCGGCAAGTAACGCGAGCCTTATACATATACAGAATTAACAAGAAACTAAAAAATGCTCACGCACGATACCATTGCGATACACTTAGAGACTAATTGGAAACAGGGGGAGGAGAAGTATAAAGGAAGCATTTCGTTGAGCAAGCAAACGTTTCTTGTTCCTTCGATCGGAAGATCTACGTTTAATGAAGAGACTGAGAGGATAACTCTGTTTAAATTAAAATGTATCTTGTAACATAGATTCTTGCGTATATGTCGTAAAACGCTCTGAGTTGGTATATGTATAGGGCGGATAATGCCAGACGAAGCTGCGACGGAAAGCACGAAGAGGAAGAACGTGCCATTTAACGCGTGAAGTCGTTTATTGTATGAGTGACGAGATGATACGAAAGTGTACTTTTTTTATGTTCGATATCGTTCCTCGTTCTGATACCGATCTATATATTCTTATACATCTTCTTCTTATCTATCGAGTCTTCTCAAAATCTTTCAATTGATTCTGACTCTGAAGCAACGGCTATCCTCTGATTTCTTTGCGAATTCGCGATATATTCTCCTAACACGCGCTCTATCATACTTGATCACCCGGATTAGGAAAACATTTCTCGACGATATGCCGCAATACACGCGAGGAAAGATCCATCGAGTGTCGGGAAAAAAAAAGAATTCCAATTGCTCGGACGAAGAGAAATTAGAAAGAAGCAGATGAAGCAGGATCCGACGGGAAAAGAGAAAAGATTGGAAAAAGCTTTCCTCGTCTCATCGAGATAAGTGTGTTACATTTAGGACCGCGTCCCAGTTGAAAAAGAAAAGGCAACTTAAACGTCAATCGAAAATGAGAAGTCGGAAGGCCTTCTGTCCAAACGTTTTGCTATAGAGACGAACGCATGTCAGCTTTCTATGTGCACTCTGCTGTTTCTCGATGTATAAACGTAACGCGGCTCTTCTAGTCGACAGCGTCGACGATTATCAGTCGTTCCGCAAGCACGCTCACGGATCTTTCCCGTTTGCCAAACTCCGCGACGCAAATTCCACCATCGAAAAGGCCAGCACGCCAGCCTTAACTTTGCCAGAAACTTTCCTCGAAATTCGATAATATCGTCGATACTTTTTCGAACTTCGAATCTCGGGTGAATGGGAGCAAAGAATAATTTACGATATTAAAAATACCCAAACTTTTAACGTCCCGCTATTTTATCCGGTGCCATACTGCCTCGGCAACTATATAATTATTTACGAATAACGACGCAAATCGCTACTGTCTTTATCGATTTTCCTCGAACCAGGCGGTTTCTCGATCGCTAAATTCTCCAAACGAACACGAAAGAACTAACATATCGCGCCGGGAAGAAATTCAACGAACAGCTTCCTTGCTCGCTATCCGAACTTTTGGAAAACCTCCGCGCGCTCCGCTACTTTCTCCTGTCTCAATGTCGTAAAATACCTCTTGGCAGCTGTTCGTCCGCGAAAAACAAACCGACAACTTTTCCAATGTTTCCAGTGTTCGGCTTTATATCCCTTCGACCAGAATTGCGAGAGAAGTTTCAGCGGAGACTTAAGGCTGACGCGATCGAGCACACAGATTCGATTTTATGCCTTCCTTTGTTTTTCTTTTTTTCTTCTCTCTTTCCCTTTACCTTAATCGTTTCCGATAAAAAGAATGACCGAGGAGACGTTATATCGATCGCGCCTTTTTGCGAAGCCACGGCGAATTTTAATCGTCAAACGCGGCGGAACGAGACAACTGAGAAAAGAACGCGAAGCGGACGGGACGTGCTTCGAATCTGAATCTACTTGACGTATAGTCTCTCTCGTGTCTCAACGTGCATGCTACTTGCCTCTCTCTTGTCTGTCGATGTCAATGTCGATGTCGTTGGTTGGATCTTCTCTTATCACGCGTGAGATCTTCGAGGATCACTCGACCAAAGATAGAGTTCAAACTAGAACGTGTATTTTGCTACCTGAGCCGAACGCTGACGAAGAAAGTACAGAAGATTATAGTGCGACATATCGCGATGATTTTCGAAGATCCGCAGACTCGCATTCTTTCTCTCTGTAACCGATCGATCTACTAGATGGAAACGCTTTAAAAGTACCTAGAACGATTTTACCCTAATTCTCCTTGTTCCTTCAAATTGCGCCCATTTCGCGTCCAGGCATCCTGAACCGACCGAATTCAACAGAAATAATAACCTGTCTCGCATATTCTAATCCTCCTGCGCGATCTACTTGATATACACTTGAAGTCAATTATTCAATTATTAACCCAAAGATGTATACATTATATTATCTATATTGATTCTAGAGAATATATGCTCGTACGTTCTTTTCTTTTCTTTTCTTTTTTCTTTTGGCGAATTTTCGATACGAACGTGAACACACCAAGTTAAATAACGTTCCACCAATTGATGGAAAGCACGATTTCGGTGTAGAAGAAGACGAGTTTCAGCGTAGCTCGAAGTGGAATGCTTTTAGAGACAGACTGTTCTTATGATTACGATTAACAGGAGAAAAAATAATTAATTGGACATCAAGTTAGCCAGACAACTTCGAACGACAGCAGTGTATAGCTCATAGACTGTTTTCCTATTCCCCACGCTCTCTTTAACTATTTCTGTACCTCCCTCCCTCTCTCTTTCTCTCTTGCTCTTACTATTTTGCTCTCATCTTTTGATCGTAACAAGTTTTCTCTCCGCCTGTCGTCTCATAGCCCCTTTGCTCGATGTATCTCCTACGCTACGCTCGATTGTTCTCTTTGAAGTCACGACTACTTAATGCATGTGTCACGTAAAAACCAACGAATAAAACGAATACAAAAAAAAAATGATATCTTACTAACCGTTACTGTTGATTAATGTCGTGTGTCGTTGTTGTTTCTCGATGTGATCAACATAAAACGTTGTTCGATGTAATGTCTAGTCAATGTTGACGCTCTAGTCTCAGTAGTTCGTCTTTTTTCCTTTCTTTTCCCTTATACATACATATTGCGTTACATGTTGTTCAAGCTTTCTGTGTAAGATTCAACGATCGATTAAAAGCTTTCTGTGCCATTTAATTCGATGTAGTTTAATTTAAGCGTAAGCAATGCTTAGAATAATTTTTTGTTCGGTTGCCGTGCGCGAAATGGCTGATTTCATAGGTAGCGACTAAAAATGTCGTTAAGTAACATATGACGTTTATATATGATTCATACGATGCGTTATATTTGTATGATATATCATACGTGACATTTGTTGTTCAATTTTAATTTTCAAGCTAATTAAACGCAACATGATATTGTCAAAGACGGATCATGTGTCAAATCGAATCACGAAGTAACATCAAATTCGAGTGCGTTCTTTGTAAAACTTCAAACTTCTTAATTTTTGCGAAAAATTTAAATCGTTAAATACAAATATAAAAAATGAACCGATATATTCTCAACGATGATCGGTTAATGATTTTAATTGCCATAATCACAATTTCCTTTTACATTGGATACGTTTAATCGTAATATGATTAATATTATTTTCAACGTTAAGAAATCGGCCATTTTACTTGAAACGACTTACTGTAAGTTCCTATAAGACTTTCAATTTATATTTTAAATTTTCGTTTGCGAGAAATCTTCGCGTATTTTTGTATTCGATAATCCGTGAAATTTGGTTCAGGCCATTTACCGACGATTTTTCACCAGCGTAAACGTTCATCCACCAGTTGTCGCGTGTATGCGTGCAAAACACGAACACAAGTTGTTGAAACGCGATAGACGAAAAAGTACAGTTCCCCTCGAAAGGCAAATTTCGACGATGTTCGAAACCAACGAGACAAGAGTAATCCGGAGATATGCTAAGACATAATCTACGCGTGACAATCTTCTGTGATTCTCGCTATATCGAAGGAAAAATAACGCGGTCCGAGAAATAAAAGGAAGTAAGAAGAGAGAATGGATTTTCAGAGAAATAGAAAATGTATCAGTCGCGTGAATACTCTCCAGACTTTCTCTTGTTCTTTAATTCTTTTGATCTTTTCCATTGGTACGGAACTGTTGATCTTCGATCTCCTTAATTCCCTTTAACGAGTGTTTTTCCACTTCCACTTTGCACACGCACCTAACATCGCACGATTCTAGGCGATTTATCGCCCTATCCTTCGCATCTTTTACCTGAAGCCACCCTAAGCCTGTAAGCGGCACGTGGCAAGTGATATAAACGAATACTTAAATCTACTTAATTCGTGTTTCATAGACGACCGTAATCGTGAAGATAAAAAAAAATGAACAAAGAATTGAATAAAAAAAGAAAAAAAAAGAGAATCTAGCGACTCGTGTCTGTTTTCGACGTGACACCTTCGAACGTAGCGTTCTATCAAAGAGACGGATGAGCCAACGAAAGTTGCTCGTAATTGACGATATCTCGGTAAATCTGACTGTAATTAGAAAGTATAATATCGTAGTACTCGCTAGCAAAGTACAATTGATCCGTCGAAACGAGACACGCGTGCAATTATTATGTAAAAGATAGTTGACGAACCTTTCTTAGGTACTTAATTATCGGGCGAGTGTTTCAAGGAGGACAAACCGAAGAAATCAGAAAGAATGTAACGCGTTAGGTACGATATGCGCCGAAACGTTTAAGATTATACGACAAATGTAACGTTCTTTTCTCCATGTACATAGTCTCGCGTATAACCTAGACCTGCGTTTAGTATAACCGAGAAAGTTTTCGTGATGGTTTCGTTCTACGTAACCGCGTCAAGCGAAAAGGATGAACGGAAGACGAGATGTTAACTGTGTCTCCTGGAAGCTCGGGACATCGTTCGTGTCCCAATTTTCCAATCCGAGCGTCCGATTTTTGCTCGAGCCAGGGAAATCCGTAAGGAACCAAAAGGTGAGCACGAAAGGTGTCCCGAAGTTTGAGGATGGAGGAGATTAATACCGGCGTAACTCGCGAGGAAGAACCGATTTGACTTATTCAGAGACAACGACACAACGCATTATAAAGTAATAATGATAACTTATCGTTAAATCAACGTACTATTGTTATGATCTCTTACATTATGATGATGATCTCGACGACGAGATGATTGCACAATGTAAAACGCGTTCGCACGTGTGTTTTTTCAATGCGTTCACAAGAAACAAAGTACGAACTAACGTTGTAAAACGGTAAATGTTAGACGATAAGCGAGAGAAAATACTGTTCAAACACACGTAACACCTACACACGGAGAAACGTTCGAAAAGAATAAAAAAGAGGTAAATAAATAAAGATAGAAGGTAAAACAGGAGAAAATCACGATGTTAAGTAAGTAGTCGTTAGCTTTGTATACAAGGGAGTGCAGAACAAAGACGAAGACGACGTTAAAGGGAAAGAGAAAGGGAGAGCTTCGATAATTGGAGAGACCCGAGGCGAAAAGATACACACGAAAAACGGTACTTTTCAGCAGCTGCCATTCGACGAGAGGTTCGTGTACCACCATCTTCGAGCGGACTTGTGCGATTTTTTGGATAGGGATTCCGCGAACACGGTACTGGCTGTCGCTCGATCCTGGAAAACTCGATTATGTTTCACGCTAATCGCAAAAGGATGGTTTCGTCGCACAGAAAGCGACATTCTCTCCCACGCTAAATCCAATTTACTTTACGCAGATGCTATAAATTCTTGTTGGCAAAAAATTTCAACCGTTTCCATGTTACCGGCGACGAGCGTGTGAATAATTTAGATAAAGCGACTCCCGACCCAAATTGAATGTTGGTGTCGCTCGAGACCTAAGGTCGTTTGAAATTTCCTTTAGAAATGGAAATAAAAATACGAATCGGCTAACTCGCTCCAGGAACGAGCGCACAACGCAAAAAAAGAGGCTGCAATAAGCGCGTGTTCTATTTTTCGATCGTTTTTCCCGGCGATTCGAGTAACAGCTTGTTTAACCGTGTTGCGACATCACGACGTGTACGTAGATCACACCTGTACCGTGCCCGGTATCTTCGTAAATTCGTTGAATCGAGAAGCAATACTATAGATGCCTATAATTACTAATGTTATACGTTTCTTATACAACAACAAAATAAAAAAAAAAGGAGGAAGTTGAAAAAGGATTAGAGAAAAACTCGCGTACACACGCACATCAGACACTGTATATGTATTTAAGAATCAGAGTTACACAAGCACACCGCGCGATAACGAAACAAAAGGGAAGGAAACATCGATGCCCATCTCGTCGATGTTTCTTCTTACGATCGACGCGAAAAAATAGAAAAAAATGAAAAAAATACAAAAAAAAACGTATGAAAATATGTTACTCTCAACCTCGAACTCGAAACTCTGTAATTGCGACGCGTACGTTCACACATCGATCTCTGTGTAATTTTATATTTCGACGTTCGAAGATGCGAAGCACTTTTAGCTGCATGCAACGACCAATAATTATCGTAATCGTTAATCGTGTAGAGTTGCACCGAAAATAAAGGAAAGATGTAAAAGGAACAGTTAAACGTGGAGGAAAGAAGGGAATAAAATGAAGAGAAAATTGAGAGGAAGAAGAAGGGCATATGGAGTCGTTCGAATGCCCAAAAATCGCACGAAGCTTGCTCGGCAGATAAGAAAAGTGGGTTTGCGGAGAACGTACGATGAAGAATAGTAATCGAAGAGGGGAATAGTAAAAGATCTCTTGTATGAGTTATAAAGCGCTTGAATCACTGGAACACGAATGGGTTGATTGTTAAGAATGAAATATTAATGTAACATGCGAAGAAGAGAATAAGTAACGCCGGATGGTGGATGATGATGATGATAATATTATATATTGTTGTTAGATCATGTATTATATATATACACATAAACATTGATATAAAAATAAAGTAACCTAGATATTAAGCGACCACTTATTCACACGTTACATAAACACATACGTACACGTACCCTGTGCACATGAAAGTTAACCGTTTATTTAGCTAATTAAACGACTACGCAATAGATTCTTTTTAAATCGTTTCTTTTGCCATTTCGAAAAACCGTCTCGGCATTTTATTCTCTGTGTGATAAACGAAATCTTTCTTTTACCACGGAGATTTCTTCGAAGGCTAACGTACAGTACCGAATAATTATTCGAACGATACATCTTTCGTGTTTCGTTTAATTTCAATTACGAGCGCTAAATATAACGAGCGTTTCTTGCTACGATTATTTATTGAAACTCTACTATATTACTGACTAAAAATTGTGTGTTAAATTTAAATTGTTCAAGAAACTTTAAACTCTAAAAAGATTTAAATTCTTAAATTTCGCCTTAAAATTGGAAACTTCAAAAGTAAATTAAAATTTTTATTCGAATTCTTCAATTAAAGAAAAATTAGAATTATTCCACTAACTGATAATTCGAATAATTATGACGGATAACGTACATACACGGAAAATCGAACTCGGAGATTGATGCGTAGGCGTGTGAAATTTTCAAATAGGTAAAACGTTTGCCCGTGCCAAATAAAAGGTTAATAGAGGTGCGAATACAGATCACAGGCACCGTTCACACACATGCAGGAACACGACATGATACGACACGACAGGACACACGATTTCGTAGCTGTACCCGTGAGCATCCCCCGTCAAACCAATCCCTGGGCATGGTCTCGGCTCTTGGTTACGCGTAAAAAATGCATAGAGTCCTATACTCTCTATTCGTCCCTCCTCTTGACCCTTGAAACGACGGCAGAAGAAAAGAAAACGAGTCGAGGCTTGTTTAGGTCGTGTCACTCGTCGATCTTTCTTCTCGATAGAAAGGAAAGAAAATTTCAAGTATCAAATAGGAGGCGACAGCCACGAATCAGAGTCGAAAGCTTGTACGAAACGAGAAACGACGCGGGGATAAAATCAAAAACGAGAAAAGAGATGGATAATCGAGCTTTCCTCTTCCTACGTTGTACGAGAGATTCACGGCGTTTCTTTTGGCTTTCACGGCGGAAGAGATGAAACACAAATTGCGAGAAAAACAAACGAGGATTAACAAAAAGAAAAAAAAGTAAAAAAAAATGATAAAGCATGAAGACGATTTTTAGGGGCGCGCCTCATCGTTATAGCTCTTAATACGATAGTAATATTACGAGTAATAAACAAAAGTGAATTAATCAGAATATGCGTTTATGTTATTTAGTTCTAAAAAAAATGAAAAAAATGTAATAAAAATCAATCGTGTTACCAACTCGATCGTCTATTTATTTATTCCTTATCTTTCCTTATAAAACATTCCAACAACATATTATGTGTCTCACGTGGAACATTTTTTTGGAATTTTATTAGAACCGTATCGTCATTGTATCCATCGTTAAGTATCGTTCAAGACTGTCGCGAATTACTTCCATAGGAATTACGGTTCCTAATCATCGAATTAGAATTAAACCCAAATTTTTAACGTTTTTCGATATTTAATTAAATTAAGAGTATTCAAGTTCATATATATTTATATAGAGATCTATTGATGTACAGTGGCGAAAGCATTTCAATACTTAATACAGAACATTGTATAGAAACTGCAAGCTTATCCTGCCTAACAATTAGCAAAACGATGATTAGCAAGCCGGTTGCGATGATTATTATCTTGTAACTTGTACGTACATTTTCGAATCGATTTCTTTCAACAATATAATCGCGACAATCCTATTACGTATCTCACCACAGCAACAGTGAAGTTTCAAAATATGTTATACAATACACGTAAAAGCTTCCTACGAAGAGTGTTCAAACACTTTCATGAGCGTGTATTACACTTTAAAACGCTAAGTTCCATTTATCACGATGACGTAGGAATTTCAACAATCAACCGGTGCATTCCGCTGTGCGTGCAGTTCGCGCTACTCCCAATTTCTTTTTACACAATTCGTAGCGATTTCGAAAGCGTTCAAACGTGCTACTTGTCAATCGATGCCATTTATTATTTTCCAAACAATCGTTCTTCAGTACGAATAAAAACCTTCCCGCGAAACGTTCCAAACGAACCAAAACCTTGAACAGTTTTCCAACTACGAAATGGACAGTTTCCTGAATTGATCCGAGTGGCAACTAAATCGATCGACAAAATGAAATATTTCAAGCAGAGCTTATTCTTCTTCTTCTTCTTATTCATTCCGTATGATCTCGTGACTGGTTCTCTAACCGAGAAGATAACGTTGAACGTCAACTTGAAAGAACCCATCGCTGTAACCGATGAGAAGTTCCTCAGTCTTACCATTGATCCAGTAACCCTATTAGCCGGGAATGCGCTAAGGTACGTACGTTGAATTTATAACGCCCTCATATCGGCTTTTTACGGTAGCTAACCTTGTTCCATGATAAATGCGGTTATCCTGCTTCGTGACTGAATTTAGAAGATTTTGAAAGCGGCGTCGAATATAAATTTAAACTTAATGATGAATATTTCGCGCGCGATAACGACACAATCTCGCGAAGAAAAAAAGAAGAAACGACCGTGAAACAATTCGAGATCAATTTAAAACCAATCAATAGAATGCCAAGCACCGATAGCTCGTACAAAAAACTTTCGGAATAACTGTACACGTATAACCTTTGAACGAAACGCAAATCCAATCTAGCTTCGGCGAAATGAAGCGTGTACGTGTTTTAATTTAAATTTCAACCACCGCCGTCTCTTGCCTGTACTGCTGCTATCGATCTTTGAAGAAATCAAAGTAGCGCAGAAACGTGAAAATCTTATAAAATCTCCGATAAAATCTTGTATGATTGAGAGAAGACACGCTTATGCGTGCTGAGTTATTCACAAGTATGTCCGAGGACTACAGGGGAAGAGGGTGATGAATCACATTTTTCACTTCTTACTGGACAGAAACTTTAACATTCAATGCATTCAATCAAGTTAATCTTGTATTACCGAAATTGTCTTTCTATTTGATCTTGGAGGTAGACGTGTATTTTTCTACTCTCTTGGTAATTTAAAAAATATTCCTTGTCATAATATGAAAATATTGAAAAATATTCAAATATTGTTTGTTTTAAGAATTATGTCTTTGGTTGCACCTTCCTTCAATGGAAACTGGTTCTCTCCATTTCTAGCTATTTTATATAAAAATATTCCTTTCGCGTAGCCTGCTTTTTTCTCTGTGATCCTCGTGTGGACACTTTGCTTGATTTATATCAACAATATACGAATGTTAATAGAATATACGGTTTAATGGGGTAAAGTAATGATCAAAAGGAATAATTGCTATCTCTTTGTATGGAGCTAACTGATATATGTCATGCAAAATTTAAATTGTTCGTTTGAAACCTTGTCGATACAGTACTCAAATTAAATACACGATTCTTCCAAGTTTCAACCCTTTGTGACAGTGTAATTAATTATCAATAAAATGGCGTTAATATTCAGGATGTATCATTTAAAAGACAGGTTTAATAAAAGACAAATAGTTCTGGGTTTGCCTATATATTTCTAATTTTACAACTAAATTAAATTTTGTCAAAGATAACCAAGCGTTCATATTCTCAAGTACATACTGTGTATATCTAGGACCAGATTGCCTAACATTATCGTATCTTTAACATGCGAATCGTGGTCGTTGCAATTTCAGCACGGATTTCGAGAGAAGCATAAACATGGCTAAAGCCTTAGGTCCTGCATATTTACGATTCGCCGGACCGAATTCTCTTCCCTACTTTGGCAATATGAATTCTCAAGACAATGAGGATAACAGAAAAACAATACTATCTGGTGAGCTCAATTGTCATCTCTTTAACCCTTTCAGCTTATTTAAATAAATCATATACTAACTAATTAAACCGTAAAAGTATCTATTTTCGGTAACACCAATTTCAAGTCTTCTTTACACAAACATCAGAGAAAGCTCTATTTCTATTATTAATAATTAAGATACCAAAGAAACATTTTTCTGACAATTCGAAAGAAACTCGGTTAACAAAGGGAATATTTATATCCTATATTATGTGTTGAGGTTATTAGATGTACGAACAGAGGAACGCGTGGATAAATTGTTAAGTAGAAAATATATTTTAATACAGAAGTGCAAGTACAAGTAGGAATATAATTTGAGCTGGTCCAGATCCGCACGCTAGCAGTGTTACCCTATAACTAAAAACCCTGAAGCCATCGTCGCCTGTCTACTGTCTATGGTCTGCCTTCGTCCCAGTCTTTTGTCTATACGCTGTCGATGGCTTCAGTGCTTGAGAAAACTAAAAATACCAGATGTAGAGTTTTCTTAGAAGTGGTGAACATTTCAACACCCTGCCTAAAACTCTACATCCCTACAAACAATTATCTCTTAATATTTTTCCAACTCTTGTCGTAAATATCTGAACCTCGATTTCGTCAATGCCTTCACAAATACATTTGCCAGCCGCCTTTCTCTTTTCCATTCAAATTAATTTCTTACTAAAAAACTACGAGAAGACTAACTCAAATCATGTAGAATTTTTTTCTCTTTTTTTTTTTAACTGATAACCACTTCGACATTATGAAATCTAGTTAAAGTACAATAGACGAACGTTGGCTGACTTGCGGACGGAAATGTACATAATCCACTCAGTTCGCCAGTTAGTAGATTCTCCTTCCATATACATTCTGCTAACTTGACTACGATACAGCCGATACACGGACCATTATCATGGTTAATTTAGGCAGTAATGTAACGGACGGCGGCCTACAAAGGATCCACATGCATCCGTTCACTTCAAAGTTACATTAACAACGAAACGCCTGCCACACATCTTCCTCGGCCAATTTCGCCGCCGATACAACACCGTGGTCAGCCAGTTGCAGAAACTGCCTGAATTAACCTAAACAATGCTTCGTGCACCAGTGCACGTCCATACACGATACAGACGCGACGTGTTTTGCGAAGAGAAACCAGAAGGTTTACGTACCATAGTTAGACACACATGCATACCATCAACATTCCATCTCGAACTGTAGACACCTGTTTCGTTCGCGGTTACCTCGCGTTACCTCAGCCACTCTCGCTGATTACGTGCAAACCTTACACGCCTGTACCAAGGTGCAAACGTTAGCCACCTAACGAGCTTAGTAATTTAACATTCGCTGCGTGACTCTACGACGTAATCCGATCCGACACGGTACCAAACTCCGTGTCTTCCACCTGAACCAAATTTAAACCTTCGTGTAGTCTATTTGTCATACCTGGTGTAGTACATTCGATGAATAATAGAAAATGAATAGGTCGATCGAAAGAGAGATTGTAATTGGAAAAACAGAATTCCAAGAAACTTTGAACCTTTTTTAGTTAGGTTGTCTATTGATAGAGAGGCTTATACCAGGACCAATTGATTGTACTGTGTAATGTAAGTATCACTTTGTTCTATGGTATATTAAATATCGTATATTAAAATATTTCGAGATAATTTGTTCCAAGTCTACGCAAAATGAAAAATACAAGTGTAAAGATATAATATATAGAATTAATTTATTTAATTTTGCTAGCTCGTGACTACGATAGCAAAGTAATTTTAAACGATACTTTTGCTCTTAGAAATAATTATAGGAACTGAACTTGTAACGAATAAGTAATTATAACGAATAAGAAACACGATGTGATACATGATGTGATATCATTTGTTATAACATTCTGATTTTATTCCTAAGGACTATAGTTTGTTATAGTGTTCGTTCCTCGTAGAATCGTTCGCTGTGGCATACTATACCATATTCTACGTAAAACCATCACCGTATTCTGTTCTATCAATGACGTTTCGTGATCGTAGAGTCAGATTGGGTTGCAGCCCATCAGTGGGCAAGAAAGGCGGGATTGGATATGATCGCCTGCATTTCGCCAGACAATCGACAAAAGGAATCGGAGGAATCCAAAGATGCGGAAGAAATAATTTCTTTTAGCAACCATATGCATTTTAACGCGAGCTGGCAACTAGGATATGGTAAATTAATTCAGCAAGTTGAAACGTTCGAACCAGAATCAGAAGTTACATTCATCAATTCCAGAAGTTTCTTCGTTAAAAATTAAACAAATCGCTTGCGTAACAAATTGAAGAAATTTACAAACGATGGAGTTGATCAGTTTGGCTTTTGACAGACTCGTTCGTTTAACCATGGAAAGGAGGAGATCTACTTTAAGCTCGATTTTCTAGAATGCCAAATTAGATGCGATCTATCAGCTGGTGATTTAGGAAGACAGACGATGGCTTTGCGAAAAGTACTCAACGAATTTCCTAGATATTCGAACAGCATCGTTGCTGGCCCCGATGTCGTGGCTTATAACACCGATAAACAACGAAAATATCTTCGAGATTACTTCAGCGTCGCCGCGCCTGCACTTTCGGCGATCACCTGGCATCCGTAAATTTCTTATCGTTGTAGACTTAATAAAATTTCCTGCGCATCGTTTCACGTGGAAATATTAAATAAGCGATACTATTTTAAATTGATTGCAGCGTGTTTGCCAGCATCACTTTGGGAAATGGAGGAGCTTTCATACATCAGGATAATTTAGAGCAGGAAAAAGAAGAGATGTTCAGAGTTATAGGTCGTTTCATACAGAATAAACCATTATGGATTGGTAAGAAATTTCCGATAGATAGTTGCGTGTCAGAAATTTCTTGTGGACGTATTAATTGAAAGGTTCATAACAAAATGAACGCTTGCCTTTTGCCAGCAGAGCAAAGGAATACCCTGACATCTTTCATTCTCAACGCATTTGAATGTTTTCAAACAAGTTACTCATCGCGTCACATAATCTTAATAATTGTATCTGTAATTATACGATAGGAGACTTGTATCTGATTAAATCATAGGGTTGCAGACCTCGTGACAGAGGTTTCCATAGAAGCAGTTAATTTATTTTCCAGAATATCGATTTTTGACAACGCTTAAAAATACATCGTTGATAACATACAATCGTTAATTGTTATTATTTCGTTGAAAGCTGAGTCCAATCCAGAAGAATGCAAAAATTTATTCATCGGTGCGCTCGTTCTGACAAGAAGACTAGGAAACGCGGCAAAGATAAACGTAAAGGTGATGATGAGGCAACCAACAAACCTGACACGACCGACGCCGGTAAGTTTCTCGAAACATGAACGAATTCTCTTGCCAGAAATCGATGATGAACACGTCGATCTATACACAGGATTACTGGGTGTTATTGCTTCACAAAATTCTCGTTGGACGAGAAGTATTCGATGCAAAGATTCAAACCAGCAACGAGAATCACATCTACCTGTATTGCCAATGCGCAAAAGCTTCGAATAAATACAAGAAAGGATCTATCGTGATCTTTGGTGTGAATTTAAGTCCTGAAGGTGCCATAATTAATTTCCAAACAGCCAAAATTACCACTGTTCACGAATACGTTCTTTCGTCGGGTTTCGATGCTGCTAACAGAATGTTTGCCGAGTGAGTATTAAGATCGATATGAAATATTTTATTATGATATAAAGATATGAAATATTTTACTTTGCCATACACGTATGCTCTGTCGCTGTTTAGAACTATTTTCTTAAACAATAAATTGCTGACTTTAACCAATGACACTGTTCCTGAGATATATCCAAAGGTTTTGAACGATACAAAAGGTGTGGATCTTCACCTGCAGTCGGGCGATATTGGTTTTTGGGTTGTTCCTGATCTACAGGTAACAATAAAACACATTTCTCTATCGTTTTATTTATGTATAGAGTGTCTCGTGAAAGTATTTGAACGTTTGTGAAAATTTTGTATAAATATATCACATACGTTGTAATGTTAGAACATTTTAAATTTACGATACGAAAGTACTTTTTAAAATAATGTTATAAATTTCTACGTACGTTTGCAGATTAGTTTCGAATTTAAATCAATTGTGTTTATAATGAAATGATGAAAACTGTTATAGCGAGCCACTATATATTCCAGTCAAATGAATTGCCTGATTCTTCCAGGTAAAATCTTGCATGGAAAGTGGCGTAACACAAAAGAAGGAAACTCTTGTAGAAACAGAAATTCTAGAAAACCTGGGAAAGGTGGAGGATATAAGAATACACGTGACCAGATCTGTGAAAGATCAAGCAACCATAAGAAACGAAAAACGGAGACAAAGAAGCAATATCGCAATATTTAAGTCGAATATAAAAAGGGAACTCAAAAGACTGAGGAGATTCGTGAAAAAAAAATTGGACGATTACGAGAGTAGATCGCTACTGAATATCAGAGGATTATCTAACGAGGAAAATAGCGAAATCTCGAAGCAACCTGAAGAAAGCGTACAAGATGGATTACAAGAATTCAAGGAACGTCTTTTGCGTTTCAAAAACCTAATAGATTCGAGCGATACGAGGATTGATCTGAAAAAACCAATAAGCGATCTCATCACAGACGCGATTTCTCTAATGTTGAAGATACAGAATACTCTAAGAACGATGAAGAGTACAACCGAAAGTAACGAAAACCGAGTAAAATCATCTCGCAGCATAAAAGAGTCTCTGAATACTTTGTACAATCGTTTGACTCGCACTAACTTGGACGAGTCGATCGATCCTCGAGAGAACAAGATGAATCAAGTATCTAAAAGGACTAAGAGGGATCTACTCGCCGAGATTGGGGAATCTGTGGATAGTCTTTTACGAAAAGGTCCCAGAGACGACGACGTCAAAGAACGTAAATGTGATTCAAAGATTGGATGGTTGAAGAATATTAAAAAAAAGACGCGACCGAGTCTCGTGCAATTTGAAAGCGTCGACAGTGGAGAAAGCACTTTACGCACGATTTTTGATACAAATCCGGTGGAAGATTTTTCGAACGACGATGTATTTTTTGAAGATTCCTCTCTAAACAAAGACTATGATTACGTCTTCGCTGGAAACTCTCCTTTGAATAACGATTGCTCGAGGAACGATGAACAGAGAAATCGAAAGATCGAAGAAAATTCTCGGAAGAAACCTTCGAAGATGGATTACCTGAACGATCATTTATGGACTGAACTTGATGACACTGATGATTATCCTTTTTACGATCCCATAGATTTCATCGAAGACTCAAGACCCTGGAATGATCCAATGGAAGTACCTTTGGAAGACTCTACCGAACTGACGGAAGAGCAAATATATGAATCTCTGAAAAATAATGAGTTTGACAACGAGAACGAATCTAGAATCATAGAAACTGAATCAAACGAAGATCACGAAGCTCAGGATGACTATTACGAATCCAATAATTTTCCAAGGAACCATAGACTCGTATATGGCCCTTTGGTCGATCCTGATACATTTATTACGAGAACCTATGGGTCTGGAAAAAATCACAGAGCTGGTAATAAGAAGGAATTTAAGGTTGTAGGAAGCCAATCAAACAAAGCTCAGAGAGTACAAGGCGATAAAAGTAGATTAAAAGGAGTGGATGATTGCTATGAATGTACTAATTTTCCTAAAAACCATAGACCCACATATGGCCCTTTAATCGTACCAGACGCAACCTTTCTTCGATATACTTTGACTAGACAGCCATCCAATAAAAGGAAAAATTACGCAAATGAAAAAGCTTCTTCTGATTACTACTTAAGGTCTATTCTGAAAGGATTCGATTCTCCGATCGAAGCTGATCATCCTAGAAATAAAAAACTTAAAAGAGAAAGCAAAGATTTGCACGCTGTACTTGATCAAGAAATGATTAACGAAGACGACGCGAACTCGAAAAATTGCAACTGCAGAGTCATCAGACACTCGAAAGGTCGATCGAAGAGAGAAGCTATCGAGTCAATGGAATCTGAAATAGAACAAATCCCAAAGGAGGCAAGCATGGGTTTTAGAAAAGACATAGTTAAATCAGGTGTACGCGAGGATGCAGACGTAGAGGTGTTCTCAGAACTCAGAGAGGAACTTTTAGAGAAAATAAAATCGCAAGCTGAATCTTCGAACCCGAAGATTGGTCGAGATACAAAGACATCGTTACAAATTGAAGCTAGCACAGAGGATTTGAATGTAAATACAGCTTCATCGATCCTACGCGATGATTCGGACAAAGAAGAATTTTCAGGATTCAAAGACTCGTCTATGGAAAATGCAGAATCGTCAAATGAATCTGCGAGCAAGAAAATCGTACAAAATAGAGAAGAGGCGTCATCGGAAATTGAGAAAGAGGAAAATATTGGGCCGAAATTTGAGTCAAATATTCCCTCTCTGCAAAGCAGATCAGATCTTAAATTTTATTCTCAAATCCTACCTACTGATCAATCGACAATTTTAGACTCGAAAGAACAGACGAGCTTAACTGGATCTTTGGAAACATTGAAACACGACGAGAAAGTGTTTTTTCATGGGCAATCCGATGAAAAGAATAAAGAGGACACATCGACTTATACTACAAGGTATACTGCGGTTGATCAAAGATATTCTACGCCCCATCAAGGATATTCTACGCCCTTCGTCGTTGAAGAGTTTGCAAAGGAAAAGGGAGAAACTGAGGAGGCTGAAGAAGCTGAGACTCGGAAGATAGAGAGTTTAAGCACGACAGTCAAGACGGCCACTTTATCAGAAGAAACTATCGAGGAAGAATCTGAAAACAATTACGATAACGGTAACGCTGTCGGAGCAAGCTCGAAACGAGAGGTTAAACTGGAGCAAGTTCCCCCTGAAAGAGTGAGGCTCCCAAACCGGCCTCGCTCACCTAAACAAAGTAAGAAGCAGACGAAATTAAATGTTTCTAAGCCTCAAGAATCTAAACTATGGAAGAGAATAAGAACACTGAAGGCGATAAGGGAACTGTTTCGTAAATTGAAAGAGTCGGGCACTATGTCTGTCCCAAGGTTGAGATCGCCCAAGTATGAGGAACAGCGAAGAAATCGAACGGAACGATTTAAACAATTACGGAAGAAATTAAGTGACAAAGGACAAGTGACGTTGAAGAAATACGAAAAAGGTGACAACGATATGGTAGAGAAGGAAAAGAACGAGCAGAAGAGAAGTCTGAGAAGAAGAGAGGTTTGGGAGACGGTCAGAACCAGCGAAGATTTTGCAGATATGATCGATCGCGAAAGATTAGCGTATATATTAATGTACCCACCAATGAAGTACGATTTGAAGAGAGAAGCCAGTACGAGCGACGAGGTGGAAACGATAGAAGTACCGGTAACTGAGATCGTCAGAGCGAAAAATGTCAGACAAAGAGCTTTTATTCCTGATAGTCGAAGAAACTTTCGCGACACTACGATTATAGAACATCCTAATCCTGATAAATTGAAAGAGAAGATTACACAATTGGCTAATTTATATCAGAGTAAAATATCAAGAGGAGGAAGATCTGATGAAAATAAGGGGAATGATAAGGTTTATTTTGCTCTAGTGGAAGACGTAGAAAGACCACGAATATTTTATTACGAGGAAGATCCGGAAAATGAAGGGAAGAGGAATATGAGGGTAATTCATTTGTTTCTTATTGTCTTTCATCAGGATCCTCCTTTATTTAATTAATTGTACACTTTTTCATTTAATTAACTTGCTCAACAGGCACTGTCGTCGCGTCCCTTCTACAATAGCAAGTACAGGCACAATCGACTCCTACAGAAGCCTTACCGGGAAAGTCTTAAAGCCGCTCAATATACTAAGGAAGAATCAGATGAGTTCCCCGGGGGCAAAGAAATATACATAATCGATCCCTCCGAGTACAAAGGAGGGCATCCTTCGTTGCAGTTGTACAGTCCATCGAAATCGAGAACCAATTCACGGGTAAAGATCGCTCCGAAAAATAAGTACGAAGTCAGTTGGGATCCTATCTCGAGCTCCGAGCCTTACAGAATTCGTCAAACAACCGACAAACGCGAAGGAAGAATGCCAAGTGAAAATTCTCAAGAACCGTCGAGGAGCGCTGAAAAACTTTTACAAATTCTGATCGAAAACCTCGACTCTGAGACTACTGACAAACTTTTTAAGAAATTAACAGGACGCAGTGTAGCGGACGATAAAGGCGAACATTTCACCAATTCGAATTCAAAATCGAAAAAAGAAACCGGAAGAAGACAATCAGAGGAAGATGACGAGCTCGAGATAATTTTTGAAAGTAAGGAAAATTCTAAGGAAAGTGTGTCTTTGGATGATGATGCACGAGGCACCAAGAGACGGAGGAAAAACTATCGAGATGTTTCGGAAGAAAGACTATCGGAAGAAAGCGTAAAAGAGAATGAGGAGTCCGAAAAAATCTCTGAAAGTAGAGAGGATTCTAAGGAAAGTGTGTCTTTGGATGATGATACGCAAGGCACCAGGAGACAGAGGGAAAACTATCGAGATGTTTCGGAAGAAAATGTGGAAGAAGATAAGAAGTTCGAGAACGTTTCTGAAAGTAGAGAGAATTTTAAGGAAAGTGTGTCTTTGGATGATGATACACAAGGCAGCAGGAGACAGAGGAAAAACTATCGAGATGTTCCGGAAACAAAACTATCGGAAGAAAATGTCGATGAGGATAAAATAGATGAACAGTTCGAAAAAGTTTCTGAAAGTAGAGAGAATTCTAACCAAAGTATATCTTTGGATGATGATACACTAGGCAACAGGAGGCAGAGGGGAAACTATCGAGATGTTTCGGAAGAAAAACTATCGGAAAAAAATGTCGATGAGGATAAAGTAGATGAAGAGTTCGAAGAAGTTTCTGAAAGTAGAGAGAATTCTAACCGAAGTATATCTTTGGATGATGATACACAAGGCAGCAGGAGACAGAGGGAAAACTATCGAGATGTTTCGAAGGAAAAACTGTCGGAAGAAAATTTGGATAAAGATAAAGAAGATGAGGAGTTCGAGAACATTTCTGTAAGCACAGAGAATTCTAAGGAAAACGTGTCTTTGGATGATGATACACAAGGCAACAGGAGACAGAGGGAAAACTATCGAGATGTTCCGGAGGAAGAAATACAAACTGAAAGAGCGGATATTTCTGAAACACTGATTCCTGAAGAAAATGCCACAAACGCTAATATTTCTGAAGGAGATTCAGTCGAAGAAGCAACGCACATACGAATACGGAGAAATGCGAATACTAGATCAAAAGAAGAATATTTGAAGTCTGTGCCTTCGATTTTAATGCGTAAAATATCGAAAGCAAGCCAGAAGACTGAATTGGATAACTATTTACATGTAAAACAGAGTCCAGGAAAGATCTCTGGTGAAAATCCATCTAAACTGAGAATTGAAAAAGCGAAAGAACGTTTCAACGTAGTTCCTGATAAAAAATTCCACGGTAGAGCGGTAGCAAATATAAAGAAACAGATTCATTTAACGAAAAGAAGCAATAACGATAAATTTAAAAAATATCAATATTTTCCTAAAAATACGAAAATTACAAGTACTTTACCATCGAGGTCATATAATTCCTTTACTAAGAAAAATTCTGTCGATCCGTATAGAAAACTATTTGAAAACTACCAAAATGAGTCAGACTTTATAAAGAAAGGATCAGAATTGAGAAAAAGCAAGAAACGTTCAGACGATGCTTCGTATAAGGATGAAAATGTATCCAACGTGCAAGAACTTGGTAATGAAAAGAAAAATGAAAGGAATAAGAAAAGTAACAAGGAGGTGGATTTAAAAGAGGAATCACTTTCTAATAAACGTGAAGTATTAATGGTGCTGCCATGGGTAAAAAGATCCAGCAGACCGCGGAGAGAAACGATAGATCAAGAGAAGATCGGCAAGAATAATAAAGCGGATAAGGTAAGGCTTGACCCTTTGTCTTTGTAATAAAATGACAAAGAACTCGGAATAAACGATTTTGAAACTAATTATCTGTAAATTTCAAAGTGCAAAAATCCATAGAATATCCGTAAGAATATGAATATAAAAAAATAAAAATATATAAAATATCGAAAGTAATAAAATAGTCGTAATAATATTTAGCGAATGAAGCGAATCTCTGCTTAGATTCTATTTCTTTAATTATATTCATAAAAGTATGAATTTTTACGTTCATTCTCAGCTTTATAATTACCTACTTATATGATAATATTCATGATACTATTATATTCATTGATTCGTCCGAATCTCTCTCGAGCTATACTATTAAAGGTTGAAAAACGAATAATAACGATTTTGTTTTATCTTCTGCATTAAAATTTGCATAAAATTCAAATGGTTTTCTTTCAAGGTGCAACCATTTGTATTGCAACATCTAGACGGATCTTACAGCCCAAAGAATCCGATATCCAGTCAGGTCGATGACGTCGAAAAATCGTTGATTCAGAAGATACCACTTGAAAAATTTACGGCGAAAGGGAATATTAACAGGAGGAAAAATATAAAGCGAAATAAAAAAGACGATGATGGATTGTCATCGCTTCTACAGAAAAGCATACCAAAGTTAGGGAACGTTGTGGTCAATGGGTTAAATAAAGCAGAGAATTTTACTGGATCGGTGGAACAGTTAATTATGAATCTGGATGAGAAGTATAACAAGACCCTGAAAGAGGAACCACAAGGCAATTCTACAATGTCAGTTGACCCTGGTCAGAGTATTTTTCACAATGCGATAGTAAACGTGAAGAAGTTTTTTATATTACTTAATGGTATCACTAATATTCTTCGAGATATCCATAATCCATAATAATATATTTGTTCATTATTAAACGCTACGTAATTTATAAGATATACATTCTGATTTTCTATCTACACTATTTTTGTAACATAATTTTCTAATATTTTAACATCTTTGATCAAATAAAAATTACTGTAAATTATATTTCGTTTCGATGAATGAAATTAATTCTGCTCCCAGACACAAATAAAACACACATTGATGCAATGTGTAATCTATTCTTTTTAAAAACATTACTAAATACAATCTACATAAAACGTATATGTAACATCGTTTACATCAGCGTCATTTATTGATGTTCCACATGTAGCAAGATACATAACAAGTTTACTCCTTTACATTGCAAAATGCAATTACCTGACACCATAAATTTTGCAATACAAACATATCAAAACACGTATGCAACTTTGAGGGATATATGCATCGAACGCCAAGTTCTACAGTTGTCCATCGATTTCGGTACACATCACTTCGAGCTAAGAAGCAGCTTAATGTTAAACGCGCAACGACTCACCAATGATCAAGAGTGACTTCCGCGATCATCATGCATCCTCCCATCTTTACATGGCTCTTGTTTCTTACGCTCATTGCAACATCATACTCGAAAAGCATCAACATTAACAGCGAAGACATCGAAACTCTTACCACTGACAGGTAACTTTGCTTTTTCTATTCAACAAATCACGTACATTTACCGGTCATAAGTATTTGATTACGTTGAGCAATTTGGTCAAAACGCTTATTTTTCTGTTATATCTAAATAAATAAATGAAATAAAAGAATTCCTTTGTATTGTCAATGTTCTTTACTTCATGAAACAACTGCGATCAAATTGTCACAAACGTTAAATGAAATACAAAGTTCATTGTGCAACAGGTGCTTAGAGGATCTTGAATATTCCAAAAACAACTGTTCATTGATAGTTGAAAAAAATGGGAATAAAGCCGAAACTGAACGTGAACAATACGAACCGAATGAACAACCTAGTACTAGCTATAGTGCATGATTACCAAAGTCAAATTAGATAAAATTCATTTTAGAGGATTGTATTCTATGTATGTGCAGTAATGTGTTCAAATATTTATAGACGATGGTGTATGCAAAGTGAGTCCTCGCGGAAACATATTTCAAGTCTTATTCTTTAAGAATGCGGCAGTCTGTTGTAGTAGTAGCACATATATTCCCCGGTGAATGCGACTATCATATTTACGAAAGATAATTCAACAAATTTTCTCTAGAATATATTTCAGCACCCCATACTGCAGGATTTGCTACTCCCTCATAAATTCTCTTTATCCTGTACCATTTATCTAGCTTCCCACCGAGTACATCGGAACATTCTTTCGATTTTTCAAACGACCTTCCTTCTTGGACGAATTCCGGATTAGGAACCAGTCTGCTGGGTTGCAAGCACAAAAGTATGTTAGTCGCCCAAGAGCAACGCTGGCGCAACTGTTAGCGTCAGCGTCGCTTAAATTACACACCGTCGACTTGCTTGCCAAGATGATAAAATTTCGAATTCGAAAGAAAGCACCGAATCAACATAATTTATACCCATACATATATGTGTGTGTGTTTATGTGTGTGAATCGTGGAATAAATGGGAAAATCTCGCAGCATTTTCAATGAGTCTTGCAAGTATATTTATTCATCGACCCTTTTAGCTACGATGAATTTTCTTATGGGGGTCTGAAGTATTTTAATGAAAATTCAAATCACAACTTGTGATTTATAACTGTCAAGCTGGACGTAATTAAAGATTAGCAAAACCTCGCGATATATGCTATTTTAAAATGAAATTATGGCGATATTTATATACATCTGGGGTTCTCCAGGATCCTCCCACGACAACAATTAAGGGTAAAATATTGGGTTGTTCGAAAAGTTCGTAGTATTTTCAAAATCGGAAACATTCGATAAGACACTGTTGCTGTTACATCTTGTGATAATAAGAAGAAGAATAAGAATAAATTAAAACTATCGGATCTTATTGTCATCATTTATGTATACTATTATTGTCTATTATTATTTAGTATTTAATAAAGAAACAGAATACTTTAAAAACCTACAAAAGCTGTTTGAAAAAAGTAAAACTCGCCAGTTAAAAGAAACAGTGCATAGATTAATTAATAAAATTCTGATTCTATAAGAAAACTTTTCGAACAATCCAATATTTTTATAGGATATATATTTCTGGTCACTCACTTACCAAGAGGTAACTCGAACGATCCCTGTCTCGGCCTTGACTTCTCATATTCCACCGGAAGTAGTGGACATCGTAGGAGATCACGTTTGATTAAATAATACTCACTATTTCACTTTATAAAATTATACGTGTATAAAATCGTACCGATTTCACGCATGCTACCGCGGTCACGGTCGAAGCTAGACTAATACAAGGGCCCTCGAAACCCTCGTTCTATTCTCAAGACGATTTTGTGTTTACGACCTTCTAATAACATCGTCTCGCTGCGCATATTTTCCAAACGTTGTTTCTCTTTCCGAGAAGTATCGAGGCTTCACGACGAAAACAAAAGTTCCTGAAATTATAATACAATACGATCAGCTCGTCGAAACTTAAATATTTAAAGTAAACGCTGTAGAAAGAAATTTACGATTATTTTACTTATGATGTTTGTTATGATTAAGAAATATATATTAATTTTTAGCAGCTATACATTAGTGCATTAACGTGTATCTACATTTTATAATATTTTAATTAAATGATTGCCCGGAACAATTACGAAAAAATTCATTCTTCTTGTATTGTGGTATAGTATATATAATCATACTAATATATCTAATCATATTATTAGATTATATAATAAGATCATTTTCAGATCATGCATTAATGTGTACCTACATTTTATAATATTTTAATTAAATGATTGCTCGGAACAATTACGAAAAAATTCATTCTTCTTGTATTGTGGTATAGTATATATAATCATACTAATATATCTAATCATATTATTAGATTGTATAATAAGATCATTTTCAAATCATGCATTAATGTGTACCTACATTTTATAATATTTTAATTAAATGATTGCTCGGAACAATTACGAAAAAATTCATTCTTCTTGTATTGTAGTATAGTATATATAATCATACTAATATATCTAATCATATTATTAGATTGTATAATAAGATCATTTTCAAATCATGCATTAATGTGTACCTACATTTTATAATATTTTAATTAAATGATTGCTCGGAACAATTACGAAAAAATTCATTCTTCTTGTATTGTGGTATAGTATATATAATCATACTAATATATCTAATCANTATTATTAGATTGTATAATAAGATCATTTTTAGATCATGCATTAATGTGTACCTACATTTTATAATATTTTAATTAAATGATTGCTCGGAACAATTACGAAAAAATCCATTCTTCTTGTATTGTGGTATAGTATATATAATCATACTAATATATCTAATCATATTATTAGATTGTATAATAAGATCATTTTTAGATCATACATTAATGTGTACCTACATTTTATAATATTTTAATTAAATGATTGCTCGGAACAATTACGAAAAAATTCATTCTTCTTGTATTGTAGTATAGTGTATATAATCATATATACTAATATAATCATTAGAGTGTATAATAAGATCATTTCCAGATCATATCATTTTATATAAGATCTTTTTGTATCATTTTGTCCTATTATCTTCTGTAAGTGAAATATCAAACTATAACTATTATATCAAAGATTTTCGCCATTTTATTAAAAAATTCCGATATGTGTATTATTCGTAAGTGTTTTATAAATTATTTAATAAATCAACAAATTTAATTTTATTTCAAATATTGAGACAATTAACGTTTCGATATTGATAGTGCCATAGATATAGTACATATATACACATGTGTTTAATATAAACGATCAAACTTTTTTTCCAGAACTAATACCACAATCCCAGGTCCTTCGCCAATTCAAGATGGACATGACTCCAAAGATGGTAATAAAAGAAGTTTGTTAATTCTGGTGCCAACAACCAAGAAAAGAGAAAATACAGAGTGCCAAAACGAAAAAACGGAACGATGTAAGACACCGTTCCGCAGGGAAAAGGTTTCCGCGCGAGTACCCAAGGAATACGCGTTGAAATCGAAGAATACAGAAAACTCTCCAAACAATGAAAGAGATCGTGAATATTTTGTTGGTTTAAAGCCAAACTTGCAACTGCTTTCTTCAAAGAGACCTCTGACAAGACCTAGACTACGGCCAATCACAATAAAAGAAGCAAAGAATCTAACTTTTCGTGACGAAAGTTTAATAGACTCGCTTCGAAAAGAGTTCGCACTCAGAGCTCCTACTGTGGGTGCTGCTCAAGAAAATGTGACGTCAAAGACGAGTGTATACGACGATGGTAAATTCATTTGTTACTGCAGAGAAAAAGATAATTCTTCTTCTGAAAAAGGCACGTCAGATGTTGCTCCAAAGCCACGAACAATGAAGAAACCTACAATAACAAGGAAACCTAACAATGAAAATCCACTTATAGGTAGCGTACAACGCTTAAAACCAGCTCACGCAAATGTTCCACATCGATCACCTTTATCCAAAAAATTGCCTGCGGCGTACCCTATCGTTTCTCGATATTCTCCTATTGGCTATATACCCAACAATGTGAACCCAATTTCTCCCCAGAAGGGACACGGAACAATACCGTACATTCCATACTTTTATGGCCCAAATCCTCGACCTTCCATGACTGGGATCCCAAGTCAAGAAAGAACGCCAAATATTAATATTCCATTGAAAGCATTTGGTAATAGACCCAATTCGATTGTTGAGCAACGAACACCGATTGGTCAACACGATTCAAATAAATATCAACCAACTGTTGGGCAAACTCAGCGTCCTCCAAATATGCTTGGCAATAGTCTGTCTCAAAATACGACTCCTGCAACATCTTCAAAAACATTTGCAGAAGAGGATACTTCGGATAGTAACGAAGAAGATTCCAATGATCCTGATTGCAATTCGCAATCCGTGCAACCAGAATCGAAAAATCACTTAACATCGGTGGGAACGATTGGATCTTCCAAAAAAGATCCTAATCTACAGGCTGCTAATCCTAACACGATTGATGCAATATCTACGGGCTTTGGAGACGAATTCGCGAATAAATACGAAACGACCGACAGCGGGGCCCTAGATTACTCCGATATCAAGGAAGTTACGGCGACGTACTTCACGTCGAAAGCCTATGACAACGAAACTGGGGACGACGGATCCAGCGACTACGGTGATTTTATAAGCAACACGGAAACTAATGTGAATCCAAGTTCGGGAAAGAATCGTTATTACGATGTCAATTTGCAGAGTAAACATGATGATCCGACAGAAAATTGCAGAAAATCTGCAAATGCTGGAATGAACTTGCAGACGAAAGATTTAAATAACGCGGAGGATTCTGATCAAGGAAACGATGAGGGAAATGTTATGGGAAGAAATAATCCTCTTTGGAATCAAGATGAATCTGCAAACGATGATTCGAACGAGAATTTAGAATCCAATGTGGAGAATACACAAGAAGATACAGGGGACCCAAATCAAGCAAATAACGAAAGAAATCTTATGTCGGGAAAAAGTGATCCGTATTGTAATGAAGAACCTCGTATCAATAGCAAGGAGGCTGTGAGTTCAAATTCGCAAGAAGATTATGATTCTAATGTCAATTTGCAGAGTAGACATCATGGTCCTACGGAAAATTCGGGAGAATCTGAAGAAGATGAACTGAACTTGGACACGAAATATTTAAATGACGCGAGCGATACTGATCAAGGAAATAATGAAGAGAACGTTGAGTTGGGGAGAAATAATCCTAATTGGAATGAAGAAGAATATGCAGGCGATGATCCAAACCAGAATTTAGAGCCTACTTTGGAGAGTACAGAAGAAAATGAAGAGGATTCTGAGCCCAAAGAACCTTCTCTTACAGAGGAAACAAGAATGTTGAATTTTGGAGATTCGAAAAATTCAAATGAAGCCGATACGTCGGCAAGGGTCGATGATAAAGACGATCCATCGAACCAGAAATTTTCCGCGGAAGATTCTGTGAGTGAATTGCCGGAAACGAACAATAATGCTGACTCGTTAACTAGCGATTACGAAATGGAAAATTTCGAACCTAATAAATCTGGAGAAAAAAGCGAAGAAAGAAGTCCAGCCGAAGGTTTTATAAATACGGACAATGAAAAGGTGGGAACAGAACGAGTGACGATCCAGAACAACAAAAATGAGGACGATCCTTCCCTGCAGTCGACTTCGAAATCAAGCAGAAACAACGATGATACTATAGGAATAAATGATCCATCGAAACAGCTGCCTTTCTGTGACAACACGTTGCTCCAAAAATCGATAAAAACGGTAATTAATAGCTTTGCCACCGGCGACTCGTCTGAAATGGATGGCAACGAGAATGGAGAAACGGTGGGTTCCGCGAAGGGCGAAGATCTACTGCCGGAAATTGTACAAGTTCCGAACTTAAAAAGCATTTTGTCCATGCCGTCGATAGAGAACACTGTTCTGGATAAAGTAAAGAATCTTCTGTCGAAAGTAACTGGAATGGATAGAAAGATTTTTGACAGTGACTGGGCCACCAACGTGATCAAAAATAATTTACGACACACGTTATCTGCTGCGCCTAGTTCCAAAGCAGAACTTCCACCGATGACTGTCGAGGAGCATCAATTCAAAAATGGCAAATGGGTGACGAATTTGGTTACACTGGAACCTTCGAACGAAGAAGATCATGCTCGCACAAATTTACAAAAACTGCAGGCTCACGTTAAAAACCTTTTGCGTGACCCAGCTGTTGGTTTACAGGCAGCTAAGAATCCTGCTGTTCAGAACATGATCGTACAAAGCATTCGACATACCTTCAAACCGAAAAATATAACAGGCGAAGAAAATTTCGATTCGATTATTCAAAGCACATTAACCAAAGAAGTAAGTATAATGGAAATGGAAAAGGAAGATATACCCACGACAGAGGATATACCTGAATCTACCACTTTCGATATTTCGAATATCGATATGAATAAGCTTCTGGATATTGCCAAAAGTGAAGTAGATGTAGACGATAAGAAAGAAAGTGAATCCACTTTACAATCGTCTATATATGAAAAAGGTATAGAAAATCAGGAAACACTTTCTTCGATGGAATCTTCGGATAAAGAAATAATAGGAGAAGCAATGAATTTTGGATCAGAGGATGCTACCAGTTATCCAATCACTGAGATAGATCAGGATACAGAAGAATCTTCTCAACAAAATGAAGCACCGAATAATGCAGAAGAAACTGAGATCGAAGAATTTGAAACGACAACGTTGGAAGAAATTCCTGAAGTTGCAACACATAATTCGATTTCCACCGAAAATTGGAACGTTGCTGCTACCTTAGATACTCAAGACAAATCTCTATCTACGGAAACAGAAGATTACACGCCTGTAGAATATGATTCTCCGTCAATGAATCCAGCAGAAAATGCTGATGTTATGCATACAGAAGCGGCTGAAAGTACAGAAAGATCGATGGAATTGGAAAATAAGAGTTCGACAACGGCGCTTTATGATGATGATGCTACTTCCGCAAACGATTTTACTTATTATTTGGGGAAAATCACGAAGAAAAATGAGAATAACGCGGACGACGTGCAAAGTCTTCAAAATTCCGAGTTGTTTTACATCGGTGACGGTGTCAAACTACCCTTGGAGATAAGAAAATTGCACGATGGTTCTTACACTTTATCGATTTCCAGGAA
Organism: Bombus soroeensis; assembly: GCA_014737365.1. Taxonomy (NCBI): domain Eukaryota; kingdom Metazoa; phylum Arthropoda; class Insecta; order Hymenoptera; family Apidae; genus Bombus; species Bombus soroeensis. The sequence continues at coordinate 238,393 of JACXIL010000029.1, read as the reverse complement.
GATCTGCGAACAACTATTAAACAAGGAGTGTCCTTGTTGCGTACCCAAGAAAGGTAACGTTGTTCGAACTATGAAGCGAAATTTAGAAACGGAAAATGCTGATAGGACGGATGGAAGAATTTTCAAACGCGAATCGATGAAATCAGTTTCACTGAACGAACGAAGAAGATGTGATTCAGCTGACGACAGCTTACAGATTTTCTCGATGCCTGTGGAAACTTTCGCGAGAAGATACAATCTATCTCTGAACTCGGAGAAAATGCAAACTGCGTGGAATTTCGGCGCGGAAAAAAAGATTGATGAGCGATCAAAAAATGTTAAAAATAATGCTGATGCCAAAGAAAGAAGGATAAAAAATAATCCACACGATAATGCAACAAGCTCTGATTTTGAGAGGTATCGATATCAACGTAACACCAATGAAGACGCGGACAAACGAGTAGAAATAATGACAAAAGTATTAAACTGGTTAAAAGACATAGTATTAAATGGAAATAATAGAATATAAACATTATTATTATTTTAAAATGTATAATGTATGTCGTTATTCTATAAATTACTTGATTACATTTTAATACCTTTTTATACTTCAGTATGTTATATTTGTTTTCTAATTTTCCTATATAGTGTAAAGAAAAAATAAATAAAATATATGTTTCAAAGAATTTAAGGAAGATCAAACCCTTCTCAATTTTTTTAAATAAATAATTTCAAAAATTTTGTCGGAAAATAGTAATAGTTTTAGTCTCTGTTTTTTATTACCGTGTAAAGATTGGTGATTCATACAGCAATGACGTAATCCTAATAGTTACCTAGAATAATTTGTGATTCGACTGGAAGGTAACTTGGTTATGTTTGGCAGATACGAACTTCTGTCAACATAGCAAAAAAATGGGCTTGTTTGGAAAATCTCAGGAAAAGAATCCGAAAGAAATGGTTAGAAACAAAATGAAAATCTAATATCTATTCAATTATTTACAAGAAATCCTATTTCAGGTTCAAGAATGGACACATAAATTAAGGAAAGAAGGCTATCAAATGGATAGACAGGTTAGAGGTAAGCCATACTAGTAATATTTTATAGAATGTATTCTAACGCAAATAACATTCATGTATAGCAATTCAGAGAGAAGAAGAAAAGGTAAAACGTTCTTTAAAAGAAGCAGCAAAAAAGGGTGACAAGGATGTCTGTAAAATTCTAGCAAAGGAAATAATACGTGCACGTAAAGCTTGCAACAAGCTTCACACGTCAAAGGCACAAATGAATTCTGTTTCGTTGCAAATGAAGAATCAATTAGCAACGATTAGAATTGCTGGTTCAGTCCAAAAATCCACAGAAGTAATGCAAGCAATGCAATCATTAGTAAGAGTACCAGAAGTAGCAGCAACAATGAGAGAATTGTCAAAGGAAATGATGAAAGCTGGTATTATTGAAGAAATGTTAGATGAAACTATGGAATCTGTGGAAGATTCTGAAGAAGTAGAAGACGAAGCAGATGAGGAAATTGATAAAGTAGGTCATCTGGATATGTTTAAAGAACATAAACGACATACTAATAAAATACATAATATATATTACAGATTTTATGGGAAGTAACTGCAGGTCAGTTAGGTACAGCTCCTGCAGTTGTTACAGAAGCACCAGGATCTGTTGTAGCATCTACTTCTGCAGAAGAAGAAACTGAAAAAGTAGATGATAAGGAACTTGAAGAAATGAAAATGAGGCTACAAAGTCTCCGTAGTTAGGTGTAATATATAAATAATTCATTTGCATTAACTTTAAAATCAGCTTGTACTTATTGGACATATACATACATAATGTACAAATACAGTGAAATGAATGTCTATCATATTTTAATAACATTTCTTAACAATATCTAATCAATGCTTTTATATTAAATAGCCAAAAGAAAAATAAGAACGAAAACAAAAATTTTTATTTCATCTATACAGCTTTTATATCCAGCTTTTATAATCTGTGCGTGATTTGTCGGCTACCACTATATTTCAACTCCATGTGAAAGTCATAAATACAGAGAAGCTGGCTTCTTGATTGTATTATGTTGAAAGATATTCTTAATTTAATTACAATCACCAAAATCTTGTATTAATTTGTGTTATATATACAATGGTTTTTATTGTTATTGATTTGTGCACTTTCTAATTACACCTCTCACATATACTAATACAAAAAAAATAATGCAAAAGCATTATAATAGATCACTAATAGATACATGTACACAGAAGGCCATTATATTATTTACACATGCATAGTTTTAAAGTTGCTGAATTCAGACATTTTCAACTTCAGTATTTTGATATTAACTTATACTAAATCACAGAATTGTAGTATTTTATAGCAAATTATGTACCCCAAATTTGATATTTGTGTAGAGCATCCTCTTGGCATATTGTGTAAATGTACAGACTATCAAGAAATAATAAATAAATTCGGATCTTATGGCATTGGTACAGAACACCATTTACTACCTAAGGTGAATGTAGGTAAGTAAAAGTACAAATTCACTCAATATACAATAAAATTAAATGATATCCTGATTTCAATCATTTATGCTAGAATCAATTGCTTCGGCAAAAGTTTTGTGGATAAAAAACTCTATCAGATTAGGTGGAGATTTCTCTAAACCATTACTTCTTTACCCTCGAGAACAACCAAATATTAATACTTCTAATGTAGATAAAATGTGGATACCTATCATGCCAGACTTAATACCTTTGAAATTTATATTCCATAAACTTTAAACTTCTGAAACTACATTGTATATTTGAAGAAAATATCCAAATTGATTTAAAAAATACATCCTTAAATTGTTTTCATCTTATATTTCGATATCTTGTCAAAAAATTTTATTGCACCATAAATCTTTTTACATATTTTTTTTGCAACATAATATCACTATATATATACATGTATATATGTACATACATACAAATACAGACACATTCACATAAATTACAAACTGAAATTATACCTTGTTCCTATTATAATAATTTAAGATACATCAATTATTTTTAATCGTGAAAAATTTGTAAGTTCTTAAAAATCTTCATAACAGTACTATATCTTTGTTATTTAAAAATGTACGTTCCAACAATAATAAAATCAAATGACATAAAGATGACTGAATAATTTGCTACACATATCATTTGTACTCTACAAAACTTTTTGTTACTTTATATATATTATTATCATACCTATCACCATCATGTTATAAATATATAATAAAAATAATATATCTTAATTACCATTGCCTAAATGGTATATGTCTGATTTCTCTTAATATATAAGTAGCTGTAATGTGTATAAGAGTTTAGAATACTTATATTTAATTATATACTCTTAAAAATATTATGATTTATTTATATCTTAGCAAATTTACAAGTGATCAATTACCATATTAACAATTGCAAGTTTCATCTGTGCTCTAGCTCTCCTAGGTAATCTATGCATATGAGGTGCCAATTTGCGCAGAAAATATTTGACTTCACTTCTAATAGGAAAAATTGTTCTTCTCATTGTTCCTGAACCTTTTCTACGTCTCACAGGCTTTTGCTCTTTTGACGATAAGCATTCTACTTCTTCAAAATCTTCGTAAAATTGCTCTTCTTTCACATTAGCTGCTTCGTCATCTAACACTTCCAATGTATGTGGTAGTACAACTTCCTCATGTACTTCTAATTCTTCAGTAATTACTTTACCCTCTGTTTCCTCTAGAGAGGTTGACAGAAATTCAACTAAATTTTTATCTGTCTCCTGTTTGCTCTGTTTTATAACTGGCAATGTGACTGAGGCTTCACCATTTTTCACCCACACTTGCTGTCTTGTATCAATTTCATTAGAAACAATAGGAGTATGTGTTATTTTTGGTCTAGTTTGCTTTTTCATTGCTTTCATCTTTTGTTGCTCCTGTTCAGGAAGATCTATTTTAATTAATAAACCAGGGGGAATACTGGATAAACTATGCACTGGAATAGGAGCACCTAAGTTTGATATATCACCAGTAAATGGTAGGATTACTTTCTTTATGTTACCTTGTATATTATTTGAAATATTTGATGTAATATGATTTGCTATTGTTATGGGTTGAAATTGATCTGTGAATTGAATTTTCCAATTGGAAGTAGGAGGAAGTGGTAATTTTCTTATCACACGATTTTCAATATTATTAGGATCAGGCCTTGGAATGTTAATAAGAGTTGGCCTTTTAGATTTCCCACGTTTTTTTGCAAGAGGTGTGGGCTTATTATCTACCTTTGGTTTTTTACTAGATACTAAAGGTCTTGAAAAACCTTGCCTTTTAATTCCTTTAGTTGTATTATTACAATTAGCTTCGTCTAACATATCTTGGTCATCTTCTATCTTTTCTGTTGAATTGTCACAGTCTAATTGTGATATATCCTTTATAGTTGGAACTGCATCACATGGTCCGACTTTATGAAAACTTTGTCCTGTTTGAAAGTGTTTTGAGCAAAGTACCAACTTTCTTATTTGATTTGGTGACATTTTTAATAAATCCTCTCTACCCAAAAATTGGCACCATCTTAAGCACCTACCAATTTCATAAGCAGGAAAAGGATGGAACTTGTATCTTTCTATTTTATTTCTTGGATCAGATCTTGATCTACCACAAGCAGCACATGCTTGACTTTCTAAGACAGCAGGTGGTAAAGGCTCTAATTTCTTAGATTTGTCTGAGGAACTATATTTTGATTCAAACACAAATTCCATAATATATTGTTCAGATCCATCCATCTGATCAGGGTTTCTGATATTGGGAACAGCATTGTCTATCAATCTGCTTTTATAACTAGGCATAAATTGAGAACGATCAAAATGTTTTGAACAAATGTAACAAAATAAAATTTCTTTTCTTGTCAATCTATAATATGAATCTACACCAACAAAATCAAGCCATTTTAAACATCGAAATTCCTCACCAGGAAAATGATGAAATGTTACGCCGTCATAATCTAAATCTGATGGATCTCGACGAGATCGACCACATAATACACAGGTTATGTTATACAAACTTTGCTTAGGATCATAAATTGAAGGTACTGCCGTACAATTTAATCTGTCAAGATACTCATTTAAAAAATCCTTCTGTTCGAAGTGCTTAGAACATACCATTCGTTGAAGTAATTGTTTCTTTGTAAGTTTATACAAATCTTCGCGACAGCAAAATTCCAACCACTTTCTGCAGCGAGCTTCATCGTTAACGGGAAATCCAAAAAACATATATTCTTCTTCTTTATTGTTTGGATTCATACGCGAACGACCGCATACGACACACGGATGTGGCATCTTTTTAAATTATTCTTCGCCTCTATACATTCGTCAAATAGACAATTCCATTTTGTCACAGTTTCATGAAAAATGTTAACTCTTAACCAAACGTTTTCTCAAACGTCACGGTTAACACATTTTTCAAGAGATTTAAAATTAAATTATTTTCTACAACCTTTTTGTATATGGTGTAGTTTTATGATATTTAAAGAATAAAATCCAGTAATAAAATGTAATAACACCTTCATTATTTTTCAATCCTAAACGTACCTTAAATTTTTAACATTTATATGAAATGCAGCAATATTCAAAAAGTTCGGAATATTACAATTTATCGTAAGATAGGTCTCCTTTAAAAAAGAATGTTAAAAAATTGCTTTCTCTTCATGTTATTACACTTGTTGCGCTTTCCTTAAGCTTACGAGAGGTTATGCTGCTTGTTAAAGCGTCTTCCACCTAACCTTCCGTAGAATTTAAATAATACAGCTGTAACTTGCCAATACAATAGCTAACCTGTCAAAGTTCTACTATCAAAACTTTACTTTACGAATAAAAAATTAGTCAAAATGGCAGAAAATTCGAACAATCCATATGATATTAATGGACAGCACTTTAACCCTGATATGTATTTCCAAAAATTATTAAAAGTAAGTACATTTCCTAATATTTATTATTTTCTATATTTGTTTAACAACACAAAATAATTTTTCTTCTGATGCAGGAGTGTACATTAAAACAAATTATGGATCACGAAGCAGAAATCATAAAAAATACTCAAATTTTACATTCTGATATGCAAACTCTAGTATATGAAAATTATAATAAATTTATATCTGCTACAGATACTATCAGAAAGGTAAATCTGCTCAGATTTTGTATAAATATAATTATTTATTCAATTTTTAATATTTATTCAATATTCATTATTTAGATGAAAACAGATTTTAAGAAAATGGAAGATAGTATGAATTTACTGGCGAAAAACATGGACAGTATCACTTCTTTTTCACAACAGATTTCATCAACATTACACGGTACTAGACAACAGATTGCCAAATTATCTTCAGTTCATGCACTGTTAAAAAAGTTGCAATTCCTCTTTAAATTGCCTGGCAATTTAAAAGATAAAATGAATGAAGAGAATTATGCACAGGTCTATGTCACGTTTTATATCATTATATTATATACACTTCCTTTCATTTTACATATATCTAATTGCATCTACATAAAAATATATTTGTAACTTTCAGGCAGTACAAGATTATATTCATGCACAACGTGTATTGAATCAGTATGGTAATATGCCTTCCTTTCAAGGAATACAAAAAGATTGTGAGGATATCGTAGAGGAACTCAAGTCAAGACTGAGAATGCAATTTCATAAAAGAGATGTATCAACTGTATCTTTAGCTGAAAATGTAGATCTTTTGCTACAACTAAAAGAACCAGCTGATTCTTTGTGTGCCGAATTTTTAACACATGCAGATGGAAGATTAGTTGAACAACTAGATGCTCTAAAAGATATGTATGAAAATGATATCATAGAATTTGTAGATATGACTAGTTCAGGATTTCTAAGTGACTTATGTTTGATAGTTGCATCCTACAATGACATGTTTATAAATCAGCCACCATCAGAAGATAATGAATTTACTGATGATTTTGATGCAAAAGCCATCACACGTTCGAATAACTTTATCATGAAAAATATGAAAAAATATTTTGATTTAATTGGTAAGAGAGTAGAAAGTGTAGCTGATACAGCTATTTTAGTACAAGCATTAGATAAATTCCATAGAAGACTGCAAGCAATGAATATGCTGTGTAAAGATACAGACTTTGCAAGGTAATAAAATAATAGTCTTTATAAAAAAAAAAATGTAAAGTAAAATCCAGATTAAAACATGTACTTTTTATTTACAGAACAGGTACCAATATTGTTATTAACGTGGGTAGAAAACAATGCCGCAATCATTTAGACAATTTAAAGTCTCATTTAAGTGAAACACTTGTTAAAGTGAGACAAATATTGACAACCAAAGCTTCTCAAGACGGAGATAATAGTTTAGCAGAACTTCAGGCATTACTGATAATGCCTACTATAGAAAAAATTAAAGGAGTTTTGCAGGATTTATTGGTTTGTCTTTTATCCTTAGCATTTTTTAATTTATTTTGATTAACTAAAAATTATGTAATTTTAGGTATTTTTGCAACCAGATCTGTCCTTTAGTTTAAAGACACAATTCTTGCAAAATTTCTGTGTGGATGAAGTTAGGGAAGGCCTAGTAGTTGGATTTTTACATCATTTAGTGGTCACTGCAAGTGAATTTTTTACCGGCTCTGATATTCCAAAATACCCACCCACTCTGTTACTTTTATTGAGCAAAATGTGCATCGAATACAAAGAAAATAATATCAAGTATTTGGTAGAGTGAATAATTTTAAAGTAATTTTAAAAAACAAATCTATAAGAAATCGTTCTTACATTTTTCAACAATTACAGCTTACTACTACTGATAGTTTATTCAACATCGAACAGTACACATCATCTGGAAACGTTATTACAACTGAAGCAGAGATTTGTGACAAATTCCAAGAAGCAGCGCAAAATTTATTAAACCATTACGTTCGTATTCAAGGCTTAGCAGTATCGCAAATGTTAAGAAAGTCCGTCGAAACGAGAGATTGGTTGCATACGATCGAGCCAAGAACTGTTAGAGCTGTAATGAAGAGGGTCGTAGAAGATGTGACGTTAATCGACACTCAAGTAGCTGCATTATACGACGATTCTGATGGTCAAGTCGACAGAAGTAGTGACAGCAGTAGAAAAACCCATAGGTACAATATAATCGTTTCTAAACGATTAATGACGTTTCATTAAATAACTTGCTTTGTTTCTAGCGTGAGTGTGTCGAGACATCACTATAGATCAAGCTGGTCGTCGTACACACCCAATCATATGGATTCGTCATTGGTGACGAATATTCATAAGTTATTTTCGGAACGTATAGAAATATTTTCCTCGGTACAATTCAATAAAGCCTCGATACTTACGGGGATTATCAAAATAAGTTTAAAGGTAAAATACTTTTAGCAGACACAGTACTGTAATAGAAACAGGTGCTGTCAGCCACTTACAATGATAAAATAGCACAGCCATTATCCACTTTGCATCACGAAGATACCTTGTTCTCTCGCGTTGCGTATACTGTATACTACGCAACATATTTTGTACATTCGATACTATCAAGACTCAATATTCTATCCTAAACGAACGATAAGAATTATTCTTTATTTACAGACTTTCCTGGAATGCGTAAGATTACGAACGTTCAGTAAATATGGTCTGCAACAAATCCAAGTTGACACGCATTATCTACAACTGTATTTATGGAGATTTGTTTCGGATGAAAAGTAAGTCTAAGATATTATTGTTTTGTACAAGAATAATCTTACACAAAATATTTTTCCAGTGTTGTCCATTTCCTATTAGACGAGATACTTGGAAGTGCTGTGCACAGATGTCTAGAACCAGTCTTAATGGAACCAAGCGTTGTAGATATTATTTGTGAAAGAGGATGAATAAATTATAGATAGGAGAGGAACACTGATATTGTTATTTCGACTGGCATACTGTACAGTCTTTTCTAGCATTATGTATATCTTGTATTATTGTTTGAAAAATGAGTAAATATTATGATATAAATGATTGATAATATCGTGTATATTCTTATATATTTTATCATTAACACTGTACATTCCACGAATAAATTTGACGACGAACCGCAAAAAATGACCTATCTCTTTTATCTAATTATCTCTCTATCCTTTTATTCGTTTCGTATGACCGCCCACGCAGATCGAATACTACAGGGTCTGATCGTGTCAAAGTACTACAATTCAAGTAGTGCGATGTACGACATACTTTTATGTCTTTCCTTCTCTATCGATTCAGCGATACGATCTCTCGTCTCCTTTCCTTTATGTCCCCCCACCTATCCGGCATAAAATAAACTCATTAAAGTCTTAATACTCTGTAAGAAGCAGGGTCAAATGATTCTAATAAGTCTTAATTCTCTGTTACATTCTACACTTTTGAACTTTAAATTTCATCGATCGTTTAATTATTGTTTATACGAATTTGCCATCAATTCACATTCAAATACAAAGAATAAATAGGACCAGAGTTTATAGTATGTGGTTCTATCGTATACCAGCGAAGTTTTAATTCCCTATTATATTTTCCACTTTTAAACTTTATAAGTACTATACCGTAGATGCACATAATATGTACAAATATATAAAATATCGGAAATATAATATTTAGTTGACGAAACAAATTCTTATTTAACTTTCCTTCCTTTAGTTAAGTTAAAAATATGAATTTCCATAAACATTCGTAATCTACTGTAAATTTTAATCGACCACTTCATCATTTTTATAATATACCAATTTAACATCGATTTAGAGTACTTGAAATTTGTTGTTATTGGAACGACATTTTTCCATCGACGACTGTCGTATATGACGCATAAATGTGCAAAGAATAAATGGGACAAGAGCTTATAGTATATGGGGTTCTGCCGTACCCCCTTGGCAGTGGCTCGAGTTAATTCGAACTTCCTCTCGTTGGATGAGATTCATTCTCCGAGTATCCGGCGTAGGCCTACGCACAGCATTCTACCCAATTTAATAAACTCTTCTAAATTACTCGGCCGGGGCCATTCCCTCGTTCAATCATGAATTTCCATGGAAATTCAGGGAAAATTCACTAAATTTCACTCAGACGGTTGCCAAATCCAATCTCAAGTCGAAAGTCCGATATAATATTTCAAATTTAAAACTACTCTGTATGTTTGTTACTATTAAACCTTATGTTCCAAATGTTTATATTGTAAGGCATTTAATTTAGAATTCTGTTAATAAACTGAGAGATTCGGTTCCAAATGTTTACATTGTAATGCCTTTAATTTAGAATTTTGTTAATAAACTGAGAGATTCGAAAGTTCTATTTTGCTCTAGCTTGAATAAAATATATATTCTCTTGCGAGAAGCAGTACGGTATCATTTTAGAGTCATATGTGGCACACGTGATTTCAGGAAACACCTGTGCACGTGTGTCTTCTGTACGCTACGAAGTGTATTTTCGATGGCACGCTCATTCCACCTTAAATCGTTATACAGGCATTGATGAGCAACGAAATTGTGTATAATTGTGCTTCTGTATTAAAGAAACGTTTTGGAAGAATAAACTAAAACGAAGTGCCATAAGCCAAAAGTAAGTGTAACAATATTTACGAATATTATTTATACATTTTCAAAAGGAAAATATATAAACATATGTGATGACTTAAAACTGAATAAGGTGGGGTTTTTCCTTAAATTATCGAATAATAAAGTAACCAAACATACTAGTGGCATGTGATTTCATTATAGAAGAGATCTCTGATCGTGAATTTGAAGACGAACGAAGAATAGCCACTAAACCGATGCATGTTTTATTTAAATCTCACGGGACACGAGGCTGGTCTAATCGATGAACAATGGATCGGCATCGACGAAAGAAAAGACTACGTAACAGGGATTGTATACTAATAAAAGGTGCGTTACACGCTGCGTAAGTTGCTTTAAATCAGTAAAATGGACCCGCATGAGAAAATTGTGCGTGAATCTATCCAGGCAGAGACGACGATTATCACGAAATGACCAAACTATTCCCAAGTGCAAGCTGACGGTTGTACAGGAGCACATTCTGCGGCATAGGGGCACACCGCGTGCACACATTAATCAACAAGCTGTCCTTTTCCTCCATTAAACTCTATACGACCATCGTCATTCTTCGTCAATTTGCACGGCTGGACCTACTCACGGTCCTTCGATCAATTAGTAATTGCTCTACTAACGATACGATTTCCAAGCCTTGATATTTGTATAGATATAGATGGCATCAACGATGAAAACAACCAAAAATGTTGGTTACCGATGATTCACATTATGACCAACTACTTCAACTGATAAATCTATTTGAAGTTGTCTTCATACATACTTTACACAAGCGACGCATGTATATACAATTTTCACAGCGTTGTCGCATATATGTATTTTAACCTTGTTGCAGTTTTGAGCCAAGGAATTGTATTTTTCTATTACTAGAATATTTCTTAAAGAAGGAGCTATATATAAAAATAATTGCTTCGAATGTGACCGCTTTAAAATAAACTCATATAAAAGAAAACCGTTACTGTCAGCCATAATTTCTCGTTTCAATTGTATACTAATAGTTTTCTTAAAGCATTAAAAATCCCTTTCTCTAAAGTGAAATTGGAAAATCAAAATTAAAGGTATAATCAAAGATCAAAATTAAGTGAGGTTAAAAAGTAAAACGCTCGAGAATCGCAGCAGGGTTGAGTTAAAGAGTTTGAAATAAAAAATATGATGATTCTTTCAGATAAGAGTGGTTAATAGCGAAGATATTTCGACTTGTGACCGTAACAACGGGCGGGAAAAGAACACACTCGTTGTCATGTTCACAAATTAAGCTATCTTCCCGACAGGTGCCTCGAAACGCGCGAAGTTGTATCTATATATGTATCGAATAGATGGTCTATTATATGTATGATTCTCTTTAGAAAAAGCAGACAAGTTCCTTCAATTTGGAGATAAACTCGAAAGAAAATTTACACGTAACGAGATAAGACAAATCGTCTGAGTAATGTCCATGGAAAATTCGAACTTTAATCCCATTTAGATATATATATTTGGGTCTGCATTTCGTCTAACGCAGTCAGCAGGCAATTGTCGAGGACACAAGAGCTAGAGAGAGGCTACCACGTTACTTTAATGTGCTGATCTGTCTGTTAAGTAGTAGTGCCGTAGATGATGATTTAGAAATTCACCTCGGCACGATTACTTTTCACACAGAAATGCCATAATTGCGATGGGTACATACATCGTATAATCGTGATTAAGTTCAATTTATTCGATATTTCAAAAATAATAGCAGTAAATTAATGTTGAATCTACTTACGAATTGTTTAAAAATGTTCTACCATCTTGAATATTTCGTTATGGTAGTCCTGGAAATTTCAAATATATTTCACTCCGCTTGTAATTCACGGTAAGTTTCTAAATGAGGCACAATCGTTAAATGAATTGTTATTACGATATTAAACAACTCATTCTATATATAAAAGCACTTATTCCACTTATAAAATTAAAATATATCCGGAAAACGACTAATCGTGGCGCGGGAAATCTCACAACCAAAAATATACTTACTAAACCGGAAGGGAGCCTCTCGACCAATCAACGTCGCGGACGCTTCATCACTCGTGCCCGCGATTCTCAACTGCCACCACGAAAGTCATACCAAAATTTATAAAGAAATGTATTTTTGTTTTACTTTATAAATGGATAAAAAATTATAAATTAATTATATTGAAAATTAATTTTTGTATTCTTTAATGTATTCCTTAAATCCTTAGATTACTTTTACTATATTATTAAACAGGCTTTCCATCGCGTCTCATGACTTACGTAGTTATTCAAAATATAATCATCAAAAAGTAAACTTATTCCATAAAAGAATAAAAGATTTTAACATTATTTAATATTATTTTATATCTGAAATAATTCCCCACCCTCGCGGCGACTCTCGCTTTAAAAGTGTATACATATATTCCTTTTATCAAATTTATCGTTGAACGTATTTTTTATTCTATATGAAGAGTCTCATTTTACGTTACTACATTTCCGCGGTAGATTTCAATTTCCGTTTACCGACAATTCCGTATCAAATGGTTCATATCTCGGACATGTGTGTAATTCGATCAGTAAGTAAAGGTTGAAAAGCACTGTTACAGAGAGGTTGTGTCATCAGCCGCGCGATTCAAATCGTGCGCCAAGGCAAGGCAATAAGGATTTGGTGAGCCGGTGAATGGTTTGATAAAACAAGCGGTAGAAGGCAGGCACAGGGGAGAACGCACATTGCCCGTCGGTTGGCGGACCATTCAGTGACGCGATTCTTCACTGTCCGGCACTGATTTCAATTGGTAAATTGATTTGGAACGATGGCGAGAGAGAAAAAAAAAGAGAAAACGACGGGGTTAGACGGGGAGACACTTCGGATGAGGCCATAACATATAGAAGATGATAAAGAAAGAACCATACACCACCACCGTGACTAGGTGTATCGTCACACAGTGCAGAAAACCATGGCGGTAGCAGTGGCAGTGCCTCTCTTGCGAACCGTTAATAGGTACTGAACGCTGGTTGAATGCTTAATGCACCGTGCTTCTAGGATTAAATTGACCAATCATTTCCCGCGCGGCAAGGAGCGGCCAATTACAGCGCTCGTCCGACTATATTAAGCCAATCAAGAACAGTTTATCGCTCAGTCGTCAGTCTGCAGTTGTGATGCATGTGTCGTGCGCGTGTTTTTTTCGCCTCTTCCCAAACAATTCTTAATTCGTGAAACAAACGAATCGCGTGAGAAAAAGATGAACGTTTGTCATGAATTACTAGTTCGCCATTCTTTAACAATCGTTCAGTGATTTAGATCGCGATACTTCCATTTATCCTTTTTGGCGCGGCGGATCTTTGCAAATGTTTGAAATCGCCAAACCAAACGAAGTCGAAGTCTCATTGTCAGTTTGTTCAATCGAATTTGGAATTTTTCGTTATTTATATTTATTCGACGAGCGTGCAGGAAGAAAACTGTGTACAAAACGCAAGAGAAGCACGTGACAAAGCTTGAAACGATATGAATTTTATTGTACACGTTCCATTTATGATAAAGCTTATTTATTTCTGGTGACGGTTCGTATTTCGATCCTTCGAGATCGCTTCTTGTGATTACCGTGCATTTCTCTCCTCGTCGACTTTTCATTAATCGATTGAATTTGAGATAGTTCGATACCCTTCTCGGAATCCGTTCGAAACAGCAGTGTAGTGTTACCGAAAGATTTCGGCAATATGAGATTAGAAGATCCTAACGAACATCGGATCATTTCGAAGAATTGGCCACGCCAGGTTGTTGCATTAATAAGTGCAAAAGAACGCATCAATGAACACTAGTGTCAAATAGAAGTTAAGAGGTCATGAGATTTCCTCCAATTGTTCAGTCAAGTTAAACACGATTTCCTTGAACATCGCGTAATCAAGTAATACATACGTATATATACTTTTTATATGGAAATTAAAATGCGTTTTACCATTAAATAGAATTAGGAATCACTGGTTTGCAATATAATATATTATATTTTACAGCTTTATATGGAATATCCTTTATATTGTATTTCGTAAAAGCTGTCGAGTAACACCGATCACGTGCATCACGCCGTAGGAAATTGATTGTCCAACGTAATGAGGATCCGATTGTTTTAGATATATATGTATATAAGAGAAACATTATTCTTATTTTCCTTACAAATACATTCATCATCTCACGCAAACAAGATTAACTCCTAACCGCTAAAACCACATCCGATAAGTATTCCTCTATTAATATATGGTTTTACGAGAAACGCTTTCTAATCTAATAAAAATTCATCTACATAGTTGACCGATCGGCTTATCTTCTTTCGATTGTCCAATAAAACCTGGAAATCCTAACAGATGCGCGATCCCCTTAGGTTTCTCTCTCTCTCTCTCTCTCTCTCTCTCTCTCTCTCTCTCTCTCTCTCTATCCGCGAATTGGATAAACTTCTTCGGAACATATTTTTCGCGCTCGGCTTACAACATCCGAGAAACGAGATCACATGTGACCACACGCATAATAACGTTACAAAGTATCGTTTCAACCTGACACCCGGTGAAACCTCGAGAATAGAAGTCTCGAGAAGAAGCGAGGAGAAAAAGAAGACCGATGCGATATGCCCCGCGTAACAATCGCGGAAACGATAAAAGAGACGAAACGTTCTGCGAAAACAAGCGATTCTCTCGTATTGCCGAGTGTGTGTTAGAGGCACGACGACTTTGGTGTCTAACAGATTGGAAGGAAACGTAATTGGAGACATTTTGTTATTCTGAAAATGTAATGGCACGCAGTGTGCGTGGTTAGGCTTTATCGTCGCGACTTCTTGACCCCTCTCGAACGATAGTATAGAACACGAGAACCGGGAGCCTCGAAGAAAATTATCGAATGCCTAGAATCCAAATATCAAGACTAAACTTTAAAACATAAGAGGTTCCTTTATAGGGGTTTAATAAAATATTTCTTCGCATCTTTTACATTGTCATAGTTTCTTTGTCTCGTTTAAAAGTGACGTAATTTCTATGCATCGAAAGTTGTAGCAGCACAAGCTACGGAAAAATCGTAAAGTATCTCGATCTTAATTCGAAACGCACCGCTCTTAAAATAGAACATTTTTGGTCGCAGGGCTAAGACAGAAGTCACGCTTTCCGAGACTCCGCGAATTTTTATAAAGAATCGTCCACGTTTCTTGAGTAATAGTCCATTTTTTTCAAGTATCGTTTCTAAGACGAAGAAGGTATCAAGTTTTTGCCAGTTGAAGAGCATTTCCCCTGTTCGTTTCTTAGAATTTCTTCTCTGTTCATCCACCCACAATTTGTGCATCGTAGCCTAATAAGTTGACGAGTTATTTCACGAATACCCAGAGGGAGCCGACATTAACAGAAATTAGCGTTAATTGGTGATATTCTCCTTTCCTCTTCGCTCCTCCCGTTTTTCTGTTATCCCCTCCATCCCAGTCGATCTCGCGATCTCTTTCCCTTTTCTATGAATCTCATACCATTTCTGCATAGTTTTATTTATGTTTTATAAGTTTTTGTTCGTCTGCCTTTTCTCTTGTTCTAACCATCTTCTTTTCTTGTAGCATACTTTCTCATTTGGCGCGTCTGAGCTGACGAATATCGAAAAAACAATCCACCGAAACTACGCATGTTGCACACACAACATGCGTTCGCGTCCAGCTGAATCTGCAACGGCCGCAACATCGAAATAATCCTCTTTGGCTTGTGGCCACTTTACATTTTTAACAGTCTGGAACAAACGTCCTGCATGTTCTTTTCGTTCTGCTTTTTCAAGTATTAAACTACTCGAAGAAAGACCGATCATTGTTCGAATCGTTTTTCTAAGCTTCGATAGGATATGAATATCTGCTCGAAGTTCCACAGAAGTTCCATGGAAAAAATCGTTCACCAACCTCGAATCATACCATGGAGGCGAACGATGAATACGGTGTTTGATGAAACGAGAAGCGTTAAGCAGGGTCGCGGGGCAGAGAAATCAAAGATTCGATTGTAGACTCCCTCTCTCTATCGTGCGTACACACATTTCCGTGCGCGATATTACTTCCAATCCTCAAGTTCTTTGCTTCGTTTTGTTCCCGATCTCATTCTCGATTTTTTACATAGAAACAGAATTTTATTATACCTTGCGTGTTTTTTGCAATTTCCAATGTCTACAATGATCTACCTTTCTATTTTGTAAAATAGGTTCACGGTAACCGATCTACTTTTCTATTTTGTAGCATAACTTATATCTTATACATTTTGAAAAAAGATATATCTTACATAAGAATGTCCAATGTCCAGAGTGATCCGTCTATCTTTCTATTTTGCGGTATAATTTATCTGAAAAGATTAGTAAAATCTAATTTACTCTACGGTGTTTCAATTGTAACAAGGACACGTTAATTGAAACTGTCAATAGTGCGCTTGTGCAGTTCTAGGATATTCTTGAAAGCGTTTTTGGTAATAAAATAAAGATAGAGTAGAATAAATTGTATATGAGAAGCATAAAAATTTTCAAGATAGAAACAACAGATCTTAATGCAGAATCGACGTTACGACGTGAAACTCGAAATTTTTTCGGAGACGAACAGAAGAAGAAAGAACAAAGAGGCTGAGATAGTGGGCGACTTTAATGACTACTCGAGGTCGCTTCAATGAGTACCACTGTGTGTCATCGCATCATTATAGTATATACGATATATAGTGTACGGTACCACGTCCGGACTAATAATTATAACGTATATCTTATTACTATCCGTACTGCTTTGTAATCATTTTATCACTATCGGTTTCATTCGTATAACTATACATTATATACTTTGAGATTTTGTCTTCCCTTTTTTTCAATTAAATTTTTTGGAATAAATGTAACATTAAGTAGATATAATAATAAAATAGATATTTATAACTGAAGCAAGAAAAAAACTTAATAACTAGATTGAATAAGTAGATATAGAAAATGTTGCAAACAAGGATGTATTTGTTTGTAAGATGTATTTCATAAATAGGCTAATTCAATTGACTTAAGATTTCTATCCGTTTCGTAAAATGATTGCAGTGTGCACGTAGTGAATGTGTCATGCAATATCTATGAGCTACCGTATTCTTCTGCCGATTATCTAATCTTGCGTTAAATTATAAGGAAACGTGGGCACGTTATATTAAGACCTGCTTCGGCCTGCTTAATTGTCTGTTAATCGACGAATTCAATTTTCTTTTAATCGCCTAATTATACATTTAAATTAAGGTTTCCTTTAAAACAATTTGAAATTAAATAAATGAAATGATTAATTTTATGTGATAATTTATAGGGATCATCATTGCTTCATCAAGAGGATCGTAACAATGGAAGGACTACGGATACATCGGAAGTTAATCCTGTCTTGTTCATAAGTACTAGTGCCGCAGGAGTGACTAGGTTGGGTTAGAAATTACCATATCTCCTGCTGCTCAAGTGCTTATCAATGGGTCCGGACTCACATCTATCTTTCGAATCATACATTGAATGACGTATATACGATATCTAAATGTATGTAAAGCAGTTATTTGCGTATACAACTGTAATAATACCGCAGTTTATATTTTATATTTGTAATAATTTTATGTAAATATATTTAAAAATTCTAAAATGCTATATAAAAATGTGTTCAAATGTATGAAAATGAAGAAAAAAAAAAAATTCACTTGGAGGAGCTGGGATTTGAACCCAGGACTTTCAGCATGCGAAGCAGACACTCTACCACTGAGTTACACCCCCGGTTGTGTACTAAACATTTTGCATAGGCCAAATGGTATGATGTTATTATTTAAATGAGAAAAATTCTATTGCTTCTAATATTTATTACAAAGTGAGTTGTACATTCTGTGTTTCTGTAATTCTTAATATTTTATCCTCTTATTTTAAAGATTTGAAATGTGGAATACTATTTAATAAAAAATTATTCACTTTTATACTCATTCTGTATTAAAAATATAGCAAATAAAACGCATTGTTTATTAGTTTTGATTATGTAATCAAGATAAAGTAAAATAAACGTTCCAATGTATGTATTTATTTAACTAAGCATCAATAAATAAATATTTTATCAATATTTGTATCAATTATTGAAGCCTTTGTTTATAATTTACTAATGAAATCAGTTTATAGTTCCGCTATGTCATAACAGAGGAAGAATGGAAATAAATTCGATCTCATACACCCCTTAATTTTCGATCTGTATGAGACATACACACTGTTATACAACCTTACGATTATTATAACACCATACATGGCGTATCGTTTGAGGTAGTGAATAGAAATCATAGATCAAACTTGAACGATAGTATATATAGGAATATTTAGTGTGTCTTACATAGAAAAAGAGAGATATATGAGACTGGATGCGAACGTTGAAAACTTGCGCGATAGTCTGGCGCTCTGGTCGCTTCGCCAATTGTGGATTTAGATACTAGAGATAAGTGCGGTTCTGCCAGGTTCTACTGATGTCGCAACAATTCAATCTAACCTCCGAAAAAAACTAGCAGCGTCCTACTCGAAGTAACTGTCAGTACACGGTACGTCATCGTAAAGCGATCCCATTAAGGTTATTTCGTGTATTCCTTACTTCTATTAACTCGCCAACCGATAAGGTTTGTTTTCTGGCTCTTAATATTTTGTAACTGATCGCTTTCAACTTGTTTATCTATTTCCCACTTTCAGCGAATCCACATCTATGACACATGGCTAGTAGATCATTGCTAGATGGTCAATCATAAAAATTTGAACACGTCGAAACTAAGATTAAGAGTAGTGTCTCAATCGAAGAATTGGAACGGTATTCGCCACGGCTTTCACAGACATGGTTGGATTGGCGGGCGGGGGAGGTCATCTGTATCCCTCGCCCCCAATGCAACCTAATCCAGAATGTAAGTTCTAACAATATAAATATCTTAGATTTTCATATTTCTTCGGTATAGCGAATATTCATCTTTATTATTTGATATAAATGTTTTTATATAGTGAGAGAAATGACTGGTATTGCTCCTAGTGCACCGACAAGTGCGGATGCTTGTTTAAGTATTGTACATTCTCTCATGTGTCATCGTCAAGGAGGTGAAAGTGAAGGATTTAGTAAAAGAGCTATCGAATCATTGGTTAAAAAACTTAAAGTATGTGTTACTCCGTAACTAAATTTATCATACATCCCAAAGAATTTGGTTAGTATTTATGGTATAATTCCTATTTTTAGGAGAAACGAGATGAATTAGATAGCTTAATAACTGCTATTACTACAAATGGAGCTCATCCCAGTAAATGTGTTACGATACAAAGAACTCTGGATGGTAGGCTACAAGTTGCTGGTCGAAAGGGTTTCCCACATGTTATTTATGCTCGAATCTGGAGATGGCCGGATTTACACAAGAATGAATTGAAACATGTCAAGTACTGCCAATTTGCTTTTGACTTAAAATGTGATTCTGTATGTGTAAATCCATATCACTATGAGAGAGTTGTATCTCCTGGCATAGGTATGTCATGAAATATATTTTTTACTTGTTTTCATAGACAGATCACGTGCTTCAATCAATATTCTTTTCATTGCGTTGTTTCTTTGCAAAGCTTCTGTGAATTCATTTGTAGCACCATAAGTGTAAATGATTTATTGTTGTGGCCTTGGTGTATGATGGAATGGGTTGGTTTCCCCGCACAGACCCGTTCTTTACAGACCTATCTGGACTAACTCTGCAATCAGGAGTAGGCGTAGGACCAGGTGGTAGATTAGTCAAAGATGAATATTCAGTTGGTGGTGGAGGAAGCGCAGCAGCTGGAGCAGTAGGATCCGCAATGGATGTTGATGGAGAAATGAACCAAACTATTCAACATCATCCACCTGCTCAACCCACTTCATCTAATAACACTCAGCCATCTCAACAGACTTTTATACCAGGTCTAGCACCGCCTAATCCAAGTAAGTAAACATACTTTATTTATTTTTTGAGAAATATGTTTGTTCCATATAAAAATGTTATCTTTTAATGATTATGTACTAAAAATGTATGTGTTTGTAGTATTTATTAGTAAAATAATCAGATTTTTAAGCATATTAAAATATTTTTATAATTTAGTTTATAAATGTGTTTTCAAACATTGAGTGTGTTGATTTATTTAAAAAAAAGCATGATCAAAACTAAATAAAATAAGGAGCTTTATTATTGCAGTATTATATTGTTAGGAGGTTTTATTTTATTTCCCTGCAAGTCTTTTATTAATATTGCTTTATTCAGAATTACTTTGCGTTGCTAGTTTGATTTCATTTTAGCTTTATTCTTTCTTTTTCCTTTTATTGTTTGGCACAGCTAGTGGTGAGGGTGTGTTTGGCAGTAATGGGGGAGGGAATAATGGTGGTAATCCACACAATAAATTGGATGACAATAATTGCCCCAGACAAACCTGGATTCCTACACCTCATCATCCTACAACACGTAACATTCATCATCGTACGTATATAATAGAATGCTTTCTTATATTCTACAATATTTTCTGTCTACTTGCCAGTTAATTTTTGTTGCTTTGTGCTAATTTTATACAAATTCGTAGTAATTTTACACAGTAATTAATTTCAGAAATTCTGGCCAAAGTTTGAATTAATTGATATTTTATGTTATGTTGCCTGTATTGTGTACGAGTTACATTTAATTTTGCAGCAGTAGTACATCCAATGAGTCACACCGTAGGTAGCCAACAGCAGTCATTGAGTACATCTAGTGGAGGCAGTGGGGCACAGATACTGAGTCCTTCACAAGGACAATCTACTGAAACATTTTATGGAACAAATACACCTCCTCAAGATCTTAATCAACCACCTACTGTTGATGCATTAGCAGCATCTTTAGGTATGCAATCTCAATCAATCATCCTTTAATGTTTGTTAAATATAATTCGCTTTTTTAACAGGTGAAGGTCAAAATTCTCCTGTATCACCTGTACATCTTCATCATCCAAATGGATTCCCAGTAGGTACAGCTGCTTATAATTCAGGAGCACCACAATGGACTGGACCTAATACTCTTACATATACTCAAAGTATGCAGCCTCCAGATCATAGACATCTTCATCCTACCTCCTATTGTGAGTTAATGATAAACATTATGTTACGGTATTCTAACAATATCATAACTGACATTTTTATTAGGGGGTGGCCACGGAGGTGAAGTAGGTGGAAATATTGGTGGTTTATTATCTACACAGCCAGCACCAGAATACTGGTGTTCAGTTGGTTACTTTGAATTAGATACTCAAGTAGGCGAAACGTTTAAAGTAAGCAGCGGTTGCCCTACCGTAACAGTCGATGGTTATGTCGATCCAAGCGGTGGTAATAGATTTTGCTTAGGAGCTTTGAGTAATGTACACAGAACAGAACAAAGCGAAAAAGCTCGTCTTCATATAGGTATAATAAATTACTTCTTCCTTAATTTTTAGTCTTCATAATTAATAACTGTATTGTTATGAACTTTTCAGGAAAAGGAGTTGTATTAGATTTAAGGGGTGAAGGAGACGTTTGGTTAAGATGCCAAAGTGAACATAGTGTTTTTGTACAGTCTTATTATTTAGACAGGGAAGCAGGTCGTGCACCCGGTGATGCTGTGCATAAAATTTATCCCTCTGCATATATTAAAGTCTTTGATTTACGACAATGTCATAAGCAAATGAGAGGACAAGCCGCTACTGCACAAGCCGCAGCTGCGGCACAAGCGGCAGCTGTAGCGGGACATTTAACGCACGGTGCACCAATTACAAAAAGTTAGTATACTAAGATAATATTAATGATGTCTTATATATTTATATATTTAATTCTTTTAGTTAATATAATAAACTCTATAACATAATATAGGTCTTAGTGCAGCAGCAGGAATAGGTGTAGATGATCTTCGACGACTTTGCATTTTGCGTTTAAGTTTCGTAAAGGGTTGGGGTCCTGATTATCCTCGACAAAGTATAAAAGAAACTCCATGCTGGATAGAGGTATACACATATTTTAGATTTGGTTGATCCACATTAATCGTAAATTATTCTAAGAATTAAAAAGGAATAAAGTTGTGTATCTGATATAGGTGCATTTACATCGAGCCCTTCAATTGCTGGATGAAGTCTTGCATACTATGCCAATAGATGGTCCACGGGGAATTGAATAATTTTATTTAATTTTGGATAATACATTTATTTCAAAAAAGACATCACATTACTACAAACTCTGCATCAGGTGTGCGAAATATATAAAATGCATACACATACAACATTGTGGTATCGTTAAAGATTTTGAAAAAAGTCAACAAAATATAATATTGGTTCAAATGAAGTACTGTGAATTGTAAATCCAGATGAAAACATTACTCAAGATTTTTATTGACATTTTTTATATATTTTACACACATGATTTACCGCGTAGAATAAAATGTGTGCCACGGCCTTGCATTACCGTCAACGTACAAACGTTTTGCAAAGGAGATATTATTTTTCATTGTGAAAAATTATTTTTTAAGAAAAAAGGAGTGCATCTACATGAAGTGTGGGTAGAATGAAAGACTTCTATTTTAATAGGTAGTCGTTATCTGATTTAAGGGGATAAATACATTTTCTACGGCATGGCCTGGTGAGCTCAGCAAAATGCGTGGGTAAAACGTGATACTTTTGGAAACATTAATAGTCATAATCTCGTTTTTTGAGATTAGCTTTGTAAGATAGCATAAGCATATTAAGTCTAATTAAAGAATGATGATAAATTTTAAATTCACTGTTAATGTCAAATATAACAACAGTAAAAAAATGGATTATATACATACATATATATGAACAGTAGGAAGGTTTTCTAAGAATGTAATACGTTTCAAAGTACTGTCGGATAACAGCTTTAGTACATAGAAATACTGCGATAAATATTATATAAGCCATTCTATAAATCTATGTCAATCTAGTGTCAAAGAAGCTGTAGGATGTAATCAGAAAGAAATTTAATAAAAGGAGTTTGCATAGCAAAATGTTAATGGGAGCAATTAAATATTGAAAAAATTGCATTAGAAAAGCATATTTTTATTATATCAGTATCGGTTGTACTGACAGTAGTTTGATACTATGTTGTTAGAGCAACCTTCTATATTGTTATCTGTTTTATACTTTACAGCCAAAAAGTATCACTACGTAAATACCTGCAGTGTTTGATTTGTAATGATGTTTCGTGTCTGCCCTTTTTTATTATAATTTTTCCTGTAAGGACATGAATTAATCTGATAGTTAGTATTATTATAATTATTAGCATAGTTGTTGGTGGTGAGACAAGATGAAAATATTTAAAACGTGGTACGATATAATTCTTCTAATCAACCACCAATGTTACTACTATTACCATGTAGTACTTGTTGAATAATTATACTTACTGTTTATCAACCATTTTATTATTCTATATTCGTACAAAATATTCTTATATATATGCTATATTTGATAATATTATCATACAAAGAAAACGTTGACCAAATTTTATACCTATCCGTATATGTATATACATATTATGTGTGTGGGTGTATATATATACATATGTACATATATATAATATGTATATATATATATATATATATACACACACACATATAAGCGCATATGTACGCATATCGACATTTTATCTTTTCTTCACTTATTCTAGGTAAAGAGAAAAGTTTACTGCTTATTTTTATTAATTGGTGCACATTATAGTATTCTGAATTTTTGCTTCTTTGTTGTAATTGAGTAGAGATTATTTAGCTGTTTGTGTTCACGTTGTCCTCATATTTTTTATGTTATACTTAATCAAGATCATTCTCATTGATAGAAGAACGAGTAGAATTTTGTACATATAGGCACATGTATGTGCATCATGTTGCAAGTAAAGAATGGGTTATTCTTGATTAAGCAAGTATTGAGTTATTGTGAGATGTTTTATTCTTATTATGTGAAGTTACATGTTACCTTTTATAATGAAAACAAGGTTGAAAAGAGATAGTCTTTAACATCATTAAAAAACACATCTTAAAGAAATAAAAAAAAGGAGATTAAAAAATGAAAATGTTGTATAGTAGGAGTAACAAAAGGATGTGCATTTGTTAATGACGATCGAAGTGAAGAATAATATTATTAACTAAATTTTTACAAAGGCTATATTTTAGCGATAAAATGCACGAAACATAAATTATATCGTCCTTTTTTTTTCTCTAAATCAAAGGTATGAAGCTCAAATAAAACGGAAAAATCATGTTTAAACATACTTAACGCCAAGTTCGCTTTAGAAACACATGTGCCATCATTTTCATATATTATCATACACAGAAAAACAAACAGGATTAAAAGTTTTTATAAATCCTATATTTTTACCAAACTCGTAAAATGCGAATGCAACACATCTTTAAATTGTGGTGCTTCAGTACGTCCTATAACCATAAATTTTACAAGATCCAGAATAAAAATTTGTACATCTAAATTAAGCTAAATTAAATCTATATAAGAACGTAAAAAGTGGATTGTAAAAATTGATGCGTTTGAAACTAATTATAGTATTCTGAAATAGAATATGAGATAAGAAAAGAATTGATGTACAGGATACAATCTAAAACTTACAAACTTTACTATGGGAAATATTCTACAAACGTGTTCATATGATGTTTTAACGATGCCTCTGAACAATAGTTTCTTACATATATTGAAAGTGGTATCAAAGTGCAATAGCCCAGTCTCATGTCAAAGATACCATAACTAATAGTTGTAAAAGTAAATAAAATGCCTATGTAATTTATGTTTGCGATTGAAAAATGATAATGGTAATTTAATAACAGATACTATAATTATTATTGCTTTTTCTTTCACTTTTATCAGGGTAGTATATGCAGTATATCTTGCTATTTAAGAATCT
Source organism: Bombus soroeensis (assembly GCA_014737365.1). Lineage (NCBI taxonomy): Eukaryota > Metazoa > Arthropoda > Insecta > Hymenoptera > Apidae > Bombus > Bombus soroeensis. The sequence goes on along the minus strand of JACXIL010000029.1, from coordinate 212,917 downwards.
TAACAGTTTGCTTCATATTGCAATCAATGACGAAGCCTATACTTATATCGTTTTCTTTATATCTAATTTTGCCATTCAATGTCTTATAAATAACGTTTAAGTTAAATGAGGAGATTTGTTACGTTTGTTTGTTTGTTATTGATCATTTCCTGTGGTTATTTATTAATATTGATTTTACTTCCATTTTAACAGAAGGCTTCATTTTTAATTACAGATTTTGAAACTCAAAGACTTGTTCTCTTAAACTTTAGAAGCATATACATAAGCACGTACAATAAATATAGAATTATACGTTTATAATTGCTATTCATGATTTTAAAAAATTGTAAAATAATAGATTTATACACTTTTTTTACTAGGTTTTACAGTTGAATTTAGACGCGAATCGTTTTCATAATATACATATTATTCTTATATTTTCGATAATTCTTGGAATTTGGTTGCAAAGCGGTGATTTAACTGTCATTGTTTGTTTTTCAAACAAATTGTGTATATTTAAACCAAAGATATTTCGACGACACGATTACATCATGATATGTTACGAATATATATATACGAAATGTAAAAGTAATTATTCTTAACAAGTACGTCGCAATACATAATGCAAGTAGAAACGCATATAAACATTTTAAACCGTATGTTGAAACACAGTCTCATTCAGGTATAGAATTTTCTGGTGTCGGAGTTACGATATTTCAGTGAATATTAAAAATCTAAGCATCATGTGAAAAATTACATAATGATTTTTAGCCATAAAACATTTTTGTGTAAAACTGTATGATGATAATATGTTATTAGATTGTTAAAAAAATTTGTGCACGTATGTGCTAAGTATAAGTTGCAACAGTATGGATAAACAGGAAATAAGCGATAGTTAATGCAATGCCTGTATACCATATTGTAAAGCACATATGCTTACAGAACTTGAATGGATGTGTTTACAAGCTTTTTGTTATTGTATATTATAAATACATTACATTATACATGATCATTTTCAATAAACATATTCTGTGAATTAGACAAAAATGTACTGAATTGAATATAGGAGAAAAGTAAATATACAAATGTAGCTACCAAACATTTCTGTTTATTAAGGGAAATTATTTATTACAGTACAAGTAATTGACAATATAACACCTATTTTAACTTAATGAACTCGATACAATAGATGATTCATTTTCTTTAGGTTTGTCTTTATAAAAATTACCATTGCAATCAATTGCCACATTATGGTCTATAATATTTTCTAGTGCATTGAGAATAGCTTCATCAATATTTTCAGATGTAATAAAAGTTTGAGCTTCTTCTTTTGCTTTTCTGATTTTTTCATCTATTTTCATTTGCAATTTCAAATCTCTTTCATTCTTTGCTTGTAGTCTCCTGGCAATTTCTTCTTTGCGAGCTTCGCTTTCTCGAGCTAGTCTTTCCTCTCGTATCATAGCCACTTCTTTATTCCATTTATCATTTATAGAACAACACATTTCAAAATCTTGCTGTATATTTTTTTGTACAACATCTATATCCAAAGAAATTTGTTCTTCCTTTTGTTTCTCAATAAAGAAAGACCTAAGACAAAAGTATATTTCCCTATTTTATATATTGTAGTTGTTATATTATTATAAATAATATTACATATTACATATTATTTATAATAATCCATCAACTATAATATATAAAATAAGGAAATTTTACGTACATTACAGATTTCATTAATGTTTTGTAATTATTATGCAAACGTTTCAGTTCATTATATTCTTCTATAGGTATAACTGGTTTTTGTGGTATTCTAAACAACTTTGATTTTGCTGTTGGTAACCAAATTGGTTTTCTCTTCCACCTTACACATTGAATATGGGGTCCATTGGATATTATATGATCGTAAGCATTTAAATTTCTTACTGTCAGTGTACTAATGCTAAGTGCCACTGACGATCGTATCATTATGTTAAATTAATTTTCTATTATAATGTAATTTCTTCTAAAAGAAACATACGATTGTAATATGTTATAAAACATATACTTAATCTTTAGTACTTATAATACTTAGTATTTATTATAGTATTTATAATTGTCTTACATTTTACTGTAACAAATAATATATACCTTTATGTTTATGGCATTAAAAAAATTTATGTTTCTTTAAAACATTCGTATCTACATAACATTATAATCGAACTAGGTTAGAAACATGTTATTGCGAGAAAATTTATCTTTTCCTCTTTATTATCTAGATGTCGTTTCTGTACCAAGTGACATCCAACCCATCAAACATCACGTATATGTACTAATTTCAATTTAATTAAAAAAAAAAAAAGGATTNCATGTGTGTGTAAATTTACAATATGTATATGTACACATAATTTGTTAAATATAGCTAGAAAATTTATTATATGATATTAAATGATTTGTTAAATCCAAATCGAATATATTATAATAGAGCATGATAGAAATTTAAAATGCTTAAAATTTAAAGTGATCATTTTTCTCGAATGGGGGAAAATATTTTTATATTACTTCATAAAATTGATGTTTAAGAGTATTATTAAACTTTTCTTGTTTACATATATGCAAAAAATGAAAGATGCGGTGAAGTAATTAGTCTTGCTTTTTGAGGACCTCATTAGACACATACAGAGCGAATGCGCCACAGCACTTACCTACATAGCTGTATTGCATTTTTTTAAAAGCAGTAGTGCCAGAGATCTTGGTCCAGCGAGTACATACCATTTTTATTTCTTATTTTGAACTCATTCGAATCATATACATTTTCCTTTACACTTCCAGATAAATTTTTAATAGAATATTACTCGCTTAAATCATAAAAACGGCATAATGTTACTTTACGGAGCAAGTGCAAAATAACTGTTCTTCGCAATTATTTAAAAGGCAAATTAAATGGCATTAAATCGTTTATTGGAATTAAATTGATAACGTGGAATTTAGAAAAAAAAAAAAATGTATAGTGTTCATATGACACCGGGTAGATCTTCCGATAAACAAGGATCTTCGAAAAATGTGGATACTGAAATGGGAGTATTTAAAAATCGAAGAAAAGAATCGATCCCAGTTAAGGTTTTCAATTATTTGAAAACACAAATGCAAACGGAAGGAATTTCAAGTAAGTGGAAATTCATTAATTATAACAACTTTGTTAAATAGAATAACTCATAGTAATGATCACGCATCAAACACGATTTGTTGCTATTTAATAAACGCGATATTATAAAATTTAAGAAGTTTATAATGAATTATTTTCTTTTCCTTGTTATATGTTACTATGGATGTAAGGCTTTAAGCAAATATTTTATTAGACGTTTAAATTTGTGATGCTTGCTGTTTATTTTTTATTAAAATATATAATGATATACATATTAATCGAGGATAAAGAAAATAAACGAAAGAAAAATTTTTTATTTCAATCCTGCTTAATTTTCAAATAATCTTCTGAAGCTTCTTTAATGATTAACATCTTCCGCATTCGTTTCTTTGTCCTCGTTTTATAAAAAAAATTGTATGTTTTCTTATGTATATTAGGTATATCTATTAATTCCTTTTTTTGCCAAATTTGTATTTTTACAAACACTAACTTAAGAAATCAGAATCCTGCTTTTTTCGAGCTTTTAACAGTAGTATATTTTTTTATAATTAACACTTTTGCACTTTCGTTAAAGTGAAAAAATAGTTTTACATGATCGTTATAACATAATGAATTACTCTTTTTGAACTAGATTAAACAAGGCAATTTCCTACTAATCATGTTTGATTTAAATATATAAATAATGTATAATTACTTTTTTCTAAATTACTTAATATCATTATTTTTTTATCCTTTTTCTTTTTCGATGATACATACAATTTTATGTACTACCAAGAGTGTACATTTTTTTTATTGAGTTTAATTTTTAGAAAGATCACCTACTTATCTAATGGCTCAGTACTCATCACTGAAAATAAACAATCTGAGACTTCAATCTTTAAATCTTCGCATATATTTACATCTTTTTCGGTTGTCGTTTCATAATTCGAATAATTATTCGGCCAAACTTCTGAAATTGAATCTTCACTTCCCGCAATTTCACTTTTCGCACCATCCGCAACTGACTCTCTTAAATCAGAATTGCTATTTGACATTGATGTATATAATATCCGGGTTTCGTCCGTAGTTTCCCTAACTTTAGTTTGTAAACTAGCCATTCGCATTCCGGACGAAGTATCATTGTAGAGTAGCCAACATGGAGAAAAGGAGTGTTGTCTGTATTCTGCAACAAATCTCTCTTTTTGGGAGCAAGTTACACTTGATGAGACTTGCGTATGTGTAACAATAGGGGCTATGTAACAATATACACAAGATGTCTGATCTAATTTCGATAAATCTATACGCTTGGTACTAATGATATTCAAAATATTTTCTAAAATAGAATGTGAAGACATCTTAGTGATTCTTTTCGGATAAAATGGATCTAATATTTCTAAAAATAGTAAAAATATAAAAATGTATTATTTTTCTTTACATTTTTAAATATATTATTTAAAAGCAATAGTACATACCATTTGTTTGTAACTTTTCTGTCATATTAGATATATCCCTATGAACATCAGATTCTGTTTGTATTATAGAGTTACAATTTTGTTCAGGTTGTCCGACATTTTCATATAATGGAATAGTTCCTTCATTATTGCGCGAACAAGAGTATTCATATGGTAGATTAGAGTTATAGTGATTATTGTTAGAAAATGTCTGTGACGTAGTAGATGCATACGCTTCTTGATCTATATTTGCATTTGAAAAGGAATGTGTATACTGCAAATATTCTCCAGTAGTTTCTGTACTGCATTTAATCAAATTTTGTAAATAATATGTATTATTGCAGTCAGATTGCACATGAGGAATGATGTTTGTGTCACAATACTGATTTTCTTCCAGTGTATTCAAATTCAATAAATTTTGATTGGAACTGTATGGATGTACAGTTTCTGTCATTCGATATTGACACGTTAAACTTTCATCATTTATGGGCTTGTTTAAGGCATCAGATCCTATATTATCACAATACATAGTCTGAAATATTTTTGATGATTGGACATCTGATGTTGGACAGTTGTTATCTACTGTATCCATATCATTAGTAATAGTCCAGTTTTCATAATCTTGATGCATGACAATATTTGTACTGGGGTATTTATATTGATTAATATTTTCATTTGTTAAGACATTTGAAATTTGTTGACCAATTTCTTCAACACTTTTTACAAAAGTTGGTTCATTTAAAAAATATTCTCCCTTTATACCACTTAGAAGACCATAACACTCTGTATTGTTTTCCAAAATCTCTTCATTATCCTGATTATCTGATTCAGCAGTTAAAGTGTCAGAATTATCTAACAAGTTATTAGAGTGGTACTGTTCCACTGACAAAAATCTACCAAGTACAGGACTAGCTATTTCTCCCAAATTTGCACCAACTGGTGCTTGTAACATTTTTTTAAGAAGTATAGATCCTTGTACATTACTATTTGTGTCTTCTAATGTTTGATATTCTACATTATCATTTGGTTGATATATTGAATTTACATTGTTAACAGGAACTATATTAGATTTACTATAGTTACTAACATCTAAAGGAACCTTTTGCACATCAGTTGAAACTGTTGCTGTTCTTAGATCTACTATAGTTGAATCCTGTATTTGATTATTATTTGTATCATATGTTTGAAATTCTCTTTGTATTCTTTTTATTAAGAACTGTTTGAACTCTTCATAATGGGGGATTCTGTTGTTATCATCTCTATTTGTGATCTCTTCTTCTGCCCCCACCTAATGACATAATATATATTTTATTTAAAAAACTTTCAAATATTCTGCATCTTTCTTTATTAAGAGCTTCATTAAAAATTTAAGAGAACATTAACATTACAAAAATACTGTAAATATAAAATTTCCAATAAGATTGATTAATGATCGATCTATAGAATTATTCATGTTCGATATAATTTTCTGTCTCAAGCGTTATTGATCAATGTTTGATACGAACGTGTGATTTTGCGATATAATATTTGAATTTGTTCAAGTTCGCATACTCATTACAGTGATAAAACTAAATGAAGATCAACTCACCCACTGATAAGGTGGTTGCTGTTGCGGACAATAATAATCATCGGCCATACCGTAATCAGGACTATGTAATGGTGTGGAGGTTAACCCGAGTTTCCCGACTTTGACTTTTCTCATTTTCCTCTTACGATTCTGCTTAAGATCTTGCAAGAGCCTGCCAACTTCATTTTCATTTCCGCCTTTCGCGGCTTGTAACACTTTAATCAGTAATTTCTTCTACGGTCAAAAATCGTAATCGATCGTTCAAAAATCAATTTACTTGTCGTTTTAGGAAAAAGAACGAAGAAGTGGGAATAACTTTATTAACTTCTTCGTTAAAGTTTCTAATAGTAGATCAATTACCTTTATGTTACCTGGTACCCGATATCGGAGAGCTAAGGCTTGTAATTCTTTGTATGATAAACTTGAAATGTCGTTTCCGTTCATTTTTAAATATCAAGCCATCCGGCCGAAATCCTTCCCTTAGTACTCACACATTTCTGATATGGCCGATAGAAAAATTCGTCTGCTAACTGAATTACCCTGAAATATATTTAATTTAAAAAATTGATTTAACCGAAAATCAGTTCTGCATAAAAATTGTCCTTTGTTATTAAACTTTGAAAACAACCATTTTTGCCTTAATCGTGAAACTGTAGAAAATGATTTATATTTTAACATATTTCTATTTAGTATTAAATTAGCTTTTCAAAATCTATCTCAAACTTGTATTTTAGTATAGAAAGATTATTAAGAGGAAAGAAATAAAACTAGTGACTGTGTATATTATGTTTCCTTTATTTATCTGTGCATACACAATTACTTACATACTCCTTGATTCCTTTATCAGTAAAACGGTTCCTTTATCGATAACAAGTGCTATTATCCTGCCATCTGTAAATCACGAATTTGCAATTTTGTTTTATCGATCGATAACGTCGTCGGTTTCGTTATTCGCGTGAATAATTCCATTAGTTGAGATGATTCCCTAAATTCTCACGAATCTATAGCATATTTTAACTTGCGCGTTGACTGATAATGTTTGACATAGTTTCCCGCCATGTTTATCGACGATCAACATAAACCAAGTAATTGGTCTGCATCTGCAATGATGTTTTTGGCCCGGTTTCAATCGGGACTGGATCTTTCTCTATTCCATAGCATATTTATGGTACTAAAGCTCATGATGCGTTAAGTATTTTCTCGTTTACTCGTAATAACATATGATCTTGCTATATTTGTCATGAATAGACTGTGGATATTTATTTTAAATTTATATTTTTACGAACAGAGCTAAAAAAAGGGTAATTCAAGCAGAATTTGTTTTATCTACTAAATATTATAATAAGTATTGTGCTTTGGATATTTTATGTGTTTTGACATCTTATGTGTAAGATGTTTAAATCTTTAAATTTTCTATAGATACATACAAATTTGCAGTCTAGTCATCGGAAGAAATACATTCTTATGATAGGGTAGAGAAGTAAGCAAGTAGCATACTCGACGCATACAGCTGCGTTCAGTAGAAAGGTTGTTCATAGTCAGACGAGTCTGGTACACTGTTTTTTGTGAAGGTAAAAACTGAGTGCATCAGGCGCATCTGATTATGGACAAGTTTTCTACTGAACGCAGATATAAAAATTCAGTTTCCATCTCTGTAAAGGACAATTCAAACCAAATACATTTTGTATCGTATATAAATCGTAAAAAATTATACTTTTATAGTTACAAATCTCTTTTAAAATTTGTATATATGCTATATACTATAGTGGGATGAAGAAGCGCTACTAGGTACGCGTTCTTTTGCCTCCTTTTATCTCATTAATTATCGATAAAGTGGAGTACTTTCGCTCATCTCTTGTTCCGAGTGAAATGGTCGCTGCTTGAAGTCCTCTTATAAGATACGTTAAGGTAACTTGATATTTTAACGCTTTTCATTGAGACAAGTTGTTTATTTAACAAATTAATGAAGTACTTAAGTTAGCTAGAACAACATTAACTAATGAGTTTCGTCTCAAATTGGAATGTATGAAAATAACTGGGAAAAGGATGCACAGAATTGTATGTATTATTCTAGTTTGCAAGTAAAATCAATTCATTTGCGAATATGTAAGTATAACGATTCAATGAAGGAGAAAGCCGGATATAGTAATGATTGCGGTAAAATAAGTAACAATAACGAGTCGAATATAGTCGTTTATTAAAATGATACCCATCAAGTGAATAATATTAAACTGTATTAAGAATACGAAAATTGAGAGGCCTGTAGCAAAAACGAGCCTTGTCAAATTTTTTGGTGTTGTAAATAATAATGCTTAGGCTTTTGTCAAAGTTGTGCTTCATCAGAATAATCATTGTCAAGTTAATAAGATAATTATTTTAGGGTATCACAATTATTGCTTTCTTAAGACAATGCCTCACATACCAACATGATTTAGTCTGATAATAATAACACAGAAAAATATTGATATTTTCAAATATTCCATTGTTTGTTGCTTTTATTTTATAAAGATTATTCAGTTCAGACGAGAATACGTTGTTCACTATATTTTAATTTAATTTAGAAATGCTTCGCCCTTAATCAAGGCATCCACAACTTAACTCAATACAGTTCTCGAATACATAATTCAACTGACTACGGTTCCTCCGCTATAGAATTACAGGTAACATCCGCAGTAATTGCGAAGCCCACTGAACAAAAACTAAAGATTCTGAAATATGTTTGCACACTCTTGAAGAAAGATGAAATTTAACAGAAATCCTTGATAATTTTTACCATGGACGCTTCAATTGTTGTCGGCTTTTATGTAAGTGCGAACGAACACAGTGTTTTACCGTATACAATAAAAAATAAAATCTTCTAAAAGATTTTTACCAAAAGATCCTTAGATCTGGCATTCAGGTACAGACTTTACGTGAATATGGTTGGAAAAAGAGCGTGGACTTGCGCGAAGGAGCGTATACCCCGTGCTTTTGCGTGGCAGCTGTTTCAGTGCATCATCGCGAGGGCCGCGCACATCGTTACCGAGTCCCGCCGTGTGAGTTACGTTAGTCGGTCGTGGAGCATCGATCGTTGAATTAGAAGTGCACGCGTCGATCGGATTCGAACGGCCGACCACGGAAACGAAGAAGAAGCATCGTGGATAGGTGGCAAAGGAAGAAAAAAGAAGACAAAGAGAGAAGGGAGAAAGGAAGGAAGAAAATCTCTTTCCGGTGGTTCAGGTTCGGTAACCAAGTTAGAAGGAAATAAAGGAAGAGATCGTTAGATCGATCATTTACGAGGCGACGAGGAAATCACAGTCGCGAAGCCGGATCGCTGAGCGCGATCGTTCGCTTGTGAATCGGCAACGAATCGGTGTTTGCGGTCAATGAAGGCACGTAAGAGCCGCGAGAAAAGTAAGTCCATCAATCATACAGGCCGACTGTAGTGCCGCTCGAGTTTCCTCTCCGATAATCGGTGCAGGCCAGTCGATACGCCGTGGAAAGAGATCCTCCTTGAGACGAAGGGATTGACACAGCCCAGGCCCGAACGAATCTTCCCCCTTTATCGCGAAACCGTTCGTTGCGGTGTGTCAGTGCTAACAGCTGCCAAAGATGCAACGGCAAGGTGCGACACTCGCTCAGACAGAGAAAGAAAGAATAACAATTCTTCTCCTTGTTTTGCCCCGTTGACGACTCCTCCTTTGAGAGATAGCACCTTGGAATATACTACTTATCGTAGTTGGTCCGCTTAGGGAACCGACCGATGCGACCACGCTCTCTATTGCCTCTCTAGATCGTCGCGTCTCTTGCTCTCTTTTTCTACTATCTCTTTCTCGCCTTCTCTCTTTCTCTCTTTTTAATTGTGTACACGCACAAGCAGATCTCCAGATCTCGCGCGTTTTTAATCGACAAATGCTCCGAAAGCGGAATCGCAAAGTGGGGTGGATACAGGGTAGGAGCTCTCCCGTTGCTATGGTGACCCCGGATGCCCGGGACCAGAGCTGCTAGTGGAATTACACAGTGCACAAGCATACGTCTATAATGTGTACACTATAAAAGCCAAGTTCGAAAGCGCACGGCTGTGTTTTAGACAAGTCTCGACCGACAACGGTGCGCCCGAGATATTTTTCTCCCCCCTCCGAATTTCCCTTCCTCTTTTAACCCGTTTACTAACTACCCTGTTTTAGCAGCGTAGACGCAAGACGTAGAACGCAAACATTCCTTTTCTGTATTGATTCTTCGGCCTAGCTTTACAGCTTCTTCGGTTATTCGAGCATCTCTGACAGAATTAATATTCATTCGTACCTTACACAATTCCGTGATCGTAATTTTAGCAGCGATCAATGGGAAGCTTCTACCTTAGTCGCAAACAAGCCCGATGGTATTCAGCTTCTGAACACACGAATCGAGAACAAACGTTCTCTCTCTCTCTCTCTCTCTCTCTTTTAGCGACACATTAGTTTTAGAGACACGTAGAAACGACACGGGGAACAGCATGATAACACGAGATAAAAATTCCAAATCTTTAACGATATCTTTTAACGATCCATTACGGTTTATTTGAAACTTTCCCCCCACGGAGCTTTATGTTCCCGCGATCGCGTGTGATCTCGAAAGAAACGTCGTTTAAAACGGTTCGCTTGGTCGTTTTCAATCAGTGATCAGAAGCATGTGTAAAGGATAATTGCAGTAATTGCATGATAGGTGGACACGCGTGAATTCATCTATCGTTCACAAATATCCAATTTGCGTTGGACAAGGATTTGGTTAATTTCACTATGTGTCTTTCAATTGTGCGATCAACGACAAATTCTTTACCTTCGGATCTTTTCTGAATTATAAGTTACATTAAGAAAATTTGTCCAAACTAATATGTCTACGTACAAACTAATAATTCTTTACGTAGCAATATGTAGTAAACAGTAAAATAGATTATCGCCGTGTCATTCAATAAGTAATTTCGTAAGAAGACAATATAAGCGATGCTTATTAATTCGTCACTTATTTATATACACATTGCATCTTATAACTATAAAATTATCCCAAAGTTTTCAATTCTTATACAAACACCAGATATAAGATACAACGTGACAAAATTTGACTAGAAGTATACCAAGTCGGACAGCGAAACTTTTAAAACCGGCGCGGTGTGTTTGGCTTAAAAAAATATTATTTCGACAAACAGATGAAAAGTCCTGATACGAAGATCTCGAACGTGAACGTTTTAATAACGAGATCGCTCAATGTTTTCCAACGCGTTGCAACGCTCCGAAAGAACGGAACGGCGTGTTTGCAAACTTGCTGATCGATACAGAGATTGAAAGGCAACTTGTGGAATTCGTGTCCAACGATAGGTGAACGCGTGCCAACGTCGCGATCATCACCCTAGTTACGACATTTCCGTAAATCAAGTAGTAATGCGTATATTTATTACTGGTAGCAATGTACAGTCTCTCGTAGAGTATGTTGATAGAATGTCGATTGTTAGGTACTTCTTTTTGATTAGGTGCATTTGTATAGAGATTGCAACTACTCTTTAGAGCTCGATCTCCCTCTCTGTAGATTGTAGCGTTGGGTTACGCTTTCGTTTGATCTTGAATCTTATTTTCGACGGAGGTAATTATATTTATAGCGCTTCGCGTTAATGAATATCGATTTTAACGCCGCTTCGATGTGAAACGCGTCTAGACAGCCGTGTCGCGTGAAAATTGTCGCCCACGAAACAGCGTACGCTTAAATCGTGTCTTGATTCTTCTACCCCTGTAACGAAAGCGATTACTCGATGCTGCGTCAGTTGATCGACCTGAGAAATCTAAGTCACTTTAGCTACTCGAATCTGAAGTATCGCGGACGTCTCGAATTACCTGGAACCTGTTGACTTTTAGCGATCTCTTTTCTATCTCTCTATTCACCCGCGCATCTTTCCATCGTCTATAAAACGACGAAATAGATGGAATCGTGCGAATAACTCTATTTACAACTGTCCCCAAGTAAAACACCATCTTCGACGAGACCTAGATGGCAAGGAATACGCCAACTTGCAAACGTAGTTTCGATGAAATCTTTGTTTGAATAAACGGGGCGAGAGCCGATAACAATTGGAAAAATTCGGGCCAAAATGTTTTACCTGGGCAATTAATTCATCCCATTATCTTTCGCTCACGAGTTCTCCGCCTGCAAGTCTATGCACCTGTACATCTCCAGGTATTTTCTCCGTCTTGGCAATGAGCGCACTGTCTCCCGTAGAACCCCGTATTTCTCGATGGGAGTGTAGGCAGGTTGCCTGGTGAAGTCAGTCGCGCTATCTTCTCGGGCACCCGGCGTATCTTCTCCCGTAAAGTAATTGACGTTCTTGAGCTCGTTGCACCCTGTATCGTAAGTAGATACCGCGCCATCTCCTCTCCTGCCTGCTAGTGAGAGAGGAGAAACGGCGTTCCTCCCTTAGCCTGGTGTAGAGGAAGAACGCACTTTGACCAAAGGTGAGAGGGGAGTATCTCGAACGCGTGGTACAGTCTTAGAAGTGAAGCGCCTATTGGCAAACTTACAGAGGGCGAACTTGAAGAACTCGGGGGCGTTTTAGGGGGTTCCACCGCCGGTGCCCTTGCCCTTGGCGGCAGGTACAAGCCGGAGGAGCTTTCCACATTGGCGGCCAACACCAGGTTTTCCAAGAAGGAGATACAGCTTATCTATCGCGGATTTAAGCAGGAATGTCCTACAGGTCTCGTCGATGAAGAAGCGTTCAAGCAGATCTTCTCACAGTTCTTCCCACAGGGAGGTAAGTTGATCCTTTCGTGATTGAATATTTCTCGAGCCGTGTACCGTATTATTGTACAATCTGTTGTTCACTTATTCTGTAACCTTTGTAATCCTCCCTCGAAAGATTGTTAAGATCTTGACGCACAATATCTGGCTACTACTTTGAGCTTTTTCATCAATCTTATCCGTTTCTTTCGCTTTGGAATATAAAAATTTATCTATCCGAATTAATTTAATAACGTTATGAAGCGTGAAAGATTTAAGAGCTTCCGTTTCAACAGGAAAACGATCAATGTCGAATCTTTCAGATGCCAGCCAGTACGCTCATTACGTCTTCAACACCATGAAGAGGAAACCGTCTGGGAAGATAAGCTTCGAAGTGAGAGACTTTTACAGATATACGTACGCTTTGCTTGCGAAGCAACTGTTTATAGTTTTATAATTACGCTTCATCGTATCCAGGAATTCCTGACCATCTTGTCGAAAGTTTCGAGAGGATCGGTGGAGGAAAAGCTTCAGTGGATATTTGGACTCTACGACCTGGACGGGGATGGATTGATCAGTAAAGAGGAAATGTTGGATGTGGTTGGTTCAATCTACGAGATGTTGGGTCGTTACACCCAGCCGCAAATAGTTGAGCCGCATTTGGCTGCTCGAGAACACGTCGATCGTATTTTCCACGTGAGTAAACGCGATCGATCTCGCTTCTGTCCCTTACATGTAAAAATATTTGCTGATTTATTCGAACCGTGATTGATCGATCGGAAGTTCTCTTCTAATTAGGGATTTAATACAGCTGAGCAATTTTTTATCCTCAGTTAATGGACGCAAACAAAGACGGCGTGGTGACAATCGAGGAATTGGTACAATGGTGTTCCAAGGATGAACAACTTTTGCGGAGTCTCGACACTCTCGATACTGTCTTATGAGATCTTTACGATTATTTTGTAACCTTCACTCAGCCCCCAAATGTCACAAATCCCCTGAAAATTGTAACGCAACATTCGTACGAGTTCCGCGGGTTGTTTCTAAAATTTCGATTCCCGCGTTTAATATCTGACAATTCACGCGAGGAATTAAGTATCGGTCGAAAATACTAATTCGAACTCGCCGAACGTTGTCTGTAAATATGTACTTATCCTTCCTACCCAGTCTTTCAAGCGTGCTGTCGAATCCACGATGAAATTAACAGTATTACTAGACCTCTGTTATATACTTCCTTTTCGCATCGTATACATAATCCTCACGCGCTCAACAGATCATTGATTATTGTCGCGTATTGATCGTATAAAACTAAAAAAAAAAAAAAATATTTCAGCTACGGGAATGAAGAAGATCTAATCCATTTCATCGTCGAAGAATATCGACACTCTCTCGAAGAAGATTTAAAGTATCTTTTATTGGCGTTAAAATTCTAATGGCACGGACTTAATAATTCAGAGCGAGCTGTCGGATCGTAGGTATCGCAGAACTGTTAGCTAAGATCGTGAAACGGGAACAAGTTAATCTCCAGATTTGCTAAAACGGAGACTGAATTCTACATAATATCCGAACATAATATCTGTACATTCGTAAAGAATTTTAACGATTTTACCAAGCTGTGTCATTACATTTTTCCGTGAAATTCGCAGAGCCAAGTAATACGATCTAATATTTCTTAAACTTCTGTGTTTCTTCCAAACTCTACTTTCCCTGCATTCTACGAGTTAAAAAAGAAAATTCGATGCTCGTTCCATTAGGTGATTGTCGTACGATGCAGGTACGAAATAGTTTTACTTTTCGCGACTGTTGAATTATCTCTAATTAAAAGAATAAACTGTAAGTACGTACTTCGATACTGACCATCGTTGTGGCAATCAGCTACAATTTAATGGTATTTTTCAAGGAGCTTCGACTATTGTCCATCGTTCGGGTCGTCTTCGTGTCTTGTTATCTTTGCAGCGAATGTAGTTCGCAAGGGTCAAGTAAAAATTTATCCGAGACTTTTGCATTCCAAAGATTCAACGTTACGTTTGTAGCTTACAGATAATAAGGAGTTTAAGAAAAGGAATTGGGATAGGGAAGAGATTATTCAGAGTTTATTCAAAGTTTCATTGTTAGATTCAGGCATATGCGAATAACGTTTGACAATCGTTTTAATCTTAATTAAAATATAATCTCTGGTACGAACAAGTATAGAAGTTTTCTTCGACCTTGTTGTACGTTCTTGGATATTTCCAGATTGTATACTTCGCGCGCTTAGAAAGTGTGGCAAGAAACTGCAAAGTATAAGTCGATAACTAAGTTATACAATCTTATAAAATATTCGCATATGTCTACTCTCTTCATAGATGATAGATTTACCAATACCTCCAAAGGCCCATGTACGATGGAAGATGTAGTTAGTAACCCAGTAATAATGTAGTATCCTCGACCAATTAAGAGAAACGTGGTCCTCTAAGATCAACGCCTCGTGTGATTCTCTCGTACCTTATTATATTTATTATTACTATCGCATAAAAAGTATTGTTATTAACACAATTACTATCAATCTCATTACTTGTCTTCTATCAAATTGAAGCAAGGTATGTATTGCGTTCACACATGTGAGAAATCGCTGAGCGCACATTCGAGATATTCTAAATATTACGCGTACAAATATAATCGAATTTGTTGAATTTCTCAAGTTTATTAAAATACCTATATTATATTTGAGAAGACGTGATCCGAGAATGTTATCACGTGGATACAAAGAAATTGATTCGACGTTTATACCTTGGATCATTTTAATGGTGCGCGATTTAAATCAGCGCGTCCTATTACGAATGTTTGTTATATCAGTTTCAAATTAGGAATCAATTTTTTTACTAATTGGTAGATCGTGTATGCATAACTTATGTACTTACGTTTATACGTGTATGTATATGGCTGTTCGACCTGAAATACCTTCGTATTATTTCCTTAACGATTATGTTATCGAAACAATAATGATACTGTTTCAAGATTCGATGTACCTCGAAACCTACCTTCTTCAGTTGGAGGTATTAAACAATTTGTATTTAATAAAATTATATTTTAATTCATTTTCATTGTACATATTTAAGGTATGATAATTGCGCGTTAAAATAAGATTGGTACTAATCATTTCTCTTTTAATTAACGTTATAAAATTGTACAAAATAAAGATAATTATAATTACAAAATGACATATGTAATTCAAATTTTTTTCATGAAAACGAATTTTTGATATGTTCAAATATTCTTTTTTACATTCTCGCATTTTTAATTGTTTGTCTTGGAATATAATCCTATCTTCCTGAAATAATATAATGTAATATAAATAAATTACGAAATTTGTATAATTTTGTCCTGGATGGCATGATATATGATTCTTGACTTCTCCGATTACAAGCACTCAATCTTTTATAGTACAGTAATCCTCTATCAGTGGCGCTGCAGTGTTACAACTTGTGTATAGGAGATGTAATTCCGTTAATCATTAGTATAGTTTGTTTCTTGTATTTAAAGTTGAATTAGAATAATCGTTATCGATGCTTCAATTTGATAAGCGAAAAAGAATGTTCTGAGCTGTGTGTTCTGCGAGAAATACACTTTCATCACTGTACAACGCACTCTAAAAAGATTTCTAATGCAACATTAAACATGTTATATAGTATACTGTGTAACAATTATTCATTTTTCAATTGCAATGTTAATAATTGCAGTTATTACGATTTCTAAAAATTTATCTTCAATGAAATTTTAAATAATTCGATATACTGAAATTTATATAAAAAAAAGATGGTACGAATAAAGTGGTCTTTAACCAAAGCGCCTAATATTCTTAAGTGAGTAATAAAAAATAATAAAGAGCAAACATTTTATTTGCTTGAACATATTATAATACATTTTGTTGCTTTTAGACTTAACTTAAAACAAAAATGGTGGCGTTTTCAAGTCATTATAAAATCTTTGTTTTATAATGAATTTTTAAATTGGAGTTATGTTTGTGATATACTTCTAGAACCAATGTTCTGGTTTGTAGAAAATTTTACTGCTTGTTTAGGACCGGTGAGTACTTTTGTAAACTTTCCTAACTTCATGTATATTACTTTTTTCTTGATTTATATCTTTTTGATTCTTATAAAAAAAATTGCTATTGTTCACAATGTATTTACTAAGTTTGACAGTTTACAGGTATTTGTAGTAATGGTAAGCCTTTTAACTGCAAGTATCGTGTACATTGCATATTACATTGGTCTACCATATTGGTGGGAAAAGAGTCCATTGATGACAATAATCCTCTTAGTAATTGGAAATTGGTTACTAGTAAATGTATGTTTTCATTATTATATGGGAGTCAATGTCCCAGCTGGATATCCACCGGAAGGTAGTCTTATACCAGAGGCTGTGAGTATTTGTAAGAAATGTATTAAACCAAAACCACCCAGAACACATCATTGCTCTGTATGCAACAAATGTATTCTTAAGATGGATCATCACTGCCGTATCCTTTTGAATATATGATATATTATTTTAGTGTTGTCTAAAAACCCTATATATTTTCTAAACAAAGAAACAGCATGGTTAAACAATTGTGTTGGTCATCATAATCATAGATACTTTTTTCAATACATGGTTTTTACAGTACTTGGTATTTTATTCATAATGTTATTTGGTGTAGAAATAGCATATCAAGAATTCTTTCCAGCACAAGAACCAGAATTAGATGGTCATCCAGTACGCATTAATAATTCTGAGATAATTCCTGTGGTAATTATTATAGTTCTATTTGCAAAAAGTGAATTTAATAATTAGATCGAATCTATTTAATTATTCATTTGTATCTTAGTCTGAATCACTAGATCACCTAAGTGAAGAGGAATTAGCTGAAATAGCTAAACAAGCTGCAGATACAAGCATTAAAGAATGGAACCGTCGACTTATAGTTTTTGCAGCGCTAATTTGCGTGGCTACTTTTGCAGCATTAGGAGCTTTAACATGGTGGCACGCGGGTCTCATTACTAGAGGAGAAACAAGTATAGAAGCACGTATAAATAGCACAGAAACACAAAAGTATAAAGCACTTGGTAAAATATATCAAAATCCATATAATTTTGGACCAAGGCAAAATTGGAAGCTGTTTCTAGGTATAATTGGGAGGTAATCTAAAACATTAAATATTTATTAATAAGTATTTTACAATATAATAATAACTTTTTATTCCATATCACAGAAGTTGGTGGCATATACTTTTTCCATCCAATCATGGACCATATGGAGATGGTCTTACATGGAAGACCATTCACGATACAAAAATATCTTGAGTATAATTTTCATGCCTAATAATGGCAGAAGTTACACTTATTATTTACAGTCACGCTGAAATCATTCTTATAGATTAAAAAATTTTCTAGTCAATCTATATTACAACTATATAGTACTATGTGCACATGTTTCAAACAATATTAATATAATCTGAAACTATTAATGTCATTATAAAAATAACACTCACTTTGTGCATTACTAAGATTATTTGATATGTACATACATTGATAGATAACACTTTTATCACACATTACTACACTTTTAAACATTATTATCAAATGTATTTTTAACTTTTAATCTTTAAATCAGTCGAAATGTTGCTGGAAAAATAAACAATTTTTTATCTTTGCAAACTAAGGTGTACATTAATGATACAAAACAAAATTTATGGCCAAACAATATCTTCAATCCAGTTAAGATAGTGTGAAACTCTAGTATATACTCCAGGTGTATTGACAATTGCGCAGCCTTGTCCGAAACTGGTAATACCTAGTACTTGAAACAAGCATTCATTTTTTGGATGGGGTATTTGTAAGGGGCCTCCTGAATCTCCTTGACAAGTATCTTTATTCCAACCACCGAGAGTATCTCCAGCACAAATCATACTTGGCATAATTCCATATGGTATCGCTATTGACATGGACTGATTGTATTTTAATGCACAATCTACGTTATCAACAATATTAAGAAGAGCCTTTTGCAGTTGATCATTCTCTTCTTGTGCATCTGAAGGTATTGAATAAGTATATTTATAATAGTATATTAAGTATAAAAGTATATTAAGGTATATTTTTTTAAAGAAATTTTAGTCTTGTTTGTTCATCAATACTTTGATCTTACCAAATTCTGTAGCTCCCCAACCACTGATCCATGCTTGCATAGGCACAGTATCATATTGTTGGTATAAACAAGCGGGTCTTATTTCATTGTTAAAGGCAACAGCTGTACTTAGCTTTACAAGAGCTATGTCAGCATACATAGCGGGAGGTTTATAACTTGGATGTCGTACTATCCTGTTGATCGTAGTTGTGATACCTTGTTGATTATTTCTTAAGTTAGATGTACCAATACGAGCATTTGTGGGGCTTCTATTTTGCAGAAGATAGTACTATTTAAATAATTTTTACATTAAAAGCTTAACATGATAAATAAGATGAAATAATACCTTGGCCCATAAGTACAGTGTGCAGCAGTAAGTACCCATTCTGGAGCAATAAGACTGCCTCCACATGAAAAAGTAAATGACCCATCTAAAGCTTTAATGCCTAAAGCAATCATGTGAGGAAATTCTCCAGGAGAAGCATCGATACCTCCGACAACAAGATGGTTTGTGGTCTTACATTTTTGATTAGTTATTGTAATCACCTCTGGATTTGTACCCACTAAAGACAATGCACTTGTTGTGCCTAAGATTTGTCTTCCATATTCCTCACATTCTAATACATAGAAATTATTAACAATTAACATTATAAATAACAAAGAAGGTTGTTTCACTTAGACATAAATACTTACTAAGTTCTGACTTTAATTTTGAATCTACGTATGGACTTATTATACTTGGAATTTTATCCATTGATACCTTCTTATTCTGCATACTTGTGCTAAGATATGGATTATTTATGGGAAATACCTGGAATATTGGAATATATGAAATACTAGTTGTACTAGAATCATGTGGTATGAAAGGATTATTATTAAAAGTAGATATATTAGCAATAGAGCTTTCTGATACCTTGAGTGGTCTGCTATTTACAGGTGTCTTGTTTAATTCAGTACTATTCCCATTATATGAAACGGACAACATTGAAATATTTGATAAGAAAGGATTCTTTTTATACATTTCATTATTGCCTGAATTATGAAGAAATGAATTATTGTGGATGTTATCACTTAATCTCCATGGCTCAAATTCTCTCTTATTTAAGTTTCCTAAAAATATATTCAACTATATTTATTTGTTAATTAAGGAAAAGAAAATAATTTATAATCAGGAGTAAAAAGAATTATAAGCAACTTTTCACGAGATCATGTAAAATACTTGAAGCAGAAAAATAGTATAAAGTATAAAATATAGTTAACCTGCTGTTTTCGAGGACACAATTAACGCTAAGCTAAATATTAAACATATAGTAAAAATGCTAAATTGGAGTGTCATTTCTGTAATGAGCACAAGTAATCTTTCCTGGTTCTTGAATTAAAATGGTATTATGGAAGGAAAAAGATCATTTGTACCGCTAACAAAATATTCGATAGATATGCACATGATTTTTCTACTGTTAACTTTAAGCTTCCATCTATCATTAAATTTCTATAATGGATCAGTAGTGATTACAAAATGATGCATTTATTAAGAATAGTATACGGATCCAACCACCATCACGGACGTACCATCAGTGTGTATAACTCAAAATAGCTTGCGATTGGCCAATTTGTGGATCCCCGTAATGCGATTCCCCATATCACGTGACTCTGTTTTAAGTCACAAATGTTAATGCTTTCTTATCGTAGAGGAATTTTCCTAATAGTTACTCTATTAATTTTTGTATTGTAAATACGATAATCGTGTTTGCTTCGATTTACATAAATCGAAAATCCAAAACAACTGGTTAGAAATGAAACCGAAATAACTTAGGGATTTTTTAAAAAATGTTGTATCTTTTTTGGTCCTTTAAAAATTTAAATCTCTTTAAGTCATATTTATTTGGCATGCTTTATAATATTATTGTTACTGCTGGTTTAAATAAAATGTTAAAAGTTTATAGCTTTAAAAGATCAAACCGAAGAGAATTACTCTCCAAGCAAAAGATCCATAGTCATTAGATAATTTCTAGACGATAAAATGTATTAAAAGGACTATTAAAAGTTATAGGTTAAATTATGTAGTAATTTATGGAAAGAATAATTTTATTATCTCTCATTATTAACCGTTATCTAACCGATGTTATTATTGCTAATCACATACTCCAGATACTATCATTATTGCTTAACAAAAGCAAATTATTATATGAACAAGAGCATACAGGGCATATATAAGGGTTATCACGTTAAAACTAGATGTCCAATCTGTCAATTGATAAAAGTTTGTGCGTGCAGAGTTCATTTTACTGTCGGAGATGCTCTATTACTTGATCTTTCTGTTTTGCCTGATCTCAGGCACAATTTCTGAAGATACTAAATCGCCGCGTATAGTGATCGTTGGTGCTGGAGCGTCTGGCATCGCGGCTGCTTCGAAATTGATCGAGAATGGTTTTGAAAATCTTATTATTTTGGAAGCCGAGAATCGAATCGGTGGACGGGTAAATACAGTGAAATTTGGTGAGTCTAGCTTTTACTAAGGTAGCAATAAGGTATTCGCAATTACAAAATAAGATTGATAGACTGTTTACGTTTGTAGACGAGTACGTGATCGATTTAGGCGCGCAATGGGTTCACGGAGAGAAGGGAAATGTTGCGTACGAATTGGTAGCTCCTTTGAACATTACAGATCATTCAAAACCATTTATTGATGAAATATACGCGTCTACTGGTGAATTACTTGATCCTAGAATCACAAAGAACATTACGGATACTTACCTATCTTTTGGACGCACTAGTCCGGAGATGTCGGATGATGAGTGTCAGCATTCCGTCGGCGAATGTCTAATATACAAGTACGAATTTTATACATTTATATCGTCGCTTCATGAATGTATTCAGGATAAAAAGATTCAAATGAATATATCGTAATTGTTTTATCAGAAATTTATCTTGAATGTAATTCATAACTGTACGAACCAGGTTATATAGTATTCGAAAGATCGCAAAGTTGAGAACAAGCAAAAGACAAGAAGAAAATATTATTTAATAGTAACATTATATTGGTGCGTGTAAAAATTGTTGTTATTGTATTATTTACATATATATTATTTATAGTTTTATAATATAATTGAATAATATATAATATCATAATAAGAATTTTTATATTATCTGTTCGAGAATTTTAAATAGGCGTTATTATGTGCCTGTCCTAAATCCATATCTAAAGTGACGCGCATATCTTACCATATATTTTATACATTGATCTAAAATGACTTTACATTAGATTCAAAGACAATTTTGAGATGTTTCCGGAATTAAATGAAACGCTACAGGATCAAATATTGTGGCTGTTGAATTTAATGGAGACTAGTTTTGATCCTGCCGATGACTGGTACGATATCGCAGCGAAAACATATACCGATTATAGTACGTGTGAGGGTGATCTGTCGATCAATTGGAGGAAACGAGGATATGGTACTATTCTCGATATATTAATGGTTGGTGTTTATTATCTTACGACAATATATTTTATTCGTTGAACATGCTTATTTACCGTAAATTTCTTAAATAGAAAAGATTTCCAAATCCGGAGGATGAGTTACCTGTGCTAAACAAAACTATACTTAATGCTGAAGTAACGAAAGTCGATTAC
This sequence comes from Bombus soroeensis, assembly GCA_014737365.1. NCBI lineage: Eukaryota > Metazoa > Arthropoda > Insecta > Hymenoptera > Apidae > Bombus > Bombus soroeensis. Next base: position 190,331 of record JACXIL010000029.1, on the reverse strand, counting down.
TCCAGTGACGATAATACCGTGAAAATAACAACGCTCGATGGAAAAGAATATATAGCCGATCATGTCATCATGACACCTTCTTTAGGAGTACTTAAAGCACAGCACGAAACTCTTTTTAATCCTTCATTGCCGGAATCAAAAATTAAGACTATTAAGGTATATTTCCTTTTTTCCCAGAAAAAATTAAAGTTTAATTAACGATATTTAACTTTCGTTTTAGGGACTGGGATTTGGAAATGCTTGTAAAATATTTTTAGCCTTCGATGATATTTGGTTTACTCCCACAGAAACGAACAACGCAGGATATAGAATTTTGTGGAGTAAAGAAGAAAGGGAGAAGCTTGAGAGTGATGTAAGATTTTAAAGTTGCGCTACAAACGAATATGTTAATTTAGTTGTATATAATATATGCATAAATTATGTTTTTATTTTGTTTAGCCAAAAACGAGGTGGATACCTTACACAGCAGGCTTTAACTTTGTTGAGCACAAGCCTCGTTTATTGCAAGCATGGGTATCTGGAAGAGGTGCGCGATTAATGGATGACCTCACTGATGACGAAATTTTTGATCAAACAGTACAAATATTAAATAATATGTTGTTGAAACATTATAATGTCACTAGACCAATAGCGATGATAAGGTACCATTTTTTCAGCTTCTATCTATTCTTATCTCTGTCTGACGACATTCATTTTGTTTATAGGAGTAAATGGCATCAAAATAAGCATTTCCGGGGTACATATAGTTATCAGAGCATAGATTCTATAAGGATGAACTCTACCGCGAAGGAGTTATCAGAGCCAATTATGAAAATGGGAAAACCCGTAAGTTTTATTTAAACAATTTAAAAAAAAATGGATACCAGATTACATATTGTTTCATCTGTTTCTTTTAGGTAATTCTATTCGGAGGTGAAGCTACCAACAAAAACCACTACTCTACAGTACATGGAGCAATTGCCGCTGGGTGGAGAGAAGCTGAAAGATTAATAAATCTTTACGACAATTAATAGTATACTTGAAAATGCAATGACAAAATAATACATTTTATTTAGGTAAAATTGTTCATAATTACAAATATATAGATAAATTTATTAGATTCTACTAACATTTAACTATGTAACTTGAACAATAAACATGATACGATGAAAATTATGTATGTAATTGTACAATATAAAACATAAGAAATTTTTATTAAGTTTGAAATATATGCGCGGGTGTTTTCATATTACATATGTACAGCGACTGTGTGCGACTGTACCCACATATTTCAAAGTACTTTCATTCATATTTCTTAGAAATTTAAAATTATGTATAATTAATTCTTAACGACGTGATGTCGTAAAAAAGTTTGTGCTTGTTTTACTCCAGTATCGTAAGCACCATGCGTCGTAGAGTAAAACTTCTCGTGCGTTGCTTCACCAGCAAACATAATGATAGGCACATCCTAAAATAAATTAATTTTCGTTGCATCGAGTATTTCATAATCAAGTGTGTTGATTTTTCTTACCTTATTATCGTATTCTTTTGCCTTGCCCCATATCGCCTCTGCTAAACTGTGTGGCGTAATGCCATTCGCGTCACATCTTGTTGTAATATGACTATAACTGCCACGAATATACTTATTTGCATTCCACTGAGTCCTTAAACATTTTTTTACTGGTGATATCTTATCAGATCTTAAATAATGTTTAAGTAAATTTTCACAGTCCGTTGCGACCTGCTGTTCGCTTAAAGTTTCAATAATATAAGCTCCGCGTCCACCAACCCAACCAAGGAGTACACCTTCGTGATTTGGCAGAACATCGAAACCCGTCAGATCTCTAGTCCATATAGCCAGATTTTTATTACAAAATGCTCCTTCTTTCCAAAGTAATTGAAACCCTTTGGTACCAGGTTTCCACCAAGGAACACCAAAATCGAGGAAAACCTTATTTATTAAACCGAAACCTAAACATTCGATTGCCTGGCTGAAGAGATTCGGTAAGGGGGGAATGAACATCTTCTTACAATTCTCTTTTAAATAACCAAGAGAGCAGGTAATTATTGCACAATCCGCAAGAATACGGGTATTGTTAGAGATATTTATAATAAGTGGGGAATTGAAATCATTATCTATTACTTGTTGCCACTCGATGGAATCAACAGAGGTATTTAGGAATAAATTTTCTTTACCCAAACTATCGGCGATAAGTTTGGGTAAAGCCGTATATCAGGATTTAAAAGACACGTGTTCTGGGCCGCCGACAAACTATAAAAGAAATAGTTAGCGTTATTAAATTTTCCCGTACAAGTTCAACATTACAACTGACACGTATTCACCTTAAATTTCCCCCAATACTTCGTGGACAGTTCATCAAGTGTGAAACAAGCATTATCTATTACAAGAAATCTAACATTCCAATCAAAAATTTCCTTCTTTATGGTTCTTATTGCTAATGGGTCATTCCTTTTATGTAAATGTTTATTGAGAGAATTTCTTAAAACTGCATCGATATTTTCAAACCCTACTTCGATATCTTTGTTTTCACAATCTTCGCAATCTTCTAATGTAGTGCGAACAAGATCATCTATCTCATCTATCAAGGCTTCATCTACTTTACAGCCATTATTGCGAATAAAAATTCCTTGACCATCTTGACATTGTATATCTGAGAGTAAATCATGTTCATAACATAATTGGGCTAACTGACTTTGATCACCGTGCACAAACTGCGCCCCATATTCTATCCAAGCTTTATTCCATGGAATAGATCGAATTCGACCACCGATCTCATTTTGCGCTGTGAGAAAATAAATAGTAAATACCATACTTACTGGATGCAATTCCGATATGACGTTTAATTACCTTCGATTAATAGATAATCTTTGAAATCTGCTTCGTCTAATGTCTTCGCAGCCGCTAATCCCGCAATGCCTGCACCTACTATTACAAGTTTCGTTCTTGTTACTTTTTGGCTTGACGCATTCACTGCCCTTTCCAGCTTATCGAAGTTGTTTATGCAACCACGTGTTCTACGCGATTAGAATTGTGATTTTTCTTTTTTTTATTCAATTTTGACTTTTTGTTTACAATTGTAATCAATTTTTAACATGTATGTACGAATTATTACTATATACAAATTTAAATAATTAACAAATATAACAATATCATAATCTTCTATCAAGAAGGAAAATTACCTAATTAATAGAAAAATATGTTACTTACTGCTTGTAAATCGATAGTAGCAAAATCAACAATGCAGCAAGAATAGACATGCATGCATTTTATTTATTTATTGCTAAGTGTGGAATTTAAATGTTAAGTTTCTTTTTGTTAGAGGAATAAAATAATAAAAATAAATGGTTATTGATTAAATCAATACACTGGAAATATACATTTAATGTTTATATAAAGAATGTTTTTTAAAATGTAAATCATCAAGTAAATCTATAATTTACCGTGGTCCCTTATGAAGAAATGTGGCTCTGGTTAGAGCTGAGGCTTTAACCGCCTAAGAAGCATGCTAATCAATAGAAATAGAATATATGATTCAATATAAACACTTTTAATATAAATTAGCTTTTTCATTCATACTACTTTTTCAGATTGAAGAATAAGTAAAAGAAATTAATGAAAAAAAGGACAAATATAATTGTCATAGATTATGCAGATTATCTTTGTATGTGTGCGCGCCTAAATATTATTTTTAAGATTAAAAAATAAAATAGATATGATTGCATAAGACACAAAGTGTGAATTACAAATTTAAAGATGTAAATTATATTGGAAAATAAAAATCAAATCACACAGAATCTTTTAAGCCATGCGATGATCACAAAAGTAAGCTTATTTTAGAACTTTAGTTACTGTTTAATCATCTACCGAATCATTATGTATAAGTAATAACCTTTTATCTCAACTATAATGAGTAATCAGAAAGACTGTATTATTTTACACCGTAGTTACCCAAATATCCCAAATAAAATTGGAATACTAATTATATATGTAAAAGTTATAAAATTTACCTATGAAAATCTATTATTCTATCAGCTTCTCTGAAACCCGTTTCAACTGCGCCATGCACAGTAGAATAATAATGTTCATGTGTCGCCTCTCCAGCGAAGAGGATTATCTATTGAATAAAAATTATTAAAAAATCTGATACCCATTTTTTCTTAATTATTCAGTTAATGGAAATACATACAGGTTTCCCATCAGCTAATATAATAGGTTCAGCTAAATCTTTCGTTTTCACGTTTAGCTTTTCAGTTGTTATACTTTTAAAGGTGTACGATCCACGGAAACATTCATCAGTATACCATGATGATCTACAAATAATATAATACATATTAACATTAGAATACCAAAAAAGGGAATATTACAAATTATTACCTAATCATTTGATCAAATTTTGGAATATTATACGTTTTACTCAAAAACGTTTCTAGTAATAAATATAGTCCATCAGATACATCATTGTCAGACAGTAACTCCATTTGTTTTGCAAATTTACCAGAGATCCATGCACATAGTACACTTGGTTGATAATCCACAGAAATAAATGCAAACACATCACATAGCCACTCATATTCCTACATCATATATGATGAATATATTTAAGAACCGATACTGATAATGTTTATCAATATTAAAGGATATAACTGTATACTTGTCCATACTTGTCCATAAGATTTAATAAATTCTTCTTTATCTTCCTTAGACCATATTAAACTAAAACCTGCACACTCTTCTTGCCACCATCTATGTGGGAATTCCAAGAACACTTTATTTACAGTTCCAATATTTAAACCCTAAATAACATATTACAATTGTGTTTTAAATTAAGTGCATACCAAAAAGTAGAGAAATTTCCATATTAACCATCAATGTTAAAGTTTTACCGTGCCTTTATTGCATGTTGCTTTGTTCCAGGTAAAGGTGGAGTGAACATTGTATTGTGTTTCTCTTTCAGAACACCAAGAGATGCGGTAAATATAACATGAGATGCTTTATATGTTGAACCATCTTTTGTTTTTACAATTATATTATCATCTGAAGTATAGTCAATATTATAAACATCTTTGTTAAATTCTATTTTTTCTATTATAGGCAATTTATTTTTTGCATTTGATATTTTTTGCTGAAATAAAAGAAAAATGGACTATTGCTATATATACGTATATAATGTAATTATTACTGATATAAAATATACATACAGATAATAAAGCAAATAATGTTCTATAGCCATGACTCTTCCAATTGAGTACAAGATCTCCATCACAAGCCCAATAATTTACAATTTCTTTGGCAGAAACATCAAACCATGAATCACTACATTGAATGGAATTATCAAATTTATGTATCCAATCTAGTAATTGCTCGGCTTTATTGCGACTAGTAAACGGATTTTTGTCAAATGTTTTATAAAATCTGAAATATTTAATTTAATTTAATTCAATTCAGTTTCTTATTACAGCGATCGGAAGAGATTTTGAATCTTAGCGGTAAAATTAGGCCGGATGTGAGTCATTAACCTTGAAATGAGAAAGAGAGAGGAAACCATAGTGCATTTATTAAAATTTGTACATTAAGTATAATTTTTTGTATTGTGCTTTATAAAACTATTGTATTACGTTACAAATTATGAATGATTTATTTCTCTCTGCAAAAAATGTGACACAGGAAAATAAATTATATATACTTTATAAACATGTTTGCAAAATGGTAAGAATTATTACTGAATTAGTTTTATAAAAAAAAATATGTTTTAATTGTTTATAAAACATTTTGTATTTCAGCAATGTTGATCCTGAATTGGAAGAGTTGAGAAGAGAGGTTGATGGTCCTCCAAATTTAGATACCGTAGCATTAAATATTCAAAGAGCTACAGCACATATTCATGCTTCTTATCTATTCGAAGAGATTGGAAAAACCACATTGCAAAAATTATGTTTATTACTAAGTTCTACTGCAACAGGGAAAACTTATAATGGGTGGCAAGAATTTGCTGCACATATGGGCTTAACAATGGAACAAATACGTGTATGCATATAATATTTAATGATGGTTTTATTGAAAACTGTTTCCTTAGCTCTTTTTTTACAGTGTATAGATTATGATTTTAAAGGCCTGCAAGATCCAACTTATTATGTATTACTAACGTATGTGCAACATGCTGAGGCAACTATAGATAAGATTTTGAGTGTTTTACAAAGAATGCATCGTTTTGATATAATTAATCAAGTAAAGGATGATATTTCTGATCTAATTAACAGAATTTCACAAAGTACTATGGAAAATGGTATTTTAATATTTATCATAGAAGCAGTAGGAACCTTTTCTTTCAATTTAGCTTAGATAAATGTTTTTATTTGTATAGAATCAATCATGAGACCAAATAATGTACCAAGAGCTCCATTAGTATTAACTCCAATTAATTTTGTATATAATATACAAAGACATAAATCAGTCTCTGAGCATGTTATACAAGATAATTTAAAAAAGGTATTATAGAATATTTGTGATGAATGCCTTTACATCAATATAAATTGACATTTTTTGTTTATCTTCATGATAGACTAAAAAACCATATGGCTGTAAAGTTATGTTAACATTTGCGGATGATGGTTCAGAAACTGCACAGCATATAGCAAGAATATTCAGGTCTAAGGAGCCAAAAATTGGAGTTCTCATACTTCAAGAACAGGAAAATTATGTATATAGTAGAGCAGAAGAGTTTATAGATGATTGTTTTAAACAGGTAAAACAATTTAAATGTCTCTAGATTGAAAAATTTGATTCAATTTAATTACTACTAATTACTAACATTTAGGTGAACTTTATTATACCTATATTAACACTAGGATATATGGAAAGAATAAATAATTCTAAGAAAATCTATACTGAAGACCAAAATAAGTTAGATGCAAAGTACATAAAATATATATATTCTCTTTTAAGATATGAATATGTGAGAAGTCAATGCATTAATTCCCGTGTAAGGTAAGTTTGTCAAAGATTACTGTTTATACTGATGTATTTACATAAGTATTTCTCTTTTTAGGTGTATAGTTCCTGATAAAGAAGTTTTTACAGTTGCAACAACAAATTTGCATCCAACTTTGCAAGCATGGTTTAGAGAGAGTGACATTGATGCATTTGTTAAGAACATTCTTTTAAAGAAATGTTCAAAATAAACTTGTATAATTTAATAAATAATTTTAATTTTGTATATAATAAATAATACATTTTAAACCTATTTATATACTCACTGATTTATAAAATATTCCCCATATGACTCTGAATTATGTATATCATCCGATATATTTTCAGAAATATCATAGTATATTTTTAATGTTTCTATACTTTCTTCTTTTGAGAGAATTTCACCCTTTGCAGTAACAAATAAGTGTTTATCGAATTCATTAAAGCATTTTGACGAATCTAATAGTTTGTGTGGATAAGCAAGATCAAAAACAACATTCCCCTGTTCACCATGAACCCATTGTGCACCTAATTCCACTACATTGTCCGCTGAAAATATAAAATTACAATTGCTTTAAAAATAAGCGCGTTTCTTTATCCTATGCAACAGAAATTGAACTTTTGTGTATGAATGTTTAATGAACGTACAATAGGAACAGAAATAATTTACTTACAAAATTCTACTGTATGTATTCTACCACCGATCCGATCTTTTCCTTCGAGAATTGTAATATTTTTTAATCCCTTTTCTATTAATCTAGATGCCGCAGCAATACCCGCTGCTCCAGCACCAATGATTATTATTTTTGGATCTTTAAACATTGTATTGTTTTAACAACGTTTTGAAGTAGTAGATTGTAATTAGTACACTATGAAATCGTTATCATATGTACATAATTTATTCGGTATTTAATCTTTTTAATTAGTATAACAATAAATACGATTAGTTTTTAAATAACCATACTAAAAACGTGTCCGACGTAACTATCAATTCGTATTATCTGGTATTGTCAGTATCATGCTCTGATCAGCTGATTTGATGTAATCCGGAAGTGCATAGCGCCACAAATAGTATAATACAAAATTTTCATCCTTATACAAAATGCTAATGAATTCGTGGGTCAGTTTTCGATAGTGATTCTAAACACCGAAATGAATAATTAAACTTGATATGTGAAAAAATCGATTGAGACTTAATGTTCAAGTTATAAGTAATTGAATTTTGCACTAGAATTTCATCATTTCTCATTAGTAAACTGTAGATTTTTATGCATTTATAGGAAACTAGTACATACAAAATTACACATAATGTAGGTAGCATGAAAAAATATGTAATATATCCAAAGTATACTTAGTGGTTAGTGTATTTCACCCTCACGGTACAATGTCTGATGATGTCCTAGTATGTTGCTGATTCTCTTCCTACCAGCCGTTAGGTTTCGTCTGTTCATCGTGCTTTTCCGGCTGGACTTTTCCCGGGGTCTTTTATCTGACCTCGTATCATTAGGTTTACAGCTCAGGGAGGACATGTAATTCGAAATTTTCTAAAGAAGGGATAGGGCCGAACCATAAACGGACAGCCACTCAAAATTCTGAACAGTTATAATTAGTAGATTCACAGTCTACCTTAGTATATACTATTCACAGTATACCTTATTTCCCGGTAACAAAAATTCATTTTGCATCGGATCGAATTTGGTATATATTAGGTATAAATTAAATGTCGATAATATGAACGTTTTAAATATTGATAAATCGATTCATTTTTCGATGTGAAGCAATCGAGTATTGAGTATGGAGTATCGAATCTGAATTTAATGTAAACAACTTTCAAAGTGTTTCTTTATTATTAATATTAACTTTTAATAGAATCATCAAGAATAAAATAATTCATATTATCTAAAAGTACTTTTAAAATATTGATAATGGTGGTAATACGAAATGTTCACTGAATATATTACTTCGCTCTTTTAAAGTTTGGGAATACAATTATATGGAATATAGGTTATGTGTGGATTCTTTAGTAATACTAGAGAATAGAGATATATCTGTGATCATATAAATTATTCGTTTGAATCGTCTTTGAATCTTAAAATATTTGAAGTATTTAATTGTGTAAAAAATGGCACAAGATAAAGGAGATCCTCCACGAAAGGTTATTTTACTATCTGATATTTTATCTTTTATTAGTTATATATCTCTAAAATTTCTCTAACTAATAAATTAATAAATGTTTCTTAATATAGAGATACAGAAGAGAAGGAGACAAGGAAAGCAGTCCCGTGGAAACAGATGACGATTATGTTCCTTATGTGTCAGTTAAAGAACGTAAAAAATATCAATTAATTAAGCTTGGTAAGCTTGGACAACTTAAAGATGAAGCTGCTGCTGGTATTATTGGGAAAAGTAGCAGTGAGAATGAAAAGGATGATGCAGATGATGATGATGGACAAGTATGGGGAAGAAAGTCGAACATTTCTTTGTTAGATCAACATACCGAATTAAAAAAATTAGCAGAAGGTAACTGTGTATGGCATACTTCACGAAATAAAAAATTTTCAATAACTTAAATTAACTGATTCGTAAAATATTTTAGCTAAGAAGGAAAGTGCTATGGAGAAACAGTTGAAGGAAGAAGAAAAGATCCTAGAGAGTGTAGCAGAAAATAAAGCTTTAATGGGTGTAGCGGAATTAGCAAAGGGTATTCAATATGAGGACCCAATAAAGACCAGTTGGAGACCTCCAAGAGCAGTTCTTGCTGCAGGAGAAGCAAGACATGAAAGGATTAGGAGAAAACTTAGAATTTTAGTAGAGGGAGATGATGTACCACCACCATTGAAAAGCTTCAAAGAGATGAAATTCCATAGAGGTATACTGAATGGTTTGGAACAGAAAGGTATCGTTAAACCCACACCAATTCAAGTTCAAGGAATACCAACAGTGTTAGTATACATTTATTGCATATTTTTAGTCATGTTTCTGTAAAATATAAAGTATTTATTTTTTCCTTTTTGTAGATTATCAGGTCGCGATATGATTGGCATTGCTTTCACTGGTAGCGGTAAAACATTGGTATTTGTATTACCTATTATAATGTTTTGTCTAGAACAAGAAGTGGCTATGCCATTTGTGAGAAACGAAGGACCATATGGTAATACTATATTGTGATAATATAAAAAATAAAATATTTAGAAAATGATATTAAATAATATAATGATATTGAATATGTCGTTTATCCCCTTTCAGGTTTAATCATTTGTCCGTCTCGAGAACTAGCGAAACAAACTTACGATATTATTCGACATTATACGAATACTTTACGACAAGCAGGTTGTCCCGAAATACGCAGCTGTTTAGCAATTGGAGGTGTACCTGTATCAGAATCTTTAGAAGTTATAAACAAGCAAGTATTCTGCCAACACTTTGATTTTTCTTATTTCGATATTTCTTTCGCATTATATAATCTTTCCTTTCATTATAGAGGTGTCCACATTATGGTGGCAACTCCTGGAAGACTAATGGATATGTTAGATAAAAAGATGGTAAAACTTAGCGTGTGTCGTTATCTGTGTATGGACGAAGCCGATCGTATGATCGACATGGGTTTTGAAGAAGATGTGCGAACAATTTTTTCGTTCTTTAGGGTAAACATACTTTGTTATATTTTTATTATATTAAAAATTGTTTGTACTACATTTGAGCATATATTTCATATAGGGTCAGAGACAAACGTTGCTGTTTTCCGCAACTATGCCAAAGAAGATTCAAAATTTTGCGCGTTCCGCTTTAGTAAAACCTGTGACGATTAATGTTGGTCGCGCAGGTGCAGCGTCTATGAATGTAATACAAGAAGTTGAATACGTCAAGCAAGAAGCTAAAATCGTGTATCTCCTGGAATGTTTACAAAAAACTCCCCCACCTGTACTTATATTTGCCGAGAAAAAGCAAGATGTTGATGCTATTCACGAATACCTATTGCTAAAGGGCGTTGAAGCGGTAGCAATACATGGTGGAAAAGGTATATTCAATTTTAATGCAATAAATATCATCAAGTATGTTTCTAGCGTTTAAATTGTGTAATTACTTTTTTATAGATCAGGAAGAAAGATCACGTTCTGTAGAAGCTTTTCGTGAAGGCCGGAAGGATGTATTGGTTGCAACGGATGTTGCATCCAAAGGTCTCGATTTTGCCGATGTGCAACACGTTATAAATTACGATATGCCGGACGATGTTGAAAACTATGGTAATTTAGTATGTTTCTATTAAATTATTAAGCAATGATTAATTACTTAAATAATCAATTTTTATGTATAGTGCATAGGATCGGAAGAACTGGGCGTTCTGGACGAACTGGAATAGCAACAACATTTATTAACAAAGCAAATGACGAGTCTGTGTTACTGGATCTTAAACACTTGCTTATGGAAGCAAAACAAAAGGTTCCACCATTCTTGCTGGAACTTTGTTCAGAGAATGAAAAATACCTCAATTTGGGAGGTAAAACGATTGCAGATAACATTTACATTTTCTTTTTTATTGAGAAGGAGGAAATAAACCGTGTTTTTTTTATTACATTTCAGATGAGCGTGGATGCAGTTATTGTGGCGGTCTTGGTCACAGAATCACAGAGTGTCCCAAACTGGAAGCTATCCAAAATAAACAAGCTTCGAATATCGGACGCCGTGATTACTTGGCCAGCAATGCAGCTGACTATTAAACGCGCATCTTCGAACTGGAATATTTTGTACATATCTTTTAAAAAATAGTGATTTCTTTATGTAATATCGTATTTTGTATAAGGCATTAATTTTGTAAATAGTCTTACAAAATTTGTATTTATAATTAAACATTGATATCATCTCACTCTTTCCTCGATATTGCATAATTCCTGCTAGCTTTAAACGCGATGCTTTTATGTTTTCTCTGTTCATCAATTTGGCACACGATACGCACAAAGATAGAAATTTTTCAACAGAAACTCCGTCTGAATTGACCTGAATAATGATTAGGGGGCAAAATGGGAAGGGGGATGACGATTTCACGAGGATCAAAAATCAGAAAGCTGATGAAATAGAGGCACGGCGAAGGATAATAGAGAAAAGTGCCGAAAAGAAGCGAAGATTACGTCAGCAGCACATTGAACGCAAAGAAGCATTAGAAGCGGAAAAACTACAATATGCCAAGGCGGCTGGTGATGTAAAAATTCGGCAACTTAAACGCACGCAGCGACTAGTCGAGGAGCTTGCACGTCGTAAACGTAAAAGCGCAATTTTCCTTTAACTCGTTGTTAGACTGCTGGTGTATATGCATTCATGGAAAATTAGAAGCTGCAAAGATGCACAAAATGCATATAATATGCAAACATATACAAAATATGCAAAATACAATGCTCTCTATAATGTTTTATGCTTATATGTTTAATGATTATTATGACTATAACATCTATATGTTTGTAATTATATCCATAAAAATATGAATTTGCATAAATAGCCACAGTCTATTAATTATAAATTTACTTACTGTGCACTTATTAATATAATACAGATGTCGAACTGCAAGAGTCATTAAAGAGTAGAAAGATAAAATCTACTGTTCCATCTGTATGTAACGAAGCATTGGAGAAGAAACACGCAGAATTGATAGAAAAGAAGACTCAGGATGAACAGATACAAACTTCTAACCTGTCCAGCCCATGGGATGTCGAAGAAGATTTTGAGATAAAGCAGCGGCAGAAGAAATTAAGTTACAAAAGAGATCTCCAGAACCAACTCCTAGATAATCGACGGAGACTGCGTGAGAAAGAAGAGGAGAAGCATCGCGAGCGAAAAATAATGGAAGAAGTTGGCGAGACGATGCACCAAGAAAATTTGGAAGCGGAAAAAAGGAAGAAAGAAATAGCTTCTTTGATGGAAGCTGAGAAGGATGCTTTTTTAAAAGCTCGACGATTTTGGAAAGAGAAGAGAAGAGAGGTTCTGAAGCAGGAACACGACGAGATTTTGCGAATCATCGCTAAAAGGGAGGCTTTGCAAAAGAGGGAAGCTGAAGGAAAGGTTCTACGAAGACGTTCATTTATTGGCACTGAATTTTATCTTAACAACGCATCTGTCTTATTTAGGCTGATACTCAGGCAGCTAAGGATGCTATGTTAGAAAAGATGATGAGTAAATTGATGGAAGAAGAGCATAAACGAATAGAACGAGAAGAAATTTCCAGGGAATTGTATTTGGTAGAGAAAGAACGCAAACTGGCGGGTGAAGCGATTAAACTGGCGATGAAAAAGAAACGTACTGCGAGACAACTTTTAGAAGAGATGGTGAGGTTATGGTTGCATTGCGGAATTTTTCTTTTTCATTGCACATTATCTTTTTATACAATACGCGTAAGAAATGTAACATCGTGTATAAAGATTGTTAGAGGCTGTAAAATGAATAGGCAAAAACTCAGAGAGCTGTGGCTGAAAGGAAAGCGAAAGAAAATGCGATCGACGCTGCTTTCGCTAAGTATTTGGCAGATGAACGAAAGAAACAGGAGGAAAAGGAAGATCAAAAGGAGCAAGCACGACGTGAAAAAGGTATGTAAATCATCGTTGATATCAAAGATATAACATTTGACACGAAACGAACCAACATGGGTAAGTTCTGCTATATTTTATTTGTAGTCGTTCAATATAGAAATGAATTGCGTGAGGCTATAGAGCAAAATAAAATGCAACGTTCGAAGGATGCAGGAAAGATAAAGAAAGATGAACCTAATATTAACGAAACTAAGTGTTATTCGGAATCTAATTTGGAAGCAGTGAAATTTCAGGAAACAAAGAACAATGTACTTTAAATAGAAACACTGAAGATGAAATTAAATTTTTAATTCTACAGCTATTTATTGGTATACAGATATATACAATGATGCGCGAAAACCATCGCTCTCGCGGTTCTTGCGGCTCTCGTCATTTATACAAAGTCCGTGTAAAAATACAGCAGCCCCATCTTATATTGGATATTAAGTACGTGATAAATTAACAGTCTCGCCTCGGGCGTGTCCAGTATCGAAAAATCGGACGGGAACAGCTAACTAACGAGTTTCGTTCTGCCGATCGGATTTTTCTTGGCAATCGAGGCAATTCTCGAGCGATTTCTTCTACCATTTTTACCCCTTCCATTTGCAATTTTTCACTTTCGATTTATAACAATTGTCATGTAATATCAAAACGATCGTTTCAATTTCTTTTTTCCTTCTTTCTCTGTTTCTCTCTCTTTCTCTTTCACTCTGTGTTAAAACATCTTCGGCATAAGAAGGGGTTGAAGTAGCGAAACAAGTAGCACTCGAGCATTAAGAATAACTATAAGTACGAACGTTAGTTTTCTCGGTGACTGGCTAGTCGCCATAGTCGCTTACAAACTAATTTGATCGGTCAATCGTTCTCATCTTTTCTTTAAATGACGAGTAAATCAATATATCTATCGTTAAAACATTATACACTCGGAAATGTTACAGTAATATTCGGAAATGAACTCGTGAAACGCATTCCTGAGATCGTAGAGAAACTCTTTTCTCGGAAGATCGTCGTTCAATGGATGATCGTGATGATCGTAAACTTTAGAAACTGAATACTATTATAAATTGTCTATTTGTATTCCTTATACGCTATGTGAAATCCGTATTTCCACGTATCGAAATTGCATCTCGACGAATGGTCCTGACCTACGGCTCTTTCTTCCAGCAAATTAAAGAACCTCTAAGGAGAATTTCTTAAGTACGAAGCGATAACGAGGGAGGGAATTAGGCGACATGGCCACTGGCTCAGAACCGGTCAAGTTTACGAATTTAACACAGATTGGTCTTAAAAGTAAAATCACATTTCCTTTGATAACCCATTTGCCTACATCGACTCGCTACTCTTGTTTTCTCTTTCGACTGACGCGGTTTTCTACGCGTCGTTTCTTCTAATTTTTCTCTAAGAGAAACGAAGGAGGGAAGATGGATCCAACAATTTCTTAGCCAGTCGGAAACTGTAGTCGCACTAGTTGGTGCTTCTCTGTTTCGTTTAATAAATAGTACCGACTATTCGAGTAAACGTTTCTGACTAAATAATAATCGCTTACGATTTACGTAATATTAGGCCAATGGGTTAATTAAATATTAGTCGCGTAACATATATTGAACGATCGACTCTCAGAGATTGCAGAGGCTCGATCGCAATCCGCTTACGCCTGTTAAACGTGTATATAAATTCACGTAAAAGTAAAATCACATAGTCTTACGATTTAAGTACACGTACGCACGTATGTATACACACAAGCAGATTTTTGTTCATTTATTCGCAGCAATCGGCAAAATACTCTACTGGTTTTAATCAGAGGTGGGCAAACGAAGCGTGTCTCGATGGTTCTTTCGCGTTATAACGATATACACGTATCATTTTACGCGTAATTCCCTCTTGTACGATACGTTATGGCAGTATTTATCGCAGCGTGTTTTACATTAATGAACAACGAAAAAATAGATTTGCCCACCTCCGTCCCTTAACGCTAATAATATCTCATCAACGGTGAACAAATCTGGTCAGAAATTTCCTGTTGCTCTTCGTCAACGAGATCGATCACGACGCTTTCTCTCGGCGTCTTAACGATGATACAAGCGTTTTTTTTTTTTTTTTAACACATAACTCTCGCAAGTCTCTAGTACGTTTCGCGGAAGCTATTCTTCTTGTTTCACGAAACCATAAATGTTACCGGATATTTCAATAATGCTTGCGATCGATAAGATCTTTATATGGTGGGTCAAAGTAATAGAAGCATCTGGTAAATGCTAGAGTATTCAGAGAGAACACCGTTTCTGTGGAGTGGAATGAATCGAAGCAAATAACAAATAACATTAACAAACGTTAGAGTAAGAACAAGTAGTTTCAACGAGGGAAATAAGAGGAACATAGATTCGATTGAATAGAAAGAGATTTGGAGGAATCGTTGGAATGTTCGACGACAGAATCGTTTCGTTAAGCGATATTGACTAATAGCACCGCAGAATAGTAATGGTAAATCATCTCAATACGATTAAGCTACGACCGTTTTCCCAGTAGCGTAGACAATCTCTGAATACACACTGGGAGGAATGAAACTCATGGATATATAGCGGAGAACGCGTGTCTTTAATTCTCGTATCTTTTATACAGTCTCAAAAATATAAATAGCTCAACGAGAGTCTTGCCATCACTTATCCACTGGAAATGCAAATAATCCGGCAAGTTTTACACCGCGGTTAGGAATTGCCGGCGAATAGGAACCATGAGAATAGTACGTTAGATTAACAACAGCAAGTGCAGGCAAAAAGTATCAAGTTGACGATAGACGATCTTTAAAGAAACTCAAAAAGGATAGACTAGCTTCAACTATCAACCGCGATTTACATTCTCAAAGATTCTTCTCTTTTTTTTCCAAGAGAAACTTCGATTCGTCGCTAGATCACGAATTCCATAGCAAATCGTGTGTCTGCTGACTTCCTGTTTGTCTCACGAAAAACCATCACCAAGGAAAAGCAAGAAGTTTTCTCTTCGATCGCGAGATTCTTGTCGCAAGTTTCGAACAGCGGTGTACTATAGGCACGATATAGTAATAGTTTTAAGTATTTTTCTTTCTCCCACTCTTTCTCTCCGTTATTCGTTTCCAAATAAGACGATACATCACTCTAAAGTCGCATCTCACATCGATCGAACGCTGATCCCTGAACTGTTATTAAAGCTGCGATCGCAAACGAATCGTAATCTCGTGTTTCCGGAGAAAGAACAAATTTTTCTGCGCGCTTTTCGACAGGCGAAAATAGGTCTGTGACATCGATACGTCGATGCGCACGGCTGCGGTTAGTCTTCTCTTTTTTTTTTTTTTTTTTAAGTGAAATTTGGCCCCTTTTCTTTGGAAGAAGAAAACTTGGCTTGGATCGTTCAACTAGCACTTCCATAGAACGCGGATCGTTTCGGTGATTGATCGTTACATCGTAACACGAATTTAACGATTCACGAGGTGAATTATTCTGAACATACGACAGATATGTCGTCTTATTACTAGGAAGACGTGAAAAAGAGCGAAAGCGTACGCCATATGTGTATGCGTGCTCCTCGTTATTAGATACCGATAAAAAAATAAATTCCAGCACAGTAGAACGGAAGAAGCTCATTTAGGGTTGCGTCAACGTTTATGAAAACACGCCCAGCAGCCATTAGACTAATACGATAAAACGGTTTGGTTCTTCGAAGTTCGATTTCACTAATAATAAATACCTTCTTGTTTTGATTCTTTATTCTGCCGAGCGTTTTCTAAGGATCGACCAGAGCGGTTAATTATATTTATCATTAGCGAAACTGAGGCTGAACCACGGGATAGCATGTAAAAGGTTTTCACATGTACCTATCCTTCGCGACTTCGGCGGACGGGATTCTTCGACGTATCGATTTCTTCGATACAGATCTTTTTTCTAAAAAGATTCCTCTAAATAATGAACAGATCTAAGCGTCTCTGATTCACCGTGGTCACGTGTCCGAGAAGAGGAACTCGCTCTCTGACAGTAACACTTCGAGATCGGAAGGAACAGTATGGAGATCAGAATTGGCCGGCTCAGGTAAATCACCCGCACTGTTTCCGATTCCTGTAGGCGCTATTTGTCTGGCCCTGCCGATTCTGACCCTGTCCTTCTTTTTCGCTGTCCTTAGAAGAACACCGGTTCGTGGAAGCTTCGGCCTGCCATTGACGTGTGTCGTGTTTGGCGCTAGGGCAGGAACCTGTGCTACCTTGTCTGATTTTCTCAGTTTCACGCTGAACCTGAAGGGGGGTTTATAAACCACTTGCAGTTTCGCCCTCTCTTTTCTTGCCCCTGAACTTGCTGGTATTTTCGTTTCTTTAGATTCGGTTGGTCTCCTCGAAACCGCTTGCCTGGTCGCAGGCAGTCTGGTTCCTGCACCAGTCAAACCCACAGGAGTAGATTTGCTTTTCGGTAAACCAGTCGCGTTGCTTCTGCCAGTTTCCGGTCGACACTGAGAGGATGCCAATAACCAGGAACGTACTTTGCTTTTAGGATCGGCGTTTGGCTCGGTTTCTTTCTCAGCCTGGATAGCCGAATAATCGATCACTTCTTTCTTGTGTTGCTTCTTACGCTTTCTTTTCTCGTTGTCCGCGCTGCTTACGTTGCCACTCGAATTCTGCTTATCTCGACTCGGGAAGGTCTTCTTCCGTTTGTTCTCTTGTATCATCGCAGGCGTCACATCTGCCGATCTCTTTCTAGCAAACTCCTCGGTCGCGTTCGCCGATATCCTCTTCGTCTGCGATTGTGGTTGTTTCTTTTTCTTCGACGCATCCTTGCCGGATTTGTCCGCGTTTCCATGAGAATCCTTATGCTTCCGATGTCTCCTCTTCTCCCTGACTTTTCTGCTGAGTGGAAGCTTTGCACGTACAGCCGGAGGATGCACTGTCACTCCCTCCGTTCCCTCCGGCGGAAGACGCACAGTTTCCGTCGTTGAGCTGTGTATTATTGTAACTGACTTGAGTTTCAGGTCCGGCCGTTTGCCCAGTAATCGCATGCTCGCCACCTAAATTCAAAGAACGAGTCGTAAAGTATTAACGATGATATCAAGTGGTTGCGTGTTCTACCGTTACAGGTATTGATTTAGGCAGATGTTAGCGGTGAAATGTATGAGGAAAATCAACTACGATACTGCTGATAGTTGTACGATCGCGTGTTCGTTACACGAATAGTTAAACGAATGCTGGAGGATTTATAATGAAGAAAGATACAAAGGTACAACGACGTTTTCAACTAGCGTGTGTTACAGATGCTGCAGATACAAGATTCTACTTTCGTCTGTTCCTAGACTTACTCTCGACACGTTTTTTATCTGCGCGTTTCCTCGATAGTTTCTGGTGTAAAAATGATTGGTATCGTATTATATAGTAAACTGTATTTTTCTAAAGAACAATTCGAATGTGTATAGAAGAAATAACAAGAATAGATTAAAGGAAGAATTAAAGTAACGCTTACCAATAGCGATACAGCAGCCACAATGATAAAAGCGGCTGCGTACCAATGGTCAATTATCCAACGACGGAACGTGGCCAGACTTTCGTCGGATAAGAGAAGCTTCCTTAAGGTTGCTAAAGGACCACTTGGATCGACCTGTAGAACAGTTCGTAGATAAAAAGTATCCTATCGTTGATAGATAAAGTCTGTATTTACCGCGACGAAGCATCTAAATAGAGAAAGTCTAAATTCGATTTAATCTACTTTGGAATTATTGCTCAAAATAAAAATCTGGAATCCCTATAAATATAAGAAAGTATTGATACAATGAGAACTGCAAATCTTCCGAAGATAGGACTTTAAAAATTTTCTATTTTCAGTTTGATACCACAGCGTAGTGAACGTATTTTCTTATTCTGTATCATAGAAAAAAGAGACAAGATTTGCCATAATATAAAGAGCGAGCATATACGAGTAAGCGTTTGCCTATTTATAGTTCGGCTACTATGATAAACTCGCCATATGATAAAATGTCATATGGTCGCACCTCTCGACATTTTTGGAAGACGTCACAGTATCCGTTATAATCATTGCACGGTGTTCCAGGCTTCGAGAACATGTCCGGAATGTCGTAGGGTGGAGAGTTCCAATCAAAAGACGACCTACACGCGTAACATCGATCATCGATATATATTTATTTTTAACATTATAGAAAAATATAAGCGCAGAGAAAAATGCGGTTCATAACGTACAAGCACGGTTGATTTTCTCCGGGTAGACGACAACATAGTTCGCAGGCTTTCGTCGGCGGATCATTTGGCCCGGGAATGCACTGGCAAGATTCCAATCCGTATGCAAGGCATATACTACCGGTGCACTCCTATGAAACAAGGAAAAAGGTAAACGATGCATATGCGGAAAAATATTCCTCCGTCATTGTCTGAATTTCACGCTCACCCCCATAAAACACACAAATTCGCGATTGCAGATCGTCTTGTTGGGCTTGTTGATGGAAGGAGGACAATACGGTGATCGACCGTCGCAGAAGCTTGCGTCGCGACATCCGTTGTCGTCTCTGCACTTGTCTCCGAATCTTAAATTGCACTCTGCAGTGCAACATGGACCCTGAGAAATGATAACACGCTTTTAATTGCTGCAATCCTGGAATTCTTTTGCTTTTAATTAATTATTAATTAATTAATTTGCTTTTAACGAATTAAAAGATCCTCGGGGCCATATGGAAAGAATATGACAAGTCTGTTTGAAACGTCTGTTGTAATATATCGCGTATCCTGCGTTTACGTACTTGACTAGGACTACAAATGGAACCCGGTGTGAGCGTACAAGGTGTCTCGCCTGCTGGCGGATAACGACGTTGGGGAAAACAACACGAATCCCTGCAATCTTCTTCCCATCCGCAGTCGCACTCTTCACCCTCTTCGATGACACCATTGCCGCATAA
The DNA here is from genome assembly GCA_014737365.1 of Bombus soroeensis. Taxonomy (NCBI): domain Eukaryota; kingdom Metazoa; phylum Arthropoda; class Insecta; order Hymenoptera; family Apidae; genus Bombus; species Bombus soroeensis. The sequence goes on along the minus strand of JACXIL010000029.1, from coordinate 169,901 downwards.
CGACACTTGCGGCTCTGGAAATACATACACAGTTTCCTTAGTTTCTCTCTAAACGTATATATAAATGCGCATATTAGGTTCGGCAATAGGTTCATTCGCTTTTGCTTAAAAGACTACGAAGCGTGATATTTACTTTGAGGATTATTTCCATATAAAATTCTTCCAACTTGTTTATCTCCGTAAATTTATATTATCCATTAAAAAATTCGAGGACTCTCATCTCTACATTTTCTAAAAATATATATCCACATTGGTGAATGGCGGACGAACTTATTACTCAACCCAATATATACACTGCCATAAGTATTAGGACTTATTCGTCGCATTTGTCAAAAAAATCGAACAAATTTTATTCTATTTAATATTTTACGTTATAAGACACATAGGGCGTATTGGAAATCACAGCGATGCAAGAATCTTGAGAATTCGCAGCTATTAAAAGCATCGAAGTCCCAATAATTAATTAAGTTATACATTTATTTTATAGGACATTTTTACCACGTTAAACGCAGAATAACAGTTTTTTCGTGCAAATTACTATTAGATTGACTCGTGTCGCTACGATTGTCGATACGATACGAATGAAATGACGGATCTATAACAAAATGATAGCAGTGAAAGGTATTCAATTTATATTAAATATCGTGTGTCCTAATATCTATGGCCGACCGTTTATGCTCTAAGTTTCCAGTCCTTGCGAAGGATATAGCAAAAGCGGGGATCCGCGGAACGACTTTATCGTTGGAGGAAACTGTACTTAAAAGTTTTGTCTATTATTCAGGATAGATATATTCGGTGGAAATATTACTACGTTAAATAACTTTCGATTGAAGGAGCGCGCAACTATAATGGACGGGTACATTCCGCGAATATTCGATATTCGACAGGGGACATAAAAGTAACGAGCCAGAGACTGACCAGTAAAGCAACCCTTCGGAGAACGAGCTTTGCTATTCAAAACTGGGTTTATGGCACTCAAGCTACATGGGCTGAAACGATTATTGTTTCGCTTGTCGCCGCTGGTAGCACGAGCGAACATAATGAAGTTTCCATCCTCTCCTCCGGGCGTGCATTGTTCCGGATCGTGCTGAAACAAAGTAAAGTGGCGCCTCGTGTTACGCGCGTATCGACATCGACAGTCCTAGAAAAACGAGCAGAACCGTCAAACTCGTCTCTCCTCTTTCTCTTTCTATGCGCCTTGCTTGGCACGAAAAACGTATTAACATTACGAAGCGGTCGTGATATCTCATCTAGAAGCAAGAACGAAACCGTGTATGCGTATGTATATGGAGTAAGTAAATTCAAAGCAGCCTACCGGTGAGCCGAAGTTGTGACCGATCTCGTGGGCCAAAGTGACGTGAGAAACGGCGGGTGGTACGTGCTTGCCGTAATTCAGCAAAGTCACTATTCCGGTGTTCAGCGACTTCATACTGCCACGATAGTGCTGCAAAGTTTATAGTACATTTTGTAGATTTCAAGGCGCTCGATGTTCGTTTCGAAAGGAGGCGGGAGTGAGTTTCGAATTTCCGAGTTTCGAGGCTTCCTCGATGAAAGAAACGAAAGGACGAAGAAGTTGACCGATAGTCGATTTCTATTTCATCCTTCGTGTTTGGAATTGTATGATTTCTATTCTTTATTGTCAGTTTTGCTTCGGATATTTTCGAAGAAAGTTTAAAATTCATACGAATTTTGGTCATTTTTGCAAAATGCTTTATCGTATCGGTAACGATCTAGAAACTCAACAACGTCCTCGCAATAGCCTCTGGATCTAAGGTACAGATAAAACGATAATAAAAATTCTAATAACCTGATAATATGGTGTCTCTTCCGTACTGCCTATTTTATAAACTTTCGAGTGTATACAACGAGTATAATATTTTTTGGAATAATTCGTAGTTACGTTATATTACGATATATCATTACAATTATATCATTACAATTTTTTTAATTCACTGTAGCAACAAACTTACCCCGTTCTTTTCGCAGACTCCACCAGCGTTTTTCAGATCACCGGTCCAAGCTAGTCCAAGCGTTCCCATCTCGAAATCCCGATACGTGAACATGTAAGCTAAGCAGAACGCGTCGTAATCCTCTTCTGCAATGAACAAGACGAACCGGGGGATTTGCAATCGTTCGGGTGATCGATCGGATGTTTCTTTCGCCGCAAACAACAATCGGTTGCCGTTATGCGAAGTATCGTTAGAAGGAAGATTTATTTACCAGAGAACAGCTCCAGATACTTTTCCACGCCGTAGTTGCCTGGGAATCGATAATTGGGATCTCTCAACGCGTCCTCGCTGTGAACTTTCACACGTTTTATCATGAAGCTGATGTTGTCAGGTCTGCCGTCCTGGTTGAAATCTAGCAACAGCAACGTATTCTCCTTGGATGTCTCGAGTCGGGAGGAGGTACATACGTATATTGTTCGCGGACAGTGCATACACAACGTTGGCGAATATTTTATGATCGTAGTTTCTTGCGAAACTGGCTCGCAACGAACTTACACTCGGTACATAATTGCAAAATTGAACTACTATTGTTAACGAAATTTTACAAGTCACGCGCCTTAATAAATTTCATTGCCTAACGCTAACAAGTTTGATATTGAAACAGAGAACTACGGGTTAGGGTTACGAGAGTTACAGTTGATAGTTCTGCTCAACATAAAATCGTAAATTACGCTTGTCACCTGTTAATCGACCGATATTACCGGTTAGTAAACAACTATCGTGTAAGAGAGACCAGTTTGGAAAATGCACCTATGTAATAATTGACGAGATTTTTATCACGATAACGAAAATTCGAGTCCTCCAAAAGGTCCGACGTTTCCACCAATAATTCTTCGAGATCTTAATCATTTTCTAAAAATCAGTTTGTCAGGCTATGCATATTAGTTTCGTAAGTATGCTAATTCTTATAAACGTTCTGAGAATATCGGTTGTAGACACTGATACTAAGAAAATCGCCGAACTTCCATCGCGTTATAAAGAGTGCGAGAAACGAGTAAGAAATTTACCAGTGTGCTTATAAATGGAGTTGACCCTCTGCACGTGTCTCGTCATCACCTCGATGCAAGCCTCCTCCGTGCCGTATCTGGCGAAAAATTGATGATCCGCTTGCAGGTACAGCATGCAAGTGGTTTTTCGTGGATCCACAGTGGCACGTTTGTGCAAATGCCTAGCGATACGATCACCGTCGCTGCTTCTAAAAAGGAGAAAAGCGGTGAATCGCGAATTTCTTACGGGACCCGGATAAGCGCGGCTTATCCTTTTTTCGTAGCGGTTCGCCCGAGACCGACTTCCGTTTCGTGATTCTTATGATTTTACTCAAAACGAAACGTTACACGATACGAAACGAAATGGACCGTATTACGAGAAGGGACGAGCCGTGCTCAAACAATTTTCTCCGACCATTTTCTCTCTCGAGTCCGACACTCACGTTTCCATACGTGCTGCGCTCTTATCTCTGTCCAAGGTCAAAACTCGTGCACCATTTTCCTTCGAGTAGAGAGCTTGCCTCTCGCCGAGCAGAGGTTCGTAAAGCGTCCGAGAGTCGTTCCCATAATCATGTTCGCCCCTGAAAAAGTAAAGATACGGTATAACGATATGTGCATGGCGTGCGGACGTGATCATTGCTTTCGTTGCACGCGGAAACTGCTGGTGCAAGGAGCAAGGAAATTATGGTAATTATTTGGAACAGCGTACACCTCACTGATTTCGGTGAAGTATGTTGTCAAGCTTGATACTCCGAGTAAACTTCTTTCTATGTAGAGAAACCCGTACGAAATCGTATACTTAAGTTTCCAGGGTTCGATAAACTTCTTAATTTATGAAACACAAGTTGTGCAATCAATATCGTATTTATTAAATGCCTTCATAATGAATATAAAATAACTGGAATGATACAAGATGTAAGGAAATTATGGTAATTATTCAAGATAGCGTGCACCTCGCTGATTTCGATGAAATACGTTGTGACTATTGCAAGTAACTTTCTCCTATGTAAAAAGAAAACCTGTACGAGATCGTATACTCGAGGTTCTAAATCTCTATAAATCTTCTGAATTTACGAAACAAATTGTGCAATCAAAATTGTATTTATTAAATGCCTTCGTGATGAATAACAGATAGTTGAAATGGAATTCAAGAGTTGAAACATAGCATTGAAATTAACGATAGAGCAAAATCCTCTCGTTCTTCGTCTATGGATTTCTTCGTTTATCTATCGTAATTTTATTGTATGGTATCGTTGAAAATCATTTACAACCAGTACAGTTGTCATATGCCCATCAATCGCGTCTTTACTCAAGTGATTTTTATTATTATCGTTTCTTCCAGAAGCTTCATCCGTTTTATTTTCGTTGTTCGTTAACTTTTAATTGCTTCTAAGTTTACGAACAGTGGCGCTTAGTAGAAAATGTTGTTCTACACTTTCGACTCGCCTTTTTCACGTAGAATCGTCGTCTTGCCGATTCTGCCATGTTTGCTGGCCGTGTAGTTTCCTTACGCGTTTGTACACAAGATAGTTGGCAAGGACCGCGATTTACCTCGCGCTTAATTACCAACGATTCGTTCGGAATGTTTGAAGATCCGCGGTTTAAAGCTCGTTACATGTACGTGGTGCGGCCCTGCACGTATGCCGGCGAATAATGCGTCGGAGAAATTGGTAACGAAATTAACGCGAGGAAGGTGCAGCCCGTGTTCCGAGTTGATAAACCTCAGACGGCGCAGACGTTCGAGCAACGGAGCTGTCTCTCGTTAGATCCATTTTCATCCTCGGTTAACGTAACGCGATTTGCCCGGGCTGTTTTAGAGGCGTTATCCTGTTACATTAACGAGCGAACGCCTATGTAGCGACGAGTCGTGGCAATCTGCTCGTCCTTCCATCGCTACGCGTTACTACGATTCCTTTAAAGTCTAAGATTACAGTTACAGGTTTCAATTCTTCCAAGCAATTCGTAAATTTGCTTCTCGTTATGCTAGAAATATGTGTATGTTACAGATACCGAATATAATGAATGTAAATTAAAAAAGAAGAAGAAGAAAGAAAGAAGAAAATGTGTCTTCTCTTCGTTCTTATTTTTCTTTTTTTTTTTTTAATAAGGGAGAATAGTTTATTTGTTAAGTATCTGAATTATTTTCTTTTGATTGTTATCGACAATGTAATTTCTTAATCGTTGAAACGTATCTCGAGTTTGTCATTGGTATACGTATCTTCTCGTTCCATTTCTACGTTAAGTTTTTCGCACTCATATAGAAGACTCTGTTACATTTGCTTACTTTTGTTACACTTTATTATGTTGCTTAAGCTTTTGCAAGAACTGCGAATATTTTACGCTGCAAAGTCAAGTTTATACAATGCGTACGTTCTTCTTGCTCTCTGTGTAAGCTGTAAAGATATATGCTTGTAAGGCGTAATTCTTTTACACGGAGTTGCGTTTTAAAACGTGATTAAGACTGAAACGGTAAAGAGGAAGTCTTGTAACCCTATAGGGGTGGCAATAAACTACCACTACTACGTTCAAAGTTTTCTCTGCTTATTAAAATAAGTGTGAGATTGGAGTATAAAAATTCAAGGATCGTAACAGGGTTAATTGATCTACAACGTCTACAAAAAGTATCTCCGCGCTATTACACACTAATTAATTAGTTCCAGGTACATTGAATTTCGTATCATTTAATAGTACTCTCGTATGACTGCGAACATTCGATACCGTGAAAATGAAATGTTGATAGAGGTTGATAGAATATAATTCACCTAAGATCGTACATGGATGATTCGTTTTCTAATACACAGTGGAAATCATCAGAATGCGTTGGAAGACACTCACCTTTCCGTGAAATCGTGAGTAGCAGATTGATGCAACTGATGACTGGCGCAAGGTAACGATCTACGTGGCGTTAATACATCCGAGGCGCGATAAGCTATGCTGTGATACGTCGGAGATGTGTCTTCTTCCTTGTTCAAGTATCTATTTGTTGGCTCGATGTAATATTCCTCGAATCCAGTAACGACCGTGCCATCGAAAAGGCCATCCTCTGTCACGATGCCTTGCACCATAGCATTGTCGTCCTCTGCAAATTATCATTTTCAAATGAGAAACTGCGTTGTAACAATACGGTCGAGTATACCAAAACGAATATTGGTACAGACAGGATTTTCCTACAAAGTATATATATATATATATATATATATATATATATATATATATTTCCTATAAAATGTAAAATCAATCGATAAATTGTCAAAAAGTGGACACGATCTCTCTGTCTCCTATGAAGCTCGTATTACGGGATACCCTGTATATTCGTAAAAGAATCTCTCTGTATATTTCTGGAGAGAATTTTTAAAAGTAGAATTTGATAAAATTGGCTAAGATGGCTCGATGATCGCCAGCTGAAATATTCGTATTCGTCGACTTGATTACCTGTGAAACTGATTGAGGTACACGGTCTAACAATATTCTAGCGACCATTTAGGTATATGATACGTGTAGATATATGGTTGCAACAAATGTCTTGTAATTTTTACATATACATATATATTTTTATATATGCTGTAACTTTTCATCTACAAATTTCTGCCAAATGTGATCAATATAGTCGTGACAGTTGTGTCTCATCAGCGGCAATGAAATTTCAAAATGTTTCATATAATGCATAGAATATGAACATAAAATTTGTCCATGACGAGTGTCGGAATGGTCTGGCGAGCCAGTGTACGTTCATAAAGATACGAATTTGCATAAATATCCGCGTATAGCGCGTCCCATTAATATTATGATTTACAAGTGGCAATTCTCTTGCAGTTTCGAAACGGCCTGTACCAGGTGAACGATCCGCCTCTGGAGGTGGCGATCGAGAGAATTTATCGAGAGATAGATCGACGTTTTTACCGTTCCACTGCAACGAACTGGCTGCGGTGGCTCGCGTTATTGACGTAATATCGTTTCTTTCCCGGCAAAATATCGCGACGTTTTGGAGAAAATAAGCAGCACACTGGGGAATTTGTTGCCCGTTGAGAGCAAAAATATTTTTTACCGCGTCATTTCCCGACTTTCCGCGCGCGCGCAGACAAAACACTTCTACCCCCGCAAATCGGTTCGTACGAGAATAGAAAAGGCAAAAATTTATTACGACTGCGTAACCAGGAAAATTCGCAACGAATTAATTGAATACGGGTACTCCCGTAGCAGGATGAGAGATCGTTTTATTCCCTTAATTCGATTCGAGATTGCAATAATATTTACGATGTAATAACTCTTGGTAGAACGATGAAAGAAGCGATTGCTTGGGAACGAGTCAAAATTGTGAAAAGCTTTTCCTTTGTACAAAGCTTTCGTTTTGTGAAAATCGACTTTGAAGCTGTGAGCGGTATGCGCGCACTCGTCACGGCTTGCTTTATCAATGAAGCGTACACTCGACGATTTTCAGAGTAATCTTCTCGAGAACACGCTGTATTTTTCTCCGAATATTTCTGTGTATTTCTTTTATTACTTTCGTTCAAAGTGGCTGACTGATATCGTTTCTTTTTTTTGCCAAACCCTTCCTACGATTCTCTACTAACCCTTGAACAAAGCTGCACGATGGATCTGTTCTGATTTACGTAGATACATCATATTTTTCATTATTATTAATATCGTTCGCAAGTTTTAATATTTATTGTTATTACTATTGCTCTTAAATTATTGTGGATTTATCATCGCATAAATTTCATACTATTATCGTTCTATCAAATTATTATTAGTCCATTCACGTTTTCGTAAAAGAGCGTATAAAATGTTATTACAGTAAAAGTCCATTTTCATGCAAAGTCCATTTATATAATCAACTAATGACTTTTTTATCCCATTTCTCTATAAATGTATCTCGTCCATAAGTAAATTTGGATACACGAATCTTTATACTCTTTATACAAATTTTATAATGTTTTTCCTTTATAATATCTTTAGAACACAAGTACACATAATCACAAGTCTGTTACTCAATCTAATAAATCGAAAAGTTTATTTTTACGGTTTCAATAATCACACAAAGGTAAAAAGTCTCTTTAGTTGACTAAGAGACATTGTTTTATTACTATAAAATACAATATTCGGCTCTCGTGACAATAATCCAACCACCGTTGGGTGAGGGTTGATAGTTTTGTCTGTGACAGTTAGGGATTGGCCTAATGCACGCACATTGACCAGCCCGAGACTATTACGGGCTTACGTGTTTCGTTAATAAATGCACCGTAAAAATATATATATACGTAAGGAAGAAATTATAACACGTTTTAAAATATATCAAATAATTTTTAGCCATAATGCGACAGAGGACATCACGGTGAAAACGACTCTCGTCAAATTTTCCAACCTTTTAGATAATAATGCATTTTAATATTAATCAGAAGCTGGATTTACAACATGATGAAATCGGTAACATAAAAAATGATTTACTTATATCTGTACTTATTACCAAGCAAAGAAACCTTTTCTTTTTTTACGACAACTTTTGTCATGTGGTTCACAACTTCACGATTTAATTAGATATACGTAGTTCTTCCGCGATATAATTACACACACACTTATAAGAATTAAATAAAATAAATATTTGTTTGAGAAAAACGAAATAAATCGGACAGAAATTGAAAACGATAGAGTATTCTTTAACACTAGAACTCAAATTGACTAGTTTTACAATTTTATTTTAAAATTCCTACTTCATGTTATAGTTTTTCCGCAATGATGTAATGACTTTCGCGAAGATAACTAAAAGAATAATATAATGAATTTTATTTTGTTTTTTATGTATTCAAACTGAAAATAATTTTGTATCAAGGCTACTTATACCGACACCAGTCAAAATGGCTGGTATTTGTCAAAGTGTAAGAGGGTCCTGCAATCTGTTTATCGAACCCCAATTAACCAGTTTCCTCGTTTTATACAACTTCGCACACGTTTTTACATTTTTTACTGTGTATCATTCAATATGATGATATCAGATATCAGGAAAATTCTGGATCGATCGCTAGATCGCTAAATGCTAACACCACAAATACCACACTTGTCAAAATGACTGGTTCTACAATTTTATAAATTTGTCAAGCCTCGTTTAGGGATCATGGTCCCAGATGGATTAATAATACCAAAAATGTACTAATGAATCAACAAATATAAAAATATTCTATTATTACGTATTTTTTAAAGACCAGTCATTTTCACTGGTTTTGGTAGAAATAGCTTCGTGTTAACTATCGGTAGTTCTATCGTTAACATATCTAGAGAAAGACAGCGACACAATGATTGCCTTTACTACCAGCCCTTCAAATGATGAATTCTAAAATATCTACATTTGTATCTTATTTTTACCTTTTTTTTTTTTTTTACCTTGGAACAATATATATAGAGAATGAATTTACGAGAAAAAGAAACAAGTAGGCATTTTCTGGAAGGATTTCGTCAAGTTTGTTGAACTGTTATGGAAAGACAACGTACTCGATCAACTATACATATGTATACGTTCGTACGCGTAATCGCACGTAATCAGCTCGCACGGAAATCGAGCGAATCGCCTTCTATTTAGATTCAGGCAACTCGGGATAACTTCGTTTCGTGTCTCGAGTCTCGAGGTTCGTCGACGGCCCTGCTGCTTCCGGGTGGAACGATAGATTTCCGCGGCAAACTCTCGAATCGAAAATTGTCTCGCTGCGAGCGGAGACGGCTAGACAAAGCGAGCGAGAGCCACCGACGAGGAAGGAAGAAAGTAGGGTAGAGCTATCTATTTCCGTCATAGTCGTCGTCTTCGTCGAGAATTACACCGTTTCGACGATTTCATAATTTCCGGACGCGCGCGCTTCCAACCCTCCCTCGGTTTTCTGTAAGAAGGAAAAACTGGGTCGACGAACTTTTGCCGCCGCCGACGGAAACGCTGCCGATCTTGTTGGCCGGGATTTTCAATCGCCTGGTAATCTTTAATCGCGTAAAGGAAGGATGAAAAATGAAAGTCCAAGAAGAAAGAGGGGCGAGATTTTGGAAAAAAAAAAAAAGAAAAAACAGAAGTCAAAATGGAAGCGGCAAGCAGCTCGCGGTGCACCGTACACTTGACATAATTCACCGTAATTGGTTGCCGCTTCTTTCTTCTTCTTCTCTTTTTTACCACCGACCTTCTCTCCGCGTTTTCTCGCTGCGAAGCAATTACGCGGGCGTTCTTCATAATTAATCGAATGATACACGGCCGGGGTACCGTTTAATTTAACATTTTTCACCGGACGGGCAACCCCTGTGAAACTACGAAAAGAGAACGAAAGCAAGAGAGTTCTATCGCCGGAAGTTGAGTCGGTTAATTGTCGATTACACAAAAGCCCCGAATTTCATAGCCCTTCCTTTTTCCACCCTCTCTCCTCGTTCAACTTCCTCTGCGGGATCGAGGGGACGATGGAAAGAACGAACGAATCATTCAAAGGTTTTTCCTTGCAATTAAGTGTTTTAAATCCCTCGAAGGGAATCGGGGATAGGTAAATTCACCCCTCATGCTAATCGATACCCCTCGAACAAAGGAAACGATTGAACAAAGGGTTCTCCGGCTCAAACGATCTAGCTCCTGATGCGGAACTACGACCGGATGAAATTACCATTTAAGCGAGAATCGAAAATTCCCCCTTGAATGTCGGCAATTGAGCGAGAAAAGAGGTAAAAGGGGAGGAAGGGGGATGCTCATTAGCTCCCGATACATCCGGAAAAATTCCCCTCCGAGTCTCGACTGCAGTCACGCGTTCTCTAACGCAGTTCCACTTTATTTTTGTTTTCCGACTAATAAAGCTTCACCTGGTATTTAATATTTAATTCTAATTAACCAATCATTGTATAGTTTGCTTTCACTATAGAATTTGGTCGACAATGTTATCGCGATATCAATCTCTCCTGCGCGTCCGGTCTTTTGTAGGATGCCGATTTGTTTGTATATCCAATACATGGACAATGCGTGGCTTAATAATGTTAATTAAACCTAAATCAAACCAATCCATTCCGTTAATCGAACTCCTGACAATCTACACGATTGATACAACGCGTCATCTACCGTCCGCAAGTATCAGTCATTTTAATAATTTTTTTAATGATCATTCGAAAGGCTCAGCCTAACTTTTCGAAAGTGTTAACCGCATATTAAAGCAATAATTAACCGCAGTATATGTCCAATTAAATACGGTATATATAAACTTTAAATAATCTTATTATTGTACACCTGGTTCGAATGATCCTCACACAGCGTCGTACCTCTGCCGATCTCTTGTCTTTTATCATTTACACAAGGTGATCAATCAGCTGATTGCTTCTCTGTATATTCTCCAGATGCTCAATTTTCGTATTCCTGCGCGTTTCCTTAGAAGTCATAATTTTTTCAGGTTGGAAACACACCGAACTTTCGCGAGGTGAAAATGACTGTTTCAATGGGATTTGTCAATTTGCAAACCATTTTCGCGATGTACTCGGCTTCTTTAATAACTCCCTTTCATCGTTCAGACGATCTTTTACCTCTGCGTCATTTAACTTGTAACATAAGCTCGATATATGTACAAATTTACTTTACGTTATATATTTATACGATGCTTAACGTTGAGTTTCAGTTAAATCGTATTATAAGCTTAACCTTGCTCCCTATTTTATCGTAATTGTTAACGTTTTTCTCTCTAATTGCCAATTGTCGTTTCCTACTGTGTAACAACCATATCGATCCGCTGATATTATAACAAACATTTTATTATTATTATTATACGCATAAGTGGAAAAATAACGACGCGGCTTAAAGCTAGTATTTTCCGATTTCATTGGAAACTTCCGTACGTTATGAGAGAAGTCACAAATTCGGCGTGTTTCGAAACCAAGCTCAGCGTAAAAAGCGACACGGCGATGGAACCTGTGTGCCTGGCCCGTTTTTACCTGCTTTATATCGAACTTTGGCCAACGCGCGCGCGATTCCATCGGTGAAATCCATTTTAAAACGAACGTGCCGCGCACGAAATGGTTTATGAAACGATACCGTTAAGTCTTGCGAGTTTTCCAGTCCCCTGTAGTTGGACTGATCGTCGGTTTACGCACAGTCGATACCAGTGTTCCCACGGAAAATAACAGACCGTGGCCGTGGACACGCGATCTAAAAGCGTGGCAGCAGGAGAAAAGGTAACGAGAGATAGAGACAGAGGGAAGGGCGCGTAAAAGGGAGGCCGATATCGAGCTTAACAAAGAATACGGTTGGCCGTTTAATTTGCTTTGTATCGCGGTACCTGGTCGATATGCGTGTGGACACTGCGGACTGGTAACGATGTCGCTGATGGGATGTCCTGTTCTTTGTTACGTACAGCGAGTCACGAAAGTATTTGAACACTTGCTATCCGTAGGAAACTTTCGAAATTGTAGAAATGTCGCAATGTGACACGCGACTGTCATGCTTATCCTGTTAAATTTTAGATTTTGAACTTTCACGACGATTAGATGGCACATCTGCGATTCTTCGAATTTCAGTCGCGTTCGTGGTAGTAGTAGTTTCACATTGTTCCGACGTTTCGTGAACATCCGAGGTCGCTTCTTCGGAAGCTCGCCGAAAATTTCTGCCCTGACGACGCGCACACGTTAAAAAATTGAAACTCTACACGAAAGAGAAGATTCTTTAAAATTGCGTGCAACGTATCTACGAAATCGAAGATATTTACTGGGAAAAGAGAAGGTTTCGAAAATTAGTACGACGATATCGTTTTATATGCTCTATAATCTAGTAAAAAAGGGAATATGTATATCTACTATTAAAAAGCTTCATTAGTAAGTAATTCGAATTTATAATGCGTTTATGACTCTGCAATCACGTAAGAGTGATCAGTCAGTTTTTCATTTATCATTAATATGTAAATTCTAATAAAACTACGACAAATCTATCGGTAGAGATATAAAAGTATTTAATAGAACATAAATAATCAACAGAAAATAGCATAAATAATCTTCTCTGAATACATTAATGTCATTAATAAAGTAAATCGTCGGCTATACCAATAAATACTTTTATAATGCTCAGTAGAGATGTATGTTTGCAAACAAAAATCCTGTAATTCCTATGTAAATTTCTCGAATCGTCCGGAAGTTGGCTACTAAAACCGCAATGCCGGTGTCTCATTACGATTCTAATAAAACCTCGAAACGTATTTACGAAAGTTTTCACAATAAGCGTCCAAACACTGTCCCGTTTCGCAGTGAGGTAAAAACTTGTCGGGAAAAGGTCTCGAATAAAAAAGCACGAGTTACCAAGTGTCAGCGAGTATGAAAGTCAAATAAATTCACCTTCGACGGGCTTAGACGACGCGTGAGAAGTCTTAAAATCCCGGGCGTAAGTCTTCGCAATTCAATTACATCGGCTTACGTTACGCAAAAACTTCTTCAAGATTCGCGGCTTACAATAGCGAGCTAAACGAAGGAATCAACAGAGGTACTGTGTAAGCTTTTCCTTGATCTTACGTCGGTGGGTCACGATCACAGGACACGTTCGTGCATTTACTCCTGGGAAGAACGACACATGAGCGCGTTCGAATCGACGGTGGATCGTATCTAGGACCTTCTTTTTACCGCAGCTTCCAGAATGACGGAAGAAGGGTGGCGAATGGTCTCCGGAGACAAGAAGGAAATCAAAGAGTCCCACGTCGTCCAATTCCCTTCCTTCGTTCGATTTTTGTTTCAAACGAGCGGACGAAGGCTGGCTAATTCGATCCAATTTCGCGCGGCTGCTTAACCGTCAACGTGGATTCCCCTCGGACGAGTTTCAACGTAATCGACGCGCGATTCGATGACGTTGCCGATGCAAGATGTACCTTCGGTGCTCCCGTGCTCGACGAAATGGGAAAACGGTGGTTGGTTAGACTGGACGATTCGAGGGAAAGAAGTAAACGACGAAACAAACGAGTTCTTACGGGCGTAGTTATGCGCACAGTGGGTGCAGAAAGCATTCGTACGCTCGTTTGAAACGGAATAATAAAAACGGATAAAGAAGTTGTAGAAAATTGTCTTCACGTTCTTTTCTTAGCGGTTTCGACCGATTACGCTTTTTTCTTTCTTTCTTTTTGAAATTCTTTCTACGCGTCATTCGGTAAACTGATCCTCCTGATTTCTAGAGGAAGTCGTTTGGTTCAATTTGAAAAAAAGTTATTCTGTTCTAAAAGAACGTACGATAATACCTTCTACGTTAGCTGTATCATGGTTCGTGCAAAGTATCTGATAGATATTATCCGCGTACAGGGCAGACAGAAAAATTAATATACTACGCTCTAATAGATGTTATCGTAATTTATGTTAATGCGTGTTAATATGTACTAGGAGAAGGAGAAGGAGAAAAGCAGAGGAAGGAAGATGAGAAGTAATAAGACCAAAGAGAGCACTGTGCGTAATACAGATCAGAGGACGGCATGAGTAAGGTGCAATGAGTGTATATAAGGAATATTGCAAACCAAGTCCATTCTATGTTTCTCTGGAATTACAATAAATATCTATCTATATCCATTTAACACTTTGACTGCCACACCGAAATCACATGTTTCGCTGAGGACGCCACGGGAGAATTTTTATTACTCGAAGCATACAATGGCAAAATAATAATAAATTGATGATGTAAGACAACATTCTTCCCCAATGGACCGTTTATTTTATTGGTGGTCACGAGTGACCACCGTGACGTCTTGGTAACAGTCGATAGCGACGTATTATAACAAGGCTTCGTTTATTTCAACAAACCATTCGCATTTGTTATTTCGTCGTGTATATTGGTAAACAGTATTTGCTTATTTTATATAGAATAGTAAGGTACGTTCACACTTCTAACTTCAATTATACGATTATAAAGCAGCATTTACGATTATTTTTTAAACTGTGTTTGTAATAATATTCGTAGATTACCCCCCAAAGATATGGATGCAAACACAGTACACCGTTAGGTGCAAGATTTGTTCTCATTTTTATTTTATTGATGTTCTAATAAAAATGTTTAATTGTTCAATAGGACACTTTTTATTTCAAAGTATCTTCTATTTATCGGTTATATTCAAAATGCCCTAACTATCAATTTTCATTCAATTTTTACAATTGTAAGAAGTTCAAGCGCTCCGGTCAGCAATGACCATCGTGGCAGTCAAAGTGAATATATCTTACGCATGGACTTTTTCCATGTTGAATCGATATACATATTTTTCTTTTGTCGAAACTCGTATATCATTCTCTTGGCTCTTCTCTGTATATAATTTTAACGTCGAATTGATCGACGCATCTATCGAATTGATACCGAATGTGATACAACGCAGAACTGATCATGGATGCGTCTATCGAATTTAAAAATCGGTCACAAAATTCTATAAGGAACAAGAAATACAAAGACGTGAGAAATGCGTATTGAATTTGAAAATTGCTGTTCCATGAAAGACGAAATATATGACTTATCAGAAGCGTGTTTTTCATCTGCCATCTTCGACTGTCCGATTTTCCTTGCGTAAACGCGCTTCCATTGAAATTGAAACGATAGCTTCTTTTCCAAGGAGCAGGCTGTTTCTATTCACGTGAATTCTCGTCCGTTGTAACCTAAGAAGCACAGGGGGCGAAAGAAAAGGAGAAATCAACGTTGAAAGCGTAGAATATTAGATTAAAATCGCGCCACTCCCTAGCCTTCTCTCCTTCGAATTCTCTAAAAGAATTCAGTCTCTCGTGGGACGCGTTAAGAGTTCTGTCTCGCGTGAAATTATTTTCAAGCGTAGCCAGAGAGTGAGAGCAGGCCAAATGATCCGGAAAAATGCCTATCTAAATATTAAGTTTGCATCGAGTTAAAAAGGAATCGGTAAGAGTAACAACAGACGAATGACGATGGAGAGTCTCTATCCTCGCGTTTAAAAGAAACCAGCGAAATTTCCTTGCAAATCTAATACGTAATACAAACAATAAGGTATCTACTTGTCTCTGGTGCGAGAAGCGAATTCGAGAGCGCTCGGCTGGCGTTGTTTCACCGCTGAAAGTGCAAGATAAACGATAATATTGTGCAACGGCGCATAATCAGCGAGAGAACAGGGACGAAAAGAATAGAGAGAGAGAGAGAGAGTCTTGCAGGATGCAGCGGGTGGACAACGAGGGAACAAACCGAGGGAACTGTTTCAAGGATGACTAGTCGAATCGGACATCCTTAGAAAAGTTTTATCATAGTCTACGTCGGCGTTGGTCGTCGACGATACGAACGTGATACGTTGTTGTTTCGTGTACACAGAAACGAATGTCCTTTCTCTTTTTCTCACTCTGTGCACGGTGTCTGTGAAATCATGGGTATTTGTAGTCTCTGGTCATCGGATTGAGATCATAGTTTCACTTTCTCGCTACGATGTGTCACATGCACGTACAATGTCAGATCGATGCAAAAATTGTCTTTGCTCGTTGTGCACAGTGACTCGAGAAAGTATTCGAACGTTTACCGCAGAAAATTGTTCCGAATATATCGCGTGTACCGTAACAAGCTTTCTGAAATTTCGTTCACGCACAGTAACGACTATAGTGATTGTACTAGTAAAGTTTGAAACCAATTCGAAAATTTACATACAAGTTACAAGAAATTTATCGGAAACATACACTCAGTGAAAAATGAATACACAGCACGAACACTAGTCTTGAACGCGCAATTAGCGTTAAAATACTAAATATCGTGGTTTGCCGATATAGCTATCCTTTGACTATTAAAATCCTTAGTTTTTATAATAAATATCTTGCAACTATCACATACATTTCCAAATCTGTTTCCAATTTTACCAATATGATCACCGTGTCTCGTTATAGTAGCAATGAAATTTCAAAATTTACGATACGATTATACGATACGTAAAAGTTTTGTGAGAGCATAAAATTTGAGTTGTATAGAAAGTCGCTTTTTATTTTACATTATCCACCTGTCTTTTCACCAAGAGTCAGCCCTTGCTCGCTTACGCGACTGCAGGGACACCCTGTATATCTTCCTTTTCCTCTCTTCCCTCCGTCGAGTGTCTGCAATTCCACACCATATCGCCTGGCTACGTTTGCTCGCGTTAAAATCAGCTGCAAACTCTTCCCGTCTCATAATTGACCTATTTCTCGCGGACGAGGCCTCGGTGCAATATTCCACTTCGTGGCGGCCAAGTAACTCCGACGTCGACGCGAATGTAATTCGCTCCGATTCGAAGATAGAGAAGGTGGCGGAAAGAATCAGCGAGGATCCTTTTTCTTCCTCGCTGGTCGGTGTTCTGTGTCGCGGATCGACTAAATCCCAATGAGGATCCATCTAGTTTAGATTAATTCGAATAGAGTGGAAGAACGTTGGTAAGAAAAATGGAAAGATTTTGCGTTCGATCGGAGAAGTAACGCGAGAGTTCTGGCTACGTATGTATATTTGCTGGAAAATAAATGATTAGAGCTGCAAATTCGTCGTCGTCGGATTGATTTACATACATTTAATTAAATAGCAGATGTTTACGCACATATGAGAAACTTGAACGTGTAGAACATTCACAGGAACACAGTGATTGAGTTTAACACACACTTCTTTTCGTTAAATATATATCGTCGCTTGGACGAACTGATTAAAAATGTCATGGCAAATTACTCGATGATTTACAAAATACCGCAGGTTCACGATTTTACAAACAAGAAAGCTACTTCTTACAAGAAAAGTGATTATCTAATAATTTAACAAAAAAAAACCACGTTCACGAGACAAATCAGAAACATCGATAACGAATTGAAAAAGATAAGAAATTTTATTTTCTCGAAATATTGCTTGCCGAGCTTCAAAATAATTTAATTTATCATATTTTCATTTTTATACCGTATGGTATTTTATAACGAGTCTCATTGTTTTACATTCAATTTTCAAAGAACCGTATTACCTGAGGGATAATTCGACATTTTATTTACAAGCAGATAATTTATGTAATTGCCTTGATTGGCGTATAACGAAACGCAAATTTCATAGTTATTTCGATAACCCTGATCGACAGAGAATTATTCCAATTCCGACACGACTTGCTCTATATTTAATTCGTAATTGCTCGCCGAACGGAAATCAAGGAGTTTGAAAAGACACGGATTTATCCTAAATAAGGGTTTGGTGTTCATTCGGAAAGCTTGCCTCGGAACAGCTGTAAGGAATTCAAGCGTCGAAGGAATAATCGATCCTCCCCTTTGATTAAATTCGACAGAAATTCGTTATTACAGTTCCGGTTCGAGCGCGAGCCCCGAAGAACAGCAGGCCTTTAATTAAATCGTCCTAGACGTCGGTGTTCGCTGCCAGCAGGTCGTCCGTAAACTCCGCGGAAAAAGAATAATCATCCTCCTTTCTTCTTCAATTAAGAGCTCTTGGAGGAAATATTCTACTTCTAGGGGCTAAATACGAATTATTGGAATCCGGTGTAATTTCATTTCATTCAGCCTCGAAGAAGACGCGACTCGGTCAAACCTTCGCAGCCTGGTCGAGGAACGGGACGAAGCGAGGCACAGAGCAAAGAAAAAGTAGAAAAAGAGAAGCGGAAAAAAGATCAAAAATGGGAAGATGAAAATAGAAAGAAAGAGAGGCTAAATAGTATAATAGGCGCGGAATGGAGAAAGTAGAAATTCTGATTATGGCAATGGAGAAGCGAAAGGAGTGAGCAACGCGCGACGAAAAGGAAACCGAAGAACGAAAGAGGATAAGCGAAGGAGGGGTGCGTAACCGGAGAAGCTTTCACGGGGGCAACCGGCCGCTTTCACGGAGAAAAGCTTTGGCGCTCGTTAGTGGGAAAATCCAATTTAGTCGGGGAACGGTTAGCGGGAGCGATCCGCACGCGGAATCGCGAAAACTCGAACAATACGCGTTGCGCGACCTCCTGCACCCCCGCGTGTGACAAACACCTGACGTCCGCCTGTTGCCAGACACACAGCGAGAATATGCTCAACGAACTTGTTTTATTGATTAACAATCGAATTACGCCCAATCGTCTGGTGCATTGATTTGATTCATCGTTCTATACCGTTTTCACGCGCCTCTCGTCTATCTTCTGAAATCGTCCGTCTCCCGTTTCGTTCTTTTCATCTATGCCCTATCCTTCCCTGTGTTTCACGCTCGCGATTCTTTTTAATTAGTCATAACCCACGGGATGGGCTTTAATTAATTTGATCGTGCCGCGTATCGCCGATACGGGCCACGCTCCTATCCTTTGTTCCGTGTAATTAACGAGCCTGGAAAAAAGTAATCGTCGCGCGAGTTCCGCTTCCGTGCGTCTTAGCAACCAGACGGATAATTTTATTTCTCAGGCAATCTGAGAAGAGACACGTTCTCGTATTCGACATCGTAAAAATTTTCGTAAGACCGGATGTGAAGTCCGCGTGCACAGCGGATTATTCAATTTGAACGTGGATCGCGTTAACGGCGTAACGCCAATTATTTATCAGCGTGATAATTAATGCATAGCCGTTAATGAAAGCTCGTGGCCGGCGTGCAAGGCACAGACCGCTGACAACGTTTCCAACCTCGACGCTCGCAACAAATCGAAAATTCGTAATCGAGAGTCAGTCCCTGCAATGTTGCTCTCGTTTGTTGATTAACTATTCGATTGCGTTGAGCGTTACGTTGCTTTAAATTACAATATATCGTGGACGCTTCTGATACTCTGTTTTATGGATCGTTGATCATTTTGTTAGAATTGCGTCCGCATATTATGTGCTCGCGGAGTTGAACAAATTTGTTCTCGCTGCACGAAGATTTTTCACTTGACTCGGTCTTTTCGCTGTTAGATATTATCATAGTATCTACATGTACGGAGTGTTTCGCTATTGAACTTCAAGAATAGAAATAAGGGAAATGTCGCTCATACAAACGTTCGTTCGTTAATGGGTTGTTAAATAAAAAAATTATTCTAATAAAAATACAAAAAGCTAATTCTTCGTACGATAAAGAATAGAGGCAGATTGGTGATGTAAGTTGAAAACTACAGGAATGCGGTGATGTTACTATCACTGTTCTCTAAATTTACTTTAGAATTTACTATTATTTGTGTCACTCGCTTGCGACAAGCCAACTTACGAAGGTAAAACACTCGTCCTTTGAGAATTGGAATAATTCCTCTCACTTACGTGATAGAATTAAGAAACTAAGAAAAATGGGACTATTCAGGTTGGTTTCCAAGAGGTTCGTATCTCAGATGTATACATATAAATTAATAAGGATTTTCTATAAAGTCATTTCTCAATTAATGATCGCTTCCCTGCTCTGGAAACTAGTCAGGAATCGAACGAACGAGATAATGAACAAAAAATCATTGAGAATGGAAACGAGCAGTCGTGACGACACGTTTCAGAACGATGGATGCCATCCTTAAATCCTGGCTTAATTAGCCAAAGTACCGACGCGTTAAGTACACATTTTATCTCTGCCATTTTGTTCCTGTAATTTGTAATCCTCGAGTGTGAAAATCTGCGAAGCGAGAAGCATCGCGTCGGTTATGAATACGTCGAGCAGTATACTGGCTAGCAGCCAGGAGACCTCGGCTGCAAACTCCATCGAACTCATCCTTCGTCGATGAGATGATGGCTGATTTAGGTGTTTGGGGATTAATCGACTAATCGAAAATAAAAGGTAAATTGCTCGCGCAAGAAATCTTATTATCGTTGTTTGGAAGACAAGATTATCAGCGATGTTTTAGAAGAGGATAATTATCCTTGGATTATAGTAAATAATATTAATAATAATAATAAATCATATAAACTTGTGTAAATTGTAAGTAGCAATAGCTGGCTAATCGTAGCTATTCAAATATGATTATATTTTAATTTGAATTTAGATCTTTTAGGAAGAGTATATTTCGCTAGGAAATCAATTTGAAATAGAAAATTATTAATAATTTGACGTCTTGGGGAATGTGGCTAACAGTTTCTAGCTTTTGAACATTTCTAACGAAATATTTTTATACAGAGGATTCAGAAACTGATCAATGTGAATCAGTATTCTACTGACTCGGTTTTGGCCCTTTTTAGTTTTCCATTTTGCTTGTTTTAACGGACAAAACGAATTATGTAATAAATATAAAATTATATCACGAGTAATCACACACTTTTTCATATTTTCTTTATAGCTGAGATATTTTTCAACATGAAAGAAATGGAATTAAGTGGGAAGTGACTGGGTGAAACAGAGTTAATAGACTTGCAGATTTTTTACATGAATTCATACGTTTCTAAATACACCTAAAGAAATTGAACCTAAGTAGAGATTTATTTCAACCTCTAAATATTATAACGATCTCGTTATTTTTCCAGCAGATTGGCGGTATACGAACAACATGACAAATCTATTTCTATTGAGCTTCTTACTTTGGTACCATTTGATGGCTAAAATAATATAATACAATAATTTAATTTCTTAATCATAATAATATAACAGAGAAGAACTTGTTCGAGGCTACGAGATACGAACTTCTGCAAATAATCAAAAATATATTCGATATTACAATAACATATATTCTCAAGATCAGGAGTTTCATAGCGAGCAATAGTTACGTACTCGCCAAATGCCACGAATAAAGCGACAGTTTTAGTAGCGCGGTTCTGATTATTAAGTTTTCTAATTACTCGTATCCTATTCTCTTTCTCTGCGGTTTTCATATTTAACCAGTTAACTGCGTTTGTCGTGTATACTCGTCGTCGTTTGTATTTATTTACGCACTCCATGAGCTAACCCCATGAGATATTTCTAGAGCCAAGTTCCACGGTTAACTGGTTAGACAGACAAAATCGATATTTCTAAATGATAATCTATTTGACTCAACCCATTCACGACACTCGAAAATAGACTGTTTGCAGCTTGATGATCGAAGTGAGACGATTCGTTGATTAAAACGTCGTCGTTCGACGAATCAAAGGACACAGAGGCGAACATTTCCGGTAGAAGAGCGCGTTATTCTGGAAGATTGGCTCGGCTGGAATTTTCTAAGTGACTTGCCACGCATCATCCGACGTTCTCCATTATCGTAGCACGCCAATCGGCCGTTTCCGGCCGGTGCAATTACACACGGGTACACCGTCAATTAGGCAAGTTTAATCGGTAATCGGATTATCAGTGATACGGGTTATCCTGCGTCGTTGCACCAGCCGGTGTGTCCCGTGCCCCGTTCTAACACACGACCACCCAAACACACCTATGTACACGTACATAGCCAAATCGAAAAGTCAAGTTAATTTAATCATTGTATCGTTGGAACAATTACCGCGCGTCCTGATCGTTTTCGCAGCGTGACAAACGCGCATTGTAACGGTTATTATGCTTGCAATCGTTTCATCTCTTCCGTAGCTTCCAATTACGAAGATATCGATACGATTATCTGCATCGTTCTATGGGCCGGGGTTGATTATAATTTCGTACACGCGACCTCTCCTCTCGGCTTTTACGGTCTACCATTATTTATTTGTCGTTGTACGCCTCCTTATTACATCGATCGTTGGACGAGCAGTGAATGAAACGCACGGCCAGTGTTAATTCACTTGGATCACGAAAGTAAATCGAACGCTTACCGTAGAAAGTTTCTGCGAATATATTAGGTGCGTTAGAAGAAAAATGGAAATTTGATTGATATTCTAACGAGTAAGTTGCAATGAATTTTTATGAGCTTTTATAGTCATACTATGAACGTAATCAAAGAAGTTATTAATATAAATATTATAATAAGTACTCTATTTTGCATATTTCGTACAATTTTTCATATTACGCGTCTGTGGACTTTTTCATTCTGGTATTTCGCGTGTACGAAATCTGCATAAACATTCGCAGTTTGGATCAAACAGAGATCGTTGCATATCAACTCGTTCCGCGCCCGATCGTGCCACGATTGTAGGGATACTGTACTTCCTCGATGATAGATCGTTAAGTAAGAACAAGGAAGAGAGTCTGTAGGCAATCACGGAGCAATTCTTCCACGTAAGCGATACGTAAAATCGATGCGTTCGAGCTGTTTAACGAGCACCATTAGCATCGAGCCAGCGCGACCGGAGGAACAATGCCAGGTGAATTATTTCGCCGGAGCAACTCGCAAGTTCCGTAGTCGAAAGAGTATGCGTCTCATAATTCCGCTTGCTACACGGATACGCAAAGTTTTCATCGTAATCACGTCGCGAGTGTTCTCCGCGCACAATTGTTAGTTGAAGTATGCCGGCACATCGAGGTAGAGCCTTAAGCTTGGCCCGGACCCCAGTCACGGAAATTTATTCCATTGTCGTATAACGCTGCGGAAGAACCCGGAGGAAGCTAGTAGAACCCGGAGGAAGGAACTCTTTTTCGAGTTCGCGTACGCGAGTTTGTACCGCGCGACTGATAAGGAATGAAAGTAATTGGAAACCGTCGAGTTTGCGAAATACAGTCGACGACAAAAATAAGTTGTGCAACAATGGGTTTACGAATTACCAAGTTTCGTTAAACACAGCTTGTTTACACAACGATGCAAATTTGTTTCAACAAAGTTTCAATTACCCATTTATTGGATAATTTACGATACCTGCTACAATGGTGGTGGACAAGAGATTTTAAAATTCCTTTAATTTAACCCTTTCGCTCCGGCAGTCCAGTCCGCCGAAGTGCTGTCACTGAACGGAAGCGCGTGCCAGAAGTACGCACGGTGTGCGTGGTTGCTGTATATACGTTTTCCTAAGTCTTAAATAGCAATAATTCTTGTAAGAACCGTATATGAAATATCGTTTCACCGTCAATGGACGAAACAGTGTACGATCGTTTGGATGTTTGAAATACAGTGCGTAAAACGTTATGATGTTGTTTCAACAATGAGTAACTTTTAAGAAGTGGTTAATCCAATATATCAATAAAATCAACAGAAAATCTTCTAACGATAATGAAAAAATATATTATTGGTGTATGCCAGATATATGGGGTGCCGAACCCAGGTCATTTAGTGGATGTCGTCTATAAGCGACAAACTTTCTTCTGTTCTTCATTGTACTCGTACTGTGCACATTACATAAAACATTCAGAAATGATTCATCAGCGCTATTACTAGATCAGACTGTCACGGTTGTATCGGTAAAATTTGAAAGCAATTTGAAAATGTATATAGAAATTCATAAAATATGTTCTCAGAAAGTGTCGATAAGGATACGAATACTTTCGTAAGCCCGTGTATATGACATTAGTATACTAGTTCAAGTAAACTTTATCGGTACATCCGCTATCTATTCGCTTCTTTTTGTCCCCGACTGTAAAACAGAATAAGGTGGATTTTGTAGAAACTTGCGTGTACGAAAGAGACTAACGGTATAGAAGTTGGAAATTTGGTTAACTTGTCTAGTGGACGAGCACGGTGCGCGATGAAGTCTCGCATACACAAGAATATGGGAATATCGGAGAGCTATCTGATTCCAGCGAGCGTTCCAATAGCGAGAGGAACTCGAGTAAGTAGATACGTGTACCGACGAAAAGCGTACGAAGCCCGCAATATAATTTCGTGCACCGAATGAGTTCGAACTGGTCTAACCGCAACCTCGCCACCGCTCGAAACTTGATCGCGCACAACGCCGTTGACGTCGATGCAGCCATGTCGCGATCAACGTTTCTCTTCGAGCTGCTCCAACTTCAACGTACAGCCGTCGTTATTCCTTCAATAATGACTTCGTTGAGTGATCGTGCGAGCTGCGGAAAATTTTCCACGCGTAACTTGTTGAATCTATACGGCCGTTCGTCGAGCTACGAAAACGCAAAATATACCGCACGAACCTTCCGCGTTTCAAGCTTTTAATCGACTGCAGATCTTTTAAATCGTAATACAGAGCGTTTCACAATGCTTGGGGCTCATTTCAGCGGTGAACAGGGGACACAAAAGCGGTGGAAAATGTTCGCGTAAACACGTGTCCTATTTGATCTTGTTTCAAAGCTATAGACACTTTTGTGTTTCAGTAGCCCGCAATTGCTTACCTACGTATGTAAAAGGTATGCCGGCTTTTGCAGCCGCCTTGTCAAAGAACTTCGCGATCTTTCAAAAATTCCACGCGTATGTCGAATAATACAGAGGGTAGCCATTTCGAGCACCTTCTACGAAGGTAAGCTGTTACGGATTACTGGAACACAGAGGTGGCTGCAACTTTGAAACAAGATCAAATGGGACACATGTTTGTACGAACTTCTTTCATTGTTTCCGCGTTCCCTGTCCATTGCTGAAGTGAGTATCGCGTATAATGAAACAGCCTGTAGAATGTGCTAAATATGCTGCGAATATTCATGCAACTTCACACTTTTACGAATTTAATTAAAAAGATTATAATTAAGTTATAATTAAAATTATGATTAAGAAATAAGAATTAATAAAAAGAACACATTATACGCATTGTCTGCACTTTTGTAGATCCAAATCTTCCATAAATGTATCAAAATTCGTAGTCTAATGGTCACGTCATTTTTTTTTTTTTTGCTTTGTTTGTTAACCAACGCGGGTTCCTTTGTGTAAGTATGTAACGCAGGATTCGTAATAAAGCTCTGTCGGATTTAAAAGGCAACAGCTACGCCTCCCGATGCTCGAGCGTAAAAATGCAGGCCCTAGCATGGCGTTTTCCGTTTCCAGGAATATGGCAACTCAATTATGGCGATTCTTCGCGCGGTCTTATCCAACGCGTACGCAACAACTATAATTATACGATGGCCAGATCCTCGTCGAGTTAGCGAATAATATCGCGGAGGAAACGCGCGCGTTGCGACGTTCCGCTTCCAACGATCGCAATCGCAACGTTGGAGATAAATGGCGAGAACGTGCCGTAGATGAGAAAAGAAGACTGTTGAAACATACGTAAATGATTCGTGGAAGATTGACACGACATCAATCAGTGAAAAATTAGGAAAGGTGTCTCAAACTTTACCGATGCGATCACCATAGTCATATCTTATCACTAGACTGTGGATGTTTACGTATTTTAGGGACTTTCAAGAATGCAAAAATTCACAATTTGCATATAATATGCGATGTATCCAAAATAGAGTACAGTGAAGTCTCGATTATCGAAATTCGGTTCGAGGTGCTTCACCATAACTTTACTTCTCATCGAAATTTTAGCACGAAAAGTACGAAAGTGTGAATAATCAGATATTCTGAAAGCGGTTAATCAAGTCGATTAAACGGCGAATTAAACCTAAATGCATATGCAATATTACATTATCAAAAATTACCTATAATTTTATTATAGAATTTATGAACACGAATAAATCTTTCCGTATTATCCGAGGTAAACCTCCGGTCCACATCATCTCAGATAACAAAAAAGAGGTCTACCCTGCTTATTATAATATTTAATGAATGAACTAAATAGCCACCTACATTGAATTTCTTTAGTTATATCCATACAAATATAAAACATGTTCAGTCTATTTATTATTAGACCGAGGAGTTTTACGCATTTATGAAGAATTTGAAGACGCAAGCGTGCACAGAATGCGCACAGCGTTGTAGAAACATATAAAACATCGAAAATATAGTACTCCTTAAAATATTATCCTTTTTGTACCAAAGAATGGCTTACCTTTTGAATAAAGAAATAAGTAAATTTTTTCACGAGGGATCATCTCGTGTTCAGTAGCTTCACGATTGCGAAAACACCCTATATAAATGGAAAAGCAAGGACTTGGAAAGGCAGCTGCATTTGAAATTCGACGTCGGAACGAAGAAGATCGTGCGATATCGAATTCGCGATTTCGTTTCTAAAAGTTGAAAGTGAAGGAAGGGCCCGGTGGACTGGAATTCGACGAACTCACGATACCTATGTATATCGATGGTGAACATCGTTCGTTCATGGAAGACTTCTTGCTCGTACACCTTCAATAGGGTGGCTGGCTTGGTTCCAAACGACCGCCACTGCGAGGATGACGATCAAAATGAGATTCTCGGTTCAATGCCGGGAATCGAGCAAGGATTATGTGTCTTCTGTCGGAGGACGTCAACCGGCGAATAAACTGGCGTCGCGTTGCTGGCCAGCCAAGAAACTTTCCCGTTAGCGGTTTCGTTCGAATTTCACGTACATAATTCCCGGTTCTTTGACGAATCACGCGACGCGACAAGGAGGCAGTGAAATTAATAAAAATTAAAATACAGGCGTACAAGAGGAAAGTCTTTTTACTTATTAGCGAGTTTTATATTGCCACTTTTATATCTAATAAACTCTGTTATTTGGGATGGATTTTATCAGGTACATTCTATAGTTATCACGATTTGGCACTTTAATCATTTTGAATTAATTTGAATGGAAAAATGTACCTTTCCCGAAGATTTTGATAAAGAATTAAGTAAATCGAAATGTCTTTTTTTATTATATATCAAAACTTTTCAATATCTCAATATCAAAGCTCCAATATTACGAAGCTCTTCCTATATTCGTTTCTCGTAAAATAATCTTTTAACGAGTCGACGAAGATTTATGGCATTCGCGTAATCCTTCGAAGGACTTGCAAAATTTATTAAACTTAATTATGTTATTACGACAAATTCTTACCAACGAATAAATCGAAATTTCATCTCAAAAACTAACATCTGTCCGTTAAGAGAATATGTAAAATATCGCTGGTGATAATGTATGCAAGCAGAAATTTTCATCGCGGTTTTATCTTCTATTTGCAAAAACCAGTCGAAAACTAAATCTAAATTATCTCGCGCAGCCAACACGATTTATAGCGCTTTTGAGCGTGAATTTAGCCTTTTTTTTTTTGTTTAGAAAATGCTTTGTCCCCATCAGTTTCGACAGGGGCGAAATCCCAGAGAGCAAAAGGTAGCGAAACGAGAGAGGTATATTCGCGCTGATCCGATCGGGTTGTCGAAAACGCGGCATCGTTTGAAGCTGGATACTCTGAAAGAAATATCACCCTGTGTGCACTCGTGTACACTAGAGAGTTTGCAATGGACAGCTTTAGCGCCCTTGCACAGTTATTGCATATTAAAATTAAAAGGTCAGTTTTTAAAATCAATCTACAATTTTTGTCTGGTCTGCAAAACCCTACAGCGGTGTTTTAGCCATTTTGGCTATACGCACGAATCTTCCTTTTCTCCTAGTTCGCTCTTTACCCCGTATCGATGCATCGGGGTTGGGCTTTATACCTGCTGCGAGCAACAGAAAGCGTGAATGGCGTTGGAAAACTTCAAAGGTCGGGGAGAAACCTCGCTTTACGGTGGCATGCAATTTCACCAGAATCCAAATCGTTTTCGTATATCATCGAAGGGTCGAAGCAAAATGGTCTGACAAAACTCACCCAACACGGTGCCCACGTATGAGTGCGACGTGTCGAAGTCAATGGGGCCATTCGTGCTCTCGAATGTCGCATCCTTGCTGAATAGACCCTTGTCTTGTATCAAGCGTAACGTCCACTGCCTGCAACAGTAACGAAACTTGTTATTAATATCGGGCAATTAAAAGTTTTACGTCTCATAAACATGTACATGTAGCTGTTACTATCGTACGAAATATGTAGCGTACGAAATATCCGATATCGTTGTACCTACGAGGCTCAAGACAATTCGACGGATATCATTTTTCGTGTCAGTTCGATCCTTTACATTCACTAGTTGTGTATGTTAGTACTTTTTCAATGATCGTCTCGCAGTCAACCGAATCGATTAATCCTTCGAATGTGTAATAAAATAACGAGACGCAACCGGAAAAGATATTGATCTTTCGTCTACGAGTGTACGTATCTTACGCGTTACTTAATTCCTCTTGGTACTTCCTTATTAATTATTAACATTTTTTGCAATTTTAAGTTCCTTTTATAGCATATCTTGCAATTACATACATAGCACAGCGAATGAATTATCGTCTTTATTCGTCATTCCTTTTAAGCGTCTTCCCATTAAACGCAGAATCCAACCAACTAAATAACTTGATATTCGAATGGTTAAAAAACTGGAAGCAGTGTGTTTCAAATTAGCAACAGCTCTACGAACATAAAAGAGAACAGGATCAAGGCGAGATACACAAAGTATCGGTCATTTACACATTGTTCCTAAGAAAACGACATTGCCCCTAAGAACTCGTCGACTAATCCTTTCGCCGATCAACGTAATCAGGTTTTTACGCTCGAACGGTTCTCGCCTCCACCAGGTCCATCATAGAAAAACATCGTACAAGAATGAATCATAATCGAAGAAATCTTGAAAATTCCAGCAGTCGCCGGTTAACCTTGCGACTGTCCGTTGCGTTTCACTGCCCAGGATTGTTGGATCGAACGTTTGTCGACGACGTAGGGTCAATGGTAACGAGTAGTCTCACGGTCGACGGCTGAACATCGGGAAACGTGCAAGAAGCGCGATGTCGTTACACGAGTGTCGAGGAACGTTAGATCCAAAACCCGTTGTGCTCTCGTGATTCAGCGATTCTTGGACGATGACGCGATCAGGCCTTCCCCGGTACTCGACTCTTCCGAGTGGAAAACCTGTAGTCGAAGGACGAAGCGAAGCATACTACGAGAGCGGTTAACAACTAACAATAAGGCTACGATAACATGGAATTGATCGACAACGTAGTAGCGCTTTAAGGCACGTTTCATTTGTATCGAGCAATCAGATAACACTAATTAATTGATAATTCCATGTCTAATTTTATTCTCGCGTTATACTACACTTGTAACCTTTCTTCGGCCACGCCGTCTCTACGCTGTTACCTACGCATACTTATGCACACCTGCTTGTCATCTAGTCACGTACCATTTGTTAGCTAGGTAAAGCCCTGGTTGGCTTTCGCTGCCCACTTCTAGCTTCTAAAGATAGTTCGAAAGAGGCCAGGTGCATGGTAACCACATCAGTTCTCTTAATATTTTTCGTTGCATAACTTCTGGTCCACAAGGTATCCCATGGCCCTATACCTTAACACGTTGACTGCCACGCGTGTTTTCACTGAAGTCTTCGTCAGGTCACGCGTGCCACAGTACCAAGCGTCCTCTGCTAGGCACTCCCATCGATATTTTAGTAACGCGAGTAAATAATTTTTTTAATAAACCATTTTTTATAACAATTCAATAGTTGTATTATTTCCTCTGCAATATCTTTTCAAATACCTACGACGATCCTTCGCAAGTAAAATAAGCGACACCCGAATATGGGTTTCATGGCCCTACCGGAAACTTTGCTGACACCTGAATACGGGTTTCATGGCAGTCAACGTGTTAACAGTATCATTCGTTTCAGATAATCCGTCTCAGGTATCCTTAACAAAAAAGAATAATCATCCTGATCTAAAAATGTATATAATAAACGTACCGCAATAAAAAAAATTGCGAATAAAAGAAGCACATGGAGTACTGTACCGTGTTTAGCGAAAGGAAATATATAAAGGTATATTGAACTGTATCTTGAAAAATGTCGAATCGATTAAATATATTAAAATCTCAAGTCTCAACGCGTGACGACATTGCGTTGATACCACCGTGAATTCGACACTAATCAAGGAATAGCTTGGAACTCTGGCTTCTAAGAACAAGGGACGACGTTGCTGTAAGATGGACGAGCGAAGCGCGACGACTTTCAGACTTGGAATATTAAATTTAGAAACGCGAAAGGATCGAAGACTGGCGCGTGGCATTGAAACGCGGATTGACCAGGGATTGCGTATGGAATGCAGCGAGTGCACGCTGCTATAATCCCGGATTCGAGGGTAAATGGATTAGGTTTAATTAAATTCGCAACGAGCCTGGATTATTCGCGAACACGCGTAGACCGACAAAATATTCGATTATCTCGTCAGTATTAGAGGCGAAAACAGAAAAACAGAGGGAAACGAAAGGTAACGCTGATGTTAAGAGACAAGGAGAATTTCCAGGCTGATCATCGAAACCGTATCGAACAAAATATGTTCGGATGGTTAAAAGAATGGTCCTACGAAGTTTTTCTTGGAATATTAGGATGTTAAATGCACAGACGTAGTCGTAAATCTGAATCTTCGAATACGAAGATTGTAGGAGAAAAATATCGCAAGTATAATTTTGTAGAGTTTCCAATCCCGATGTTCTTTCGTAGTTATTTAGTGATCGATGGTGTATTTCAGTATAGCATAGTTAAAAAAAGAAACAAGGATATAATTCTTTTAACAGTATATGCCTAATATTCACGGTAAGACAATCAATGCTTTCAAAGTCAGTATTTTTCCAAAGAGTCGGGGGAAATTAATATTTTTCGTGTAAATATTTCTCGAAAGAACCTCGTAATAAAGTTTAATAGAAAGACGGTTTTGATAGCGTATACTTGAAAAAGGATGAAAGGTTTCTCGACAGAGATCCATTGAAAGGAACAATACATGTAATATTTAATAGAACCTAGTGCTTTAATTAAGTACGCGATATTTTGAAGAAACCAGCTGCGGTTAAGGTTTTATTTATATTTAAAGAATGCTACCTTTCATATACTGAATCGAGGTCGTTTAGAATAAATAATGAATAAGAAATAAACCGCGAATAACGAGGAGAAACGCGAGAATTCCAAAATATTCGCGAACAGCCGTAGCAGTTTCAGATCCCGGCAATTTCTATCATCGCGAAACAGATTTCGTTTGAAATTCACGCTGGTGTTTTACAAGATGCCGCGAGGAAAAGGAGACACGGAGGGCTTCTCCTCTCTGCTCCTTTGCCTTGCGGAAAGAATTTAATACGGAGCATTACCATAAAGAAACGAGGCGCAAGACGAGCCGGCATTACGTAAGGTATCAACGGAAGAGCAACAATTAGTCGCGGATCCTCGTACCTTTCTCGCCGCATCTGCTGCAATTATTTTCCTAACTCGATAGCAAGCTGTTGGCGATAACGGTGAACCTTGTTTCCTTCCTTATTCCACGAGATCGTTCTATTGTTTCCATGAAATTGGTCCCGTTAAGAAATTCATAAAGCTGTCCGTAAAGTGCGTGACTCGCGAAAAAAAGGCGACGAGGTCGCTCGAACGATTTATCTCGTAATCCTTCGGATTTTCACCGCTGTATTCAAGATTTCTTGACTCTTTCTATTTATTCATACACTTCACTTCGCTTGCTCGAGATACTTGTACGCTTTTACCATGGAAAATTTGTATGCGTGCGTTGTGTGTGTTACGTGTAAAACGCGTCGAAATTTCATTACAACAACGATGAGACAGGATTGTGACGACTGTGTTGTACAATTTGAAACCAATCTGACGTGATATGGTTTGGATGACATATCTGAAATCCTACATTGATAAATCACGTCCATATGAAAGCTGCATACGAACAAATTTTATTGTATATTTTCGATTTACCTTTATATAGGGAATTACGTAGGTAAAATTTGTAACCAATCCGAAGATGTATACGTTTGTGGTGATTTACATCACACACCTCAAACCCTGTATCCTATTCGTCTTCTATATCCTGTATCCTACATTCCACGTCCATACGAACAAATTGTATTGTATATTTTCAATTTACTTTTACACAATTACCTGTTTCTCGGTTGTGCTCCGATTTTGAAAACATGCTATGATTGTATGAGAAATTGTAGGATTTTTACTGCAAATATATACTTAATAAAAAATAAGTGACCATCTTAGAAATATAATAAATGTTAAAGATAT
The DNA here is from genome assembly GCA_014737365.1 of Bombus soroeensis. Classification (NCBI taxonomy): domain Eukaryota; kingdom Metazoa; phylum Arthropoda; class Insecta; order Hymenoptera; family Apidae; genus Bombus; species Bombus soroeensis. The sequence continues at coordinate 137,315 of JACXIL010000029.1, read as the reverse complement.
TAACTCTTTGGTCCAACTAATAACGAGAAGTAAATTGTAAATGTTCAATAGAAAAAAATGTTAAAGAAGTTCCCATGGAATATTAAGACTTCATGAATATGTAATTAATATTTATTCGCGCATTGTTAACGGTATATCGTGGAATAAATTTTACCCCACTTCCCGCAGATTTTTGCGAAATATGTCAAGTCAAATAAAATGTGAAACGTCCGTTCACGTCTGCTGTCCTTAACGTTTAAAAAATTGAAAACGCTTGATTTATGTTTCGCAATTTCAACAATGTGTTAATATCAATATCATTGACCGTTCAAATATCTTTGTAATCTTTGAGAAGTATCCGTACGTACTGAATACGTCGTCATTTCAACGTATATTTGCAGATTTGTTTCAAAGTTTCCCAATGTGATTATGGTAGTCGAGTCTCGTGAATGCTAATGAAATTTCCAAATGTTCCCTATGACGAATAATATATTCAAGAAAAGGTATTCGCAAGTATTCCAATATTTTCGTGAGCCTGTGCACATCGAACATATATAAAAGAGGGACAAAAGCCGATATCGCCGATTTATAACGTCAACTTATCCACATTCTAGCTTCAACATCTCTCTCGATTCTCTACGCTCGGACACTTTCTGAAAAGTGACTTTTCGCGGGACCATCGCCTCTGATAATCCCGGAAAAGCAACACGCTGGATTTCTCATAAACTTTTTAGAACGTTGCACGACGCTCTCCTGAATCCCGTGTAACGAATCCAATAACACGGTCGTCCGCGAATCCGATTTTCTCCTGACGAAACGAGGAATCTAATAACACCGTTTTATTTATCCGTTCTATACTAATAAGCACTGAATGCTGAAAGATGAATTTCCTCTTGACCCCTTTGCTATCTATTGCGCGCATATTCGTTGTATCTTCACGGACGTTTTACGAGAGAATCGACAAAAGTTCAAGAAAGGAAAAATCAAGTTATTTAAATCAAATTATTCCGAGAGGTATTTACTGTGGCTACAAAAGCTACTTGTACAGCATTGTATTTTATTATAGCATCTACCCATTAATTAATTGGCAGACTGCAAATTTTTATGTAATTTCATATTTTAACGAAGAAGATTAAGGATATGAAACTCGCATAGAAAATTGTTCCGTTAAAAATGATAAAGAGCACTCCATTTTGAATATTTTATATATTTTTGTATATTAAATACGGTTCATGGATCTGTGTATCTTTAAATTTATAATAAATGCGTAAAAAACCGACGGTCTATTAATTAGATTCAAGTATATTAAATTTCGTATGATTTACTAGTACATCCGCATGGTTGTAAAAATTTGCTACTATGCAAACGAAATGTAGAACCTCGTAAAAAGACGTTTATTATTGTGCACTGTTGTAGCGTTACTAGAAACTTCAATATTTAGATTAGTTTGCTTTTTCTTTACCATAACGTGCCTAATCTCTATAAAAGCAACGGGTCATAGCAGAAATGAGGGGGTGGATCAAGACTCGTTGAAGGTAATCCATTCTGTAAAGTTGAAAGTACGGCAAATAATAATTTTCAGTTCTATAAGAAGAGGAAGATACCAAAGAACAAAAGAAATAGATAATAATCTCAAGATTCGATTAACAATAAACTATCTAGAGTACTAGATTTATTCTGTTTGGCATCGTGAAATATAGGTATGTTGAACCAAGAGGGACAGAAAGAATTTCCACACTCAGTTACATCAAATATTTTACTTAATTTTTTATCAATAATTCAAGGATATTCCAAGGATGTCTCTTAACTGTCTACATTGCAAAACTGGAAGATTAATTAAGATATATCAATGGAAGCTTAAAACAGAGAAACTACGTAAATATGTACACTGAATCGATTCATTCTGTTTGCCATCGTGAAGCATAACTATATTGGAGCATGAGAGACAAAAGAAAATCAAAATTTAATTAATTCGACTATTTTCATTTTACCCTATTTTCTGCTTATAATTTAAGAATATTCGAAGAATGCCTTTTGACTTTCACGACTCTCTGCATTGCAAATGGAGAATTAATTAAGACATATCAAAAAAAGCTTAAAACCAAGAAACTACCCTAAACTATCTGCAATGCTAGGTTTGTTCTGTTTGGGAACATGAAGTATAGGTTGGGCCACGAAGACACGAAGAACATCGAAACTTAGTTGATTCGAATAACTTCATTTTGCCCTACTTTCTATTTAGAATTCCAGAATATTCTAGAAGAATACTTTTTGACACTCTGCATTGCAAAGACAAACAGCAACGAAGCTGCAACATCTACGCGGCGTTGCTTTTTAAAGGTTGCGTACCTTCCTTTCTTTCGTTCCCTTTCGCATCCGTCGGTCATTAGACGCCTCCGTGTGCGCGACACGCGTTGCGTTCGTTGAATTCAACCTGTGCCCACGTGCGGGAAAACTGGATCTCAGCTCTGCCATCCAGTCTGTTCGTGGCGACTATATTCGGAAGGCTCGTGCGTAAGGAATGCGATTATACAGGGTGATTCTTGGAGAATCGTGAGCGGATGTCGTGAAAATTTTCTGCCGTAAAAAGAATTTCCTGGGTCTATGAAAAACACGTATCAAATGAAAAATTTCGTGAATTCTCAACGCGTTTCCAAGAACGCGAACAAATATCCGCGATAAAATAGAGTTTCTGGTAAGATATTTCACTAGCACGCGTAATCAATGCACTGGCATACTATCGATGATACACGCGTGATCTAGCGAATGAAAAATTGCTCGAATTTTTTAAACGCCTAGATTCTCCAGGAAATTTCTACATTGCCGTTTATAAATGTTAGGATAGGCTACTATCATGTTTCAAGTCGCTAGGTCAGACGAACGATTAATAGGTAAGGACTTTAATCGATGATAATGATCCAAAATATATATCGCTGTATACGCAAAAACCTTCGTAGAAGAAAAAGAAAATTTTTTTGTTTAAACGATTAGATGCGTGTCGTTCCATTCGCATCGAACTGATATTGTTATTTTATGTAATTCGTTACGTGCCAAGAGGATTGTTATTTGAGAACATCGTAGGTAGCATGTGGGTGGTTATACTTTTTGCAATTTATGTAACAAGCGATTTAAAAAGCTTGCAGCTGGACGGCAATTTTAACAAAAATGTGGATAATCGAAACGCTCGTCGGAGTTGTTCCTAAATCCTCGCATCGTGGCCGTGTTTCCCGGTAAACCAGCTTAACCAGTTTTCGTTGAATAATTTCTTACCCCGCGGCCGAAAAGAGCAATTACCGGCTCGTCGATCGCTTAATAGCAATTACTGGAATCTATTTACGTCGGTGGAGACGGTCGGTTGAAAAAGAGAGAGCCAACCTCGAGAGCTTTGATCTTCGCTCGATTCCAGCTAAAATCGCCCGGTTGTCCGACGGTTAATTAAATTTCAGTCGCGAAGGACGCCAGAAACGAAATTGCCTTTCGTCATGAATTCGATCTGTTTTCAGGCCCCACCCACGCCTCTCCCATTCTATCGGCCGTGACGTTCAAGTTTCGCATAGTCCGCGTGCCGGAGATTCGTCGCTTTGTCCACGATACCAGACAAACTGCCTCTGCTCTGCTAGCTTCGCTGGCGGGCGAAAATTCGCGCGACCTACGGAGAGGTTCGGCGAGTCGTTCGAGTTGAAAGGCACCCGAGGTCCTCTCTGTGTGTCTGGTCTCGCGACTCTGCTGGCAGCGAGTGAATAACCGAGCGACCGACGGGGCGTTCGTCTCTTTATGTAAATCGGTCGAATTCACGGCAAGCAATAAAATGTAAAGCAGAGTGTAGGTGGGCTCCGAGCGTCCTAAATGTCGTACCAAGCGTACCTCCTCTTTTTCTTTCGCCAACTCCTCGCGTCCCTTCGTATTTCCACCCTGCTGCACCTGGTACAAACTGGCAAGATAATGCGGTGGAGGGTGGCAAAGGAAACGTGTGCACAAGGGTGTAGCTCGTGTTTCTCAGGCGCCACGCGTCTTTTATACATATCGACGATTTAAAACTTGCCGCGATACAGAACGATCTGCCAATTTAGTGCCGCCTTCTCTCCCTTTGTCATGACAGGATCGGGTTTCCGTTTTGCGTGTATACGTGTTTTCCGGAGTTTCGTAAGTTTGCAGTGAAATTTTCTAGCACAATGGCAGACAGGGAAAATCGAAAATAGAAGCGACTCGAAGAAACAACGTAACTTTATAAAACGAAACTAATTGGACACGAGCAACGTATAGACAAAGTATAGACGTAGTAAAATACAATAGGATGGATGACAATCGGTAATATATTAAGAAACATAAGATAAGAAATGTCTAATAGAAAAAGGAATACGTACTTGTATATACAAATATGTACAGATGCTGGGCTTTCTTTTATTCGCCACTGTATATATTCGTTTTAATTGATAAGAAATTCCATCGTTGGGGAAATTCAATTTGAGTTTTAATTCGTAAAGCAATGAACCACAAAAATATGTAAATGTAATAGCGCGGCGGGATTTTAACGTAATCGGAAGCATTGATAATGTGATTACGTGTTAACGACTTTTTAATTGTCAGCTGGAAAATTTGCGAACCATTCTCCGACGTTGGACAAAAGAAGCGATTATAAATTGTTCCGAAGCACCTGTCCTCGCAACGCTTACGCGGCCGAAATTTATATTGTAGTCCGGTCGCGTAATTAATTTCATTTAAGGGAAATTCAGGAAAGCAAATATAACGTAATTTTGTGGAAACAAAGGGGATTCTATTACATCCACGGTGTATCGCTTCCAAATGTCAGGAAAGCTTTGTTTGCCGGTTTGATATAGTACCAAGTATCCTGTAACTCTGTTAATCTATCCCTTTGCGCTTTGTGCGACGTTTGCACGTGCACGCACTAATTCGTGTAACACGTATAGCTCCTACATGATCTTGACCTTAATTAACTTCGGTTCTATCGACCTAATCGTATGATAATCTTGGAACACCGATGCCATTAGATGTACCTTCATACGCGATTGAAATTTCGTTTCTGTGACAAACATATACTACCACACCTAAGTATTTGACCTGGAATACACCTGGAAGAACACCTGCCATAGCACGACTAAAATATTACTATTCTTGTTGTATTTTTAATGTTATAATTTATAAGTATAACGAACGTTTCCCTACTGTCAATTAAGTGCTTCATTAAGATTGATGCCATCAGACGTACTACTCTATGCGACTGGGATCTCGCTTTACCCAAAATCGAACACTATCACACCTGAGTATTTGGACACGTTCGATTACGATATTAACATTATTGTTATCCTTAATGTTGCAATGGAAAAATGTTTCTCTACCGTTGACTGATATAATTTTCAGTGGACGAGACAAATTACTGCGTGGGTTGCACGACCAATTATTAACTACTATACATTGTTAAATTTGTAGACAAAGTTCAGAATATTTAACAAAATAACGGAGCCATGAAATATACGACACGGCAGTGGATGCAGAGCACGCTAAAATGAATATGAGCTGTAATGAAGTCAAATTAATAACACGTACATATACGTGACATCTTTTTACGAAATAAACTTCGCTATCAAAATTCGCTCGTTTCCCTCGATTATACTTAAAAAAAAAAAAAAAAAAGAAGAAATAAAAAAAAACATTGAAACTCCTGAGCGATCCTAGTTCAAAGTCCACAGACTGTACCTTGCAACCGTTAGTTTCCAGGCAAGTTATCTCGCGAAGAAGCAAGAAACATCACGTGGTTGTAACGAAGTAATCTCGCTTTAAGTGGCAAAAAATTCGTAACGAGATGAAATTCATGTTGGCAAACCGGGGTTTAAACGTAGGTAGCGTAAGCAAAAATCGCGGAACAGCAGAACTCGGCTCTCTTTTGATACGTCGGTGAAAGAAAAGAGAGTGGTCGCGGCTGGCACGGTAATTCGTTAAAGAATCCTTTAATGTCGTGTTCATTTCGCGTTTGTAATTTCCTCGGGAAAAATGTGTCGTGACCCAGCGCGCTAGTTAGCGAAGGAACGTACTTACTTTTACTTCGAGAAGTAAAGAGAGAGAGAGAGGGAAAAAAGACTCACTTGTCGAGCGCTTTCAGTTGCAGCAGCAAAGGTTGATTGTCGACCGCGTCGGAGACATCGCGACGCATCCGGTTACTATGTTGTCTCAAGGCCGCGGTATCATAGGAGGCCACCTCGTAATAGCCGATGTAAGAACTGAGCGTGATACCTGAAACAGATGGGAACCGAACATCCTTCCATTAACTGCTTTATAACTGTGAAAAAAAAAAAAAGAAAAAAGAAAAAACGAGTATGAGAAAAGCTTCAGAAGGTCGAAGCTTAACTGGCGAATTATGAGTACAAAAAAAACTTTTAACATATAATAAGATTTATTTGATTCTTTGTTAATATCAACGCTAAAAAACAAAACACTTTGTGGCGGTTCGAAACGATATTTGAAGTATATCGTACTGACTGAAGAGTGTATCTGATGAAGGCCATTGCGAACTATATCAAAGATAATAGAGAACAGTATAAAAACACGAAACGGGGAAGACAATAGCTCATAATTTGCTAATAAAAAGAAAAGGAGAGACAAGAAGCGGCGAAGTTTCGCATGGCGCAAAAATTGCTAGAATGAACATGAACGCGGCGATTAGTCATTAACTCCTTTATAATTAGACTGTACATTTCTCTCCAGCTCTGGGAAATTTTTTTATATCAAAGTATAGCACATACTCTCTAAAATACACTGATAAACGATATATTTTTGAACTTGGTGGGACAATAGAATTATATCATCGAGGTGCCACTTTCTCGGTTATATTCGTCAAAATATGAATATTCATAAATATTCGCGGTCTATTTACAAGTGTCGAAAAAGAGAGAAAAAAATGAAAAAAGAAAGGGAAAGAAGGGACGAGGGATGGTGAAATTTTGTATTGTAAAAAAAATTACCGGAATTACAAGATAGTAATTAGTTTCTGAACTTAACTATCGTGTTCTATAATTGCATCGTAAAATATTGGATTGCGTGGAATGTCCCATTAACCGATCTCTCGCTTCCCAGCCTTTTAACAGAACCGACAAAGAGAAACCACTTAGGATCTTGCAAAATCCGAAACTTCAGGACCTGGACTTTCGCTATCGCGGGGGTGGGAGTACGGTGAGAATTGCGCCAGAGTCGTTTGCACGAACGAGACACTTTGGTCCGTGAGAGGAACAGAGTTCGCGTTTCTTTCTTGTCCAAGTTAATCTCGAAAATTAGCTCGTAGTCTAATAAAAGGTAAATCATTCGGTTTGATTATCCCTTTCTTTGATTCTAGAAAATGAGAGAATCTCGCGATCGAGAGCACGAGAAACAGCGGAAGAAAATAAGTCACGTTCTTCGTCTTCTTACACGCGAATAGTTTTATACTTTGATCTCTTGTCTCTTGAATATTTGAACAAACATTTTTGTTAATAAAATATAATATAATATGATGTATAATTAAGATATCGCAGTCGAAGATAGTTGAAAATAGAACAGCCCGTTACATTCACAAATATAAGCTTCTTGAAAATACGTGGTAAATGTAGGAAATTTCACAAACGATTAAACAGTCGTTTTTAGTATATTCAATAACAAAAATAGATATTTAATCCTACAAGAAAATTTGATATGGAATCGATCATTGAATTTCAAATATTCACGTTATTCCCTCGTTATCTTCAATACCGTTGGATAAATCTAATTTTTATATTTTCATATTCAAGCATGTAAATGTCAAATACATCCTATAATCCAATTTCCATTAACATGTTTTTTGAAATATTAAATATACTTTATAATTTATAACACATTAAAACGTTCGCCGTCTTAGTCGTGGAAATATTGAAATGGGAAAACCACCGAAAGTATACTAGTCATATTTTCCCCTGAGATCTTCATTTGAGAGAAGGCATCTCTGGAAAACTCGACGGAAAATCCTCTTAAAGGATTTTACAGACGCGCTAACTCGGATTTTTAACAACAAGTACAACAAACGAGAAAACGTTTCTTTTCCACATTTTATCCGAAACCTACATCAGGATCGCGTCATCGGGACGAGATAGAATCGAGAAAGAAATAGGGGAGTGCACTCGCGATCAGAGTAGCATTCGTCTTGGTGTTTCCATTGTTCGGTCGGCAAGTACCGGTCAAGAACAAAGGCAACAACGCCATGGTAGAGTGTTTGTCTCGTTGCCTATTAAAACGTTGCTCGCGCGGAGTCGCGCAACGAGCATAGTTTAACAGCACCTCGTGGCGTTCTCCAGGCCGCATCGTACGGCTTACAGCTTACGCAACACCCGCCAATAATCTAATTACCGTGGCTCGCTATCGATGCGTTGGCCAACGGCGAGTTACAATGCGACCACCCTACACCGGACGACAGTTTGTATCGGATTTTCCATCGACAATAGGTACCTCCGTAGCCCGCAGCCAAACCTCCGCTATGCCTCTATCCTCGTTACGTTATCTGGCAAGATAGCGATTTCAGATAGAAGAAACCGAACGTGACTCTGCCTCTTTGCTACCTATTACCTTTATCGGTGGCGGTTCTGTGTAGTTGGGCGAGTTGCGGACACTAGTTACGCAAAGTGTGCGGAATCCTTGCTAATAGCCTAACAGTTTGGTCCTTAGAGTGATAGCGTTAATTACGATCCAGCTGTTTAGAGGTTAATTATACGCGTTACTTATACCCGGTAAACAGCCGTGAAAACAGGCAAAGGGACGTGGCTGGTCATTCGATTGTATGCCGTACACGATACTAGTGATGGGTTTAAGTACAGCGCAGGTAGGTTCGAAAATTCGTCAACCAGATTCGAACTCTTCGTACGGTGGCGGACGTAAGAAATATAAGAAAGAAATAATTTTATGAAACATTTTTCCTTCCTACGGAAACGTGTGAGTTAAGTGTCTTGAAGTATATTTGTCCGATGTTCTTAGGACGATTGGAATTACGCGTTTCCAACCAGATTCGAAAAGTTTCTATAGATTTTACGAACCGTCGACTATGTGTTCGAGATAAATATGGAACTTGATTGACGCAGGTATATTCCTTGTTTCAGTTTCGATTTACCAGAACGTTTGCCCGCAGTTATGGCAAGTAGCAAAGAGTTAACGGCAGAGACATTTCAACGTAATGTTGAAGGAATTATAAAAACATCGATGTTTGATTTGCATTGCACCAGGTGTACAAATATTTGTGCAGGGTAGTGTACACGTTAAACTTGATCCCATCGCTACACGCTACCGCTGTTCGTCACAGAGCGTTAATGAACTGGGAAATTAACAGATAGACCCTATGAATAAACGGGGAGTTCGATGGAAGGCACTAGCCGGAATCGAGCATGACTCACCTCTGTGTGGTGGCACAGGATGAAGAGGCGAGGCAACGGCGATGATTAGAAGGCAACCGAACACAAAGAAGAAAATCAAGGGCGTCCCGATTTCAGGATGACTACGACGTTCCTTCGACCCGAAGGGATACATCGTGGCCCTCGGGGCCCCGTTGTGCCCTCCTCTAACCTCGTCCTCCTCTTCTTCCTCCTCCTCTTCCCCTTCTTCGTCAACGACCAGGGCCGTAGCGCGCATCGGCTCGACGTTCTCCGGCCCAGCAATAACTAATGGCGCTATCTGCCTTTCGTCGAACAACCGACCACCGCACTTTGCGAGTCACCCACCAGACTCATCTCTCTTCCTCTTTCGACCTCTGTCTCCCTCCTACTTTCGATTTTCCTTCTCCTCCTCCTCTTCCTCCTCTTCCACCGAACGTGCTTCCGCCACGTCCTCTTTCTCTTCTTTCTCCTCCGCGGGTCGCTCAACCTTTCGACCCTCCTCCCACGCTTTCAGCCTTTTTCCCCCGACTCCTGCTACCTTCGTCGATCGGCAGCTCTTCTTCGTCCTCACGGCCGATCGATCCTACTCCTGTAAAAGAAAGAAAAAAGAAAATGATTCAGCCAGGGAACGGGATTAATTTTTCGAACAGGCTTCGCCAGTCAACGTTTGATCCTTCGCGGATCTCGCGTTGTTCAGATTTTTCTGTCACGGTTACGTCATTGGTTCAAAGGACAGAGAATAGGATCGTCTTCTATACCTTTGTTCGGGATCTTTATACGATGGAACATGTGCGTATGGATCGAAAGACGCGTGAGTCTTCGTCGGATACAGCGATTTCCAGCCTTTTTCATCTAGTTACTAAAATTCGACGACGTACCAGAAGATATATTGCATTTGGTTCAAGACAGGTCATTCACACTGCTCGGTTATTACTCATTTTGTTTGACAATCTAAGAGGAACAACGTCGGTATCTCTGACTAAATAATCGGGTTATTGCATGCTTTAACCCTTTGCGGTCGGCATATTTTTCCGATGGGAATAGCAGTTGGTCGAAGCAAATTTCAGTTATATTTCAGATAAATTAAACATTCAGAAATATTTATAGTACCATTCGATTTTGAAACCAAATTTTTGATCCAGTTACCGTGGTGACATTCGACTGCAAAGGTTGAGGAATGAAAACTTTTGCGGCACACCAACGCGCCGCGCAACACAGTCGGAAATCGTCGATCTAATAAAATTGAACTGCAAGTTGCCGGGTTAAAGTCAATTTCAGTGACGCTTTGGATTGAAATGGATTAAGCGATGAAATGTCATAGACGAGTGATTTTACAAGCTACCGCTAATCGAGGGGACCATAGAAATCGACCATGTTTTACGCAAGACGTGACTGAACGCGAAGACACCGGTGAAAAGCGGATAAGGAAGGCGATTCTTTAAACGTCTCCTTAAGAAGTTGTTGCTGAAAAATTTCCTCGAGGAGAGCGCGTGTGTAGTGGAAGTCGGAAGACGCGATGGCCAACTCGCGCGATAAATCATCGTCAATGTTCGCCAGGCTCGTTCGCTACAGCGTTCTTAGATCTTGTATCTCCATCAGTTTCGTGAAAAACCCAGTCAATGAATACGAATACTTCACTTGACGATCATCAAGCCTTTCTCACCGATACTTTTCAGAAAGAAATCCCCTTTGGAAACATACAGCGTCCCGCAATATCAGCAATTTAAAAACGAATCATATCGATTCAATCGAGTTTCTGGCAATTTAACAGTTTCATAACATAAGCGATTCTCGAGAAACAAATTATTTCTATAAAACCATTTATTGATAGAATATGAGAAGCTGATGACGATCAATTTAAAAAATAGCGTCTGTGACATCACCAGGGCTCTCTACTTTTCAATTTATCGAATTAAACGTAGCTTCATACAGAGAGTGAAAAACGTACTTGCACATATCCTTATCTTCTAACGAAGCGTTTTCTTATCAGGTTCTGAATTTCATCTTCATACCGCCACACTTTCGTGATCACGTGAAAATACTTGGACTTAAATAACTGGTACTGGCGATACTATATCGAGTACAGAAATATGCAAATAGTCTCTGTAGCCATTATACGTGAGACCCACTTTATGAATAGATCGTAAATGTACATGTAAATCGTAAAGATTTCATCTATTTTTACGAAACATCTTAAAAGTTGACGCTTCCTTAATAAAATAACAGAAAGTAGACTAGTTTTTCGGGCGCTTCTGATTGATTTCTTATTGTAACGCTAAAACAGAAATTTCCGAAAGAAAACTGTAATCGAATATTCCGAATTAAGGAAACTCGCTAAATCGCGCGATTACTGTTTGCAAAACATGTACTTTTCTTCATATTTTTCATTATTATAATTACAATTCATAACTTGGCAGTACGATCGATTCCAAAAACGAGTCCAACATTTTACAGCACGCTTTATATATTCCGTGAATAATTGCATTTTTCTAGTTTCATAACGCACTGTATTAGAGCTTTTTCTGCAAAGCAAACGAGTCATAGCGATAAGAACATGGGGTAGTTATTTGTTCAAAGGAGCTCTCCATCCTTCTGCCATGGACACGGACGGTCCGGTCAAAAAGCGAGATGTTTTCGACGATTGGGAAAGGTGCACGATATTTGCGAAAGCTCTCTGTGCGAGGTATTAACGTTACGCGAGACGTTTGCAGTCGTCCAGCAACCAGCAGAACCGATTCTGTCCACCGGTTATCACGGTAAACTTCCACACGAGCTATGGGAAAACGATATCCAACCGAGTACAGACACAGTCATGGTTCACCCGTTCACGTGCGACGTGTTGATTTTTGCATTTTTTTCTACGTTTCCAGTGTCGCGACTGCTATTGAATGACGTACAACCGTGTAACCAAAACGAACGATTTGCAACCCTTCCCTTGTACATACTTTTGCCAAAACTTTTTCTTTTCGTTCTATTAACATTGGAACAATCAATGCGTACCTCATCATAGTGTGTTATAAATGACTATTTTATTAAAATGATATGACGAAAATACAATAGAAAGGTATAATTATTAGGACGATGGAAGTTCATATGAAAATGATAGACACCAGAACTAAAGACGACTGATAAAATTTGTATCGAATAAATAAAAATGAAAGGCGTATGAAGAATATAGAATGCAAGAAAAATAAACTTCTATCCATTTAGTACTTGCTATTTTATAAAACAAAATTATTCAGATGAAAAATACATAGAGTCTCACGTATAAAAATGACGAATTGATCGTCTTAATTATGCTGGTACTTGTAGCGTTAAGAATGCGAAACATAAGTACAGATTTCTTCGTCTATATACATAATGCATGCTTCGCTTTGGATATTTTATACGCTTCTTCATGCCACGTGCACTCTGCCAATTTTTGCATCCTTAAATTTTCTATGAATTCATAAGCATTCGCTGTCTGCTAATCGTGTTATCGGAGTCTTCATATACGGTAACATTAATTTTTCCACAATTCTGTCCCTAGTAACCGCCAAAAAAAGACAACTAAAAAAAGACCGTTTGATTTGAATTTTCACAGTTCCACCTAACGCCCACGAGCCTTTCTCTCTATTTCGTATCTTCCTCGCAGACAAAAGTTGTTACTCTACTACTCTGTGAATCTTTAAGGCGCAACTAGGCTGAGACGCGTGGAAAGATAGAACGGAGAAACTAGATAACCGTATAACTCTCTCGAATCGGCTTTCCGTTTCGACGTGCTTGAATCAACGATCGTAGGTAACCAAGCAGACCAGTCTACCGTGCAATCTATCTCTCGTAATATTTGCAAACATCCGCATTTTTTTCGCGCTATGTAGGTATGCTGCACGTTGAAAGAACACGCTTTATCGGCGTTCTCCAGCGGCCGGCTGGATGAAACAAATTCTCGCGTGGGAGGAAAAACGAGGAAAAAGTGGAGATACGCGCGGCGAGAGGTGCAGAGAGAAAATGGCGAAGAGGAGCATGGTGGGGAATACGACTAGAGAACATGGTCGCGAGAGAGAATTCGACCCGCGTCTCCCTGGCGACAATTTGCAAAATTGTCTCGCGCGTAGCGCTCGGTTCCGCGCTACGAACGCGTCGTTCTCGGCCGACGATCCGCGAATGATAATCGTCCCACGTAGATACGTACTACGGCTTTGTCCTCTTTCCATGACGCGAAACCGCGATACAGCGACTTTGCCAGAAGGAACAATGAAACGACGAGAGTCACGCGGATTTCTCGCCAACGCTCCACCTAACATCGCACCAAATATTTAATATCAGGCTCTGCATTCGTATGCAACCGGTCGCGATAACGTATCAATTGGCCATTATTAGCGGGAACATGCGACCAACGCGCTCCAATTGGGCGGAACGAGTATGTGTGTCGGGTGTAGCGGTAAACCGGCTACGGTTTCACCGTACAGAGCCGCATCTAGCGATGGGCATTCCGATTTTGGAGCGGTTCAGAGATCTTCGAGACTGTGCAGATCGAATCGAAGCTTGGAATTTTTGGCGGTTTTGGTATACCTTCGTTTTTGGTATACCTACGATCTTGGAACGATTAGATATTACATTAGTTTCAAAATTGGAAAAAATTAAGAAGAAGGAGGTACCTGTGCAAAGGGCTGATTCATTAAAATTTCTCCTATAAATTGTATATAATTTAACGTTCGCAATGTGGCCGGGATAGAGAAGGTTTATTGAAAACGAAACGTTTTCCAAGGGCTTTGAACGTAAATCTGGAATTTTCGGTTTTCAGTGTTTAAAATTTCGACATACGTATACCTTGAAAGTCTTGCAATTCTGAATTGAATGCCATAATCGTTTAATTCTGACACGCTGGTCTTAGTCTTTCTTTCGAAACACGTGTAAGATCGATGCGTAATCGAAGAAAAATACAAAGACTATCAAGATTTACAAGACTTTCAAGACACGCGAGAGTTACAAGACTTTCAACAGTTTCGTAGCTTTAAATTATATTCGAGGAAATTCAAATGTATACAAATTCAAAGTGATTTTAAGTCCTTCGAATGCAGTTGATTGTAAATGCGATTTTCTTCTGGATACTTCGCGTTCTTTCTAGTTTTTTGTCCACTTCTCTTTTATTTTCTTTTTTCTTTTTTGCCCTTCGTCCCACTCTTTCCGGAGAGCGCAGTTAATTTTCTTGGAGCAGAATTAAACCGACCAAAGGAACGTTTCTCATTATTCGAAACACTCGTCCGGCGTCCAGATGAAATTTCTACTGGGCGAACTTTTAAATTAACGCGTCGGATTTATCCGCGGAAAAACCAGGTCGAAACGTAAGCCTATTCGCTATTTCTGCGTTTGGGGCGAATCCGACTAACGGGACCGATGATGTCACCGGATTTGGAAAGATTAACTCGTCGATGCATCCGCGCACGAAATTCTTCTCATCGTGACTATTATCGTTTTAAATTCGTCCAAGATTTCGTGATATATTATTTCCATGCCACTCTGTATATTACCGTCCTGTACAATCAAACTGACATTACCAATAAAATTATACCGCAAGTTAGAGATTGCGCGGTGTTCATAAATTTTGCGATACAGCGGAATTTTATGTCAATCTATGTTTTTCTGCACACAATTAGACAAATAAAAGTCAAATAGACATTCGTTTTACCCATTGAGGTATATTATATTAATTCTGTTCATTTTTGCATCTTCAAACATCGCATTAAAGTCACAGTCTAATAAGATGAAATCAAATGTAAAATTGATCTCTTATGAAACGATCAAAAATGTCACTTATCCATTTCTATCTCTGCTATAATCTTAGTTTGGTAGCTGATCCAAGACTGACACGTACATAGATCGACAACCATTAAACGAAAAATTAAATTATCCTCGAAAGGTCTGCCTAAAACGGAACGCACCAACCGTGACTAAAATCAGCGAGAAATTAGCCGAAATTCCTGTCCATTTCCGGTATTCCAGACCCGATGAAGATATCAAACAATGGTATATGGTGTGTATGGTAGTTTCGAGCGAGCGTGAACCAACGTAAAACAGTCTGAAGCGACTAAAAACGCGTAAAAAGCTCGGTGCGGGTGTCGAAAATCGCGAATGCCGATCGTAAAAGCCGACGTCAGCCAGCATCGGACAATTTTCCATCGAGCACGCTTCGCTGAACCGTTACCTCGTAACGCACACCAACAAAACACGTTTTGCGTAATGTCCTAAGCGTTCGTCGACGGAACTCAGCGGACATCGCCACGAAGAGGAGGCGTAACTCCTTTAAAGCAATTACCAAGAGACGGTTCGCGATCGCTCCGAGGTCACCAGAGTCCAAAACTTTCGCGAGACCCGGTCGAAACTCAGAAAATTTCGGATGTGACAGCCTGATGAAATCGAGGAGGCGAGTCGCGAACGTGCGAGGATTATTAATACCCGGCTTAAGGCGATTAGCGTAGTCCATGGTTACGTTCATCTGCGAAATTGCGTCGATGGGAGACAAGCCGGAGGAGTTTCGGGATTATTAATTTCAAGTTTCTATTGTTAGTTAGCGTCGGGCACCGTTGGAACGATGGAGGAACTGCGAGCGAGCAAGGGATGATTTTAAAATACAAAGATTCGTAGTTCGTAATTAACTCATTAAGGATTATACAATGAGATAATGAGTACCAATAACGTAAACGTAATATTCTTAGGGGGTATAACTAAAGTAATAGCTTTGTCAACGTACCAGAAGTGTATTACCAATAATAAGCATTTTACATTTTGTAGATGCTACACGATGTGAAGATAGAAGAAAATGTTTTACAATTTAGGAAATGATATAGTTTATCATAGAAATAGTGTATTGTTACTATTTCCAGGAATGATAGGAATATCATGTTTTCTTTGAGGATTTGTTAGCTTTATAAATTTGTAAAATATAGATGGAGGTGAAACCAAATAAAAAAGGATTTCAAAGTATGAAGATTTGTGCTTTATAATTACTCATTGAGTCATTAACGTTACACGTTTCATTTGTAGCCTCTTTCGTCTACGTTTACATTAGCGAATTCTGATTTTTAATTGTCGTTGTGAAAGGAAGCTTCAGACGTTTAATGCTTTTTTGTTACTATCTCTTCCATCTGGATTAGACAATTTTATGAAATTTAGAGAAATTGAAATATCATAGCATTTTGTAAAATTGCGTGAATAGAATACGGATGAAAAATATGTACTAGCGAAAAGGGTATTAAATAAATACTTCGAATTCTCTTTTACAACAGCGATATTAAAAAAGTAAAATTCAGTAACGTAGATTGATTGAAAGAAGAAATTACAAACGAAAGGTCACGTTGACCAACGTTGGCCTTTAATGGCTTAACAAGGATCGACGCGTGGATGTTGATGGATTAACCGTTATGTTTAATATGTGTGTTGTTTAAACGGCGTGTCGAATTAACTGAATCGAAACGAGGCAAGTTGTGTAATATCGATGAGACGATATTGGCTAAACATAGTCTGCAATTACACGGAGTTAGGCGATTTCGCGGGAAGCTTCGTTGGCTGATAACATTAATTAGTCTTAACGCATGCTTTTGTATTCCCCGAGCAAGTTTCTTAAGAGCATCGTACGATGAACAATGGCTCTGACTTCCTAACGGACTCTCCGAGTTATTTTTTAATATAACTTTCACGTAGATAAGCGCCCTTATGCAACGCTCGTTACATGCTCCAACTCGATATCCGGTACCGTCGGTACTTGCGTTTAACGCTCGCTTTTCCCATTAAACGACAATTAAAGTCTGGCTATAACTTTTGTAATTTCTCGCAAAGATAGCCACGATTCCTTCGACTATCCCTCCCTTAATCTTTTTCTTCTCCACTCGTATCTCGTTCGTTTCATAAGTTCATAACCCCTTCGCGATTGCTCGAGAAAAAATGGAGCGCGTCTATGATAAAAACGTATATGGCTATATAACCTATAAGTCGAGCGCGTTCGTTGATACGCGTGTGTTCCCTCAAAAAGTCAGCATCCGGCGAAGCCACTTCCGTCAGACGACCTGGTGGCGCTGGGGACGCGTTTTACGTGACATTTAAATCTCCCATCCTGCGCGTGCAATCCGACGTAAACACACTAGTATACAAAACAACGAGGGAGAGAATGTGCGTGCGACGTATTCTCGACAGTTATTAGGAACGCGCGTTTCGTCGGATTATATGATGATAAAACGAGACGTCGCGTAACTACGTTGACTCCGATAATCGGGAGGGAAATGTGGCATCGTTCACCGAACCAACGACTCGCGTTCCCTTCGACAGGTTACGATTTGTGCATGTATATATGTGTATATGTACAAACGTACACATCGATGAGAGACGCAGGAGTAGACAGACGTGCACGACGAAAAAAAAGCTACGGTGCTTAACCGCGCGAACCGAGGTACGGAGAGATAGATCGAGAGATGGGGGGAGAAAAAGAAAGGAAGATGCCGAAAGGGATGGAAAAGGAGAGACTCGCACGTAGAATATTGCGCGTGCTCGCTGCTCTTGCATACTATCTGACACCTACCTATGTACAGAGGTTGGAGTCCTGCCACGGGCGTCCTTTCCGCCGTGATCCTCGTCCTTCCAACCGGTTCTCGCAGGGACGTCGATTACTCATTTACGGTCATTGTACCGCATCCCGTCGCACCACACCAACTACCCACAATATCACACGTGTGTTACACGGCAGCGTGCAGTCGCGTCGTTCTCTTTCTCTGCTTGATCGACGACAATGAACAAAGAAATGCGTAGTCTGACAGAGAAAGAGGAAGAGAAGCTGATGAACTGGCACGCGCGACACCGACTCCACACAACGAGACAAACAGGAACGCGTTCCGCGCCGTACTGACGGACGGCAACGCTCGTGACTCGTGTGAACGAGGACTCCGAGGACACCGACTTCCCCTACCATGATCGCGTTCGACCCAGCTGTGCTGCGCCCTCTCTCCTTCTGCCTTACGAACTCTCCTCTATCCTTTCTTATTCCCCTAATATTGCGATCTCTTTCTTTTTCAGAGATCCCTTCCATGGCTGGACGCGGACCAACGCTTTCCAATAGTGGTACGCTGTACCATCAACCCCTCTATCGGTACCCCACTCTGGCTACCATGGTTCGACTCCCACCTCCGTGTAACTTGACCTTAGTCGTCGGTCAAAGGAAAGGAGTGTTTCTGAAATAGAAGGGCGATTGAAGGGTTTACGATCATCATCCTATATCGTTATTACTGATGGAAAACAAGTAATACATGGATATAATATTTTTACTAATTTTTGTTACATTTATTCTTGTCACTACTAAGCCTATTCTCATTTTAAACTATTCCTTTGGTGGTTGTTAAACATGGCTGTAATCGTCTGTTTTAATCTGTTTTATCAAGAAATAGTAATTTATTCGTAAAAGAATGTTTGTCATCTTCTCACATAAAAATATGAATGAAAACTATTTACTGTATCATTGAATACTTGTTCACGTACCTACGATGTTTAGCGCCAACCATACGTGTCAGTAAATGGAGGAAGACGAGAGCGTGATACCGCTGAAGTGGGGTTATTCAGCACGTAAGGGGAAAACCCCTGCAGCGGGCTTACTTAACCCCTATTTGCCCGACCGAGCCACCCCCGCTATAACCAAGCGACGTTTGCCTCGCAGACCACTATATCTTGTTCATTTTCCCTTCCTGCTAGTGGCCACGCCGCTCTGGATGACCCCTATTGATAGACCGAGCTACTTTCGTCCTTTTCATCCTCCCAAATTTCCATCGTTCTCTATTTCGAATGTAACTCAAAATCCTAGCTACGAGAGGCGCGTACATTTGTTCAATTTGAAATTAATATTTTGATTTATGATTATAAATTGTTTTAGAAATACTTTGGCAAATTTATTAGATTAGTAAAAGGATTACGTGAATAAAATTTGTTACTTCAATTATTATCAATTATTATTTAGCGAGTACTTATATCAAAAACAGATGGAATTTCTATCTCTAAAAGATGAAATTTAAATGAAGATCGATCGATCGCAAGTGGTGACTGATTGTGATTAGTGCACGTTGCACACGACGGTGTCGCCTCTGTACAATGAAGGAGTAAGGTTATGTGATTATTTGTCAAATAACCTAGTCTTACCTTAGATAACGTTATTTGACACGTAAACGAAGAATAAAGTAAAGTTACACTATTTTGTCAAGTGCCCTGTATAATATTTTACACTATGGTAATGTTATTTACTATAGTGTTATCTAAATGTTAACTGTATAATCACGTTTTTAATTGGATGTTTTGGTTTCTAGGCTCGTTATTTTCGAGAAGAAGATATAGACGGTACAGTGGTAAATTCTTTAAATTGGTTAAGATTACTGTTTACAGAGTTATAAATTCTTTTTTACAGAATTTAGGGAATGCTTTTATCTATTTGCAAGGAATGGCCAAATACGTACTCTGGATGAACTTACAATCATTATGAGATCATTAGGATTAAGTCCCACTATCGCAGAATTAAATAAATATTTAAAGGATAAAGGTACAAATAAGGTGAAATGATTTATAATATTATAAATGGTTTTAAACTCACAAATTTTTAACCACAGGAGGGAGGATGTCTTTTGCTGATTTTTTGGAAGTCATGCATTTACAAACAAGAGCTGAGGATCTGCCGAAGGAGGTGATAGATGCTTTTCAAGCTGCAGACAAATTTAGGACTGGTACTATACCTGCTAGACAATTAGCACACATGTTACTTCATTGGGGTGAGCAATTAAGTAACAAAGAAGGTTGGTTTTCTTACTTACTTTAAATAATTGATTCCAACAAGTGTTCTTAATTACTTCATTTATCTCTAACTTTCAGTGGAGCAAATTTTTAGGGAAGCAAACGTATCTCCAAATGGACAAGTCAAATACGAAGACTTTGTAAAAATAGCCTGTGCACCTGTACCTGATTATTATTAATATCTTTTTATTAATGTCTTTAGTATTGTTATTATTATCATTATCACTAATATCTTTTACATTCTTGAAAGGTCTCTTTTGATATTTGAACATATTCGAATATTTGATATTTATGTAATTTTGTTATACAGTACATTTTTTATATTAATAAAAGAATATTCTCATAAAACAAAAAGAATTTATTTTCACAGCAGTTTATCTCCGATAGACGAACATTATACATCTTATCCTTAAGATTGCTTATAATTACCAGTGCTTAATACTTAATCCATCGATCTTATTCAAAACAAAGTTAGTCGAATCCGCTGCCCGGTTAATACAATTTTCCTATCAGCGTCCTTCTCGAATCTATCCCTCTTTGGCGATATTCGTAGTTGGTGGAGAGCCACAGAGGATAACGGTGGTGCTGACGACCGTCGTCAAGAAGAAAACGCAAAGTAACGCTCGATCACTGACTAATGCAACTTGTTTCCAATCTAATTCCATTCGTTCGCGACGGTCTTGTTCCGCCAGACGCTTCTCGTTCCTGTCGATCGTCGCGTGCACTCTTCCCAGCACACGCAACCATTGCGCTTCAAGGCTCTCTTTACCAAGATCTGCATCAGATTTCTTTTTAAGTTATACAGATTAACCTGACAGAATTCGATATATCTTTACAAATAAGACTCACCTAAACTAGGACTGCTGCTGTTACTTTCCTCTCTTCTGGTTACGAACTTGGGCGACGATTGCGACTGGGCCAGTTCCGGTTTGCAGTGCAATGGACAATTGTTTTTTCTTCTGGGAGGCTCGACAGGGTCCTGATGCAAATTGTGTACAGGAGAATTTTATCTGAATCCATCGAAGGATGAAGATCAACTACATAAAGTTCATATAGTAGGAGTTTTTTGATTCTTTCTACTAGTTGTGATTTTTCCTGTACATATACACTGTATCTTTTGGGCCATTTTTAACCGAATCGTATTCTTTTATCTTCAGAAGATTTGTAAAATTTAAAGAATATATGAAGAAATCAGTATTACATAATATACGTGATTTCTCGGCCAAATACGATAACAATTTTCTTCTCTCTGTTATCCTGTACATTGTATTGTACTGATAAAATATTTAGCGAGTAAATTATTTAGAAATAATTTATTCCTCAAATAAGATTTTACAACTTTGTTAAAATTGTTTAGCAAATAACATTACCTCCATATAAATTTATTTTTTATTTTATTTAGCATGCCCAGTCCTGACTCAGATAAACCAAGTTCTGCTATATCGTTCACAAAAACATCAAAGAAAAGCAATATCTAAGTATTTTCACTACAAGTACATCTTACCGATCTCTTTTCCTCCTGGAAATTAAGAAACACTATCCTGGCGAGCTTGTCCAAGACCAACGATCGAACGATACCAGGCACTCTGGTACCTTGAACGCCACGATGATGAAGATTCAAGGTAACTACCGCTAATCCAGAAGCGAAAGATACCAGACATATGCTGACTCCGTAATAAAGACCTGAACATGATAATATAATTAATGACTAGGCGGGTATAATAAATTAACCATTAAACCAAACTAGTTGTCGCTCCATGGAGCGTCACGTGTTTCTGTATAAATTAATTGTCTAACAAACTTCCAATTACTGAGTTACGCGTTGTACGTAGTCGACTCTTTCATACTATGCTTTTGCAACGGGATAAACGTGATTCTATTGCGTTTCGCATTGGCACCGCAGGACTTTCAAAGAGGACGCCTGGGAGTTTTCAATCAAACTCGGTTACACTGACAATGTTGATACCATTAGAGATCATTGTCCAATGTTTACGCAAATCCTACGGAGACAGGCTGAATATCAGGCAGGACGAAAATATGAAGATTGAAAGTTACTTTTTCTAAGGCATTTAGAAAAATAATGTCCTGTAACGAAATCAAATCACAAAAATGTCAGCCTTTGGTATCGTCGTTATTAAACACATACGTGTATCCGTTATTTTAAATAGTAATTTCTTATTTTCATTTCAAATACATTTGCTCAAGACAAATTTAACCCTGCTTCGATCCTCGAATTTTTATATTCCAATTTTCTTGCATTATCGCATTTTATATTAGCAAACAAAAATATTTGTTATATTTCAAGAAGATGTTCGATATAAAATTAAAGCGTGGAATCACGCATACCAATGGGATATTATTATATTTTGTTCAAACTGAAGATATTTTATGTTATATTTTAATGATAGAAAAATACAATTGGCTGGAAAATGATCGGAAGGATGCAGCAGGGTTAAACCATCTATGCTCAATAGCTTCGTTTCCATTTACCCCAAGATAATTATCGTTCATTAAAGGCACTCACTTATCAATGGTGTTTTCTCCGTGGGCGGCAGTGTCTCGCGAATAGTCATTAGGAAGACTGTCATGGAGAGAAGCGCCGAAATCCCGAGGGTGACCTTTTCCCCCGATTCAGACGGCACGTAGAATACCAACAGGGCTGGACAAGCGGAAAACGGAATTAAAAGAGAAGTTCGAGCTCCGCCAGTGGTATTTTTCGTCATAGAATATCGAACAGAGGGTATTCTTAAGATCACTACGAGCGCCAAACTTTTTCCACCATTGTCAAGGGAGGAAATAAAAAAAAAGAGGGTCGAGGAAAAGTCCCGCATAAATTTCTCCCATCGAGTAGTAGACGACTCGAGATCCATTGTTAACCGGCTGTAATCGTGTTCGTTTCCTTACAAACATTCAAAAACCTTTGCCATGGGGAAGAATAATTTTTCCATAGATTAAAAAAATTGTGACTTGGAGCGTCAACCTATCGTACGGTGGCTTTACGATTCGAGCGTTTTAATGAAATTTCCTCTCCAGATTCGATAAGGACGCTTGACCCTCTTACGGATAGGTGCTGCATTCTGCCTGAATAATATGTATCGTCGTAATATTGCAAATTACTATCATCCTCTCAAAGAGATTGTCACTAGAACAATCAGTTTCTATTACATACCTGTAAACAATTAAAACACAGTCGCGTCTCGTTACAGTGCTAATGAATTTTCAAAATCCTCTATATCATATAATACGATATATTATTAATTATATTACACAATATATTAAGTAGACGTTCAAGTTTCCAATTAGCCAATTAAATGAACTTCTCAATAAACTCATTCGAACTTATGAATGATGTTCCACAAAGCTGCAGATGCGGGTGTCGATTTTTTTCCTTTAAACATCCAATAGTAAATTTTACATACGTTCTTACCATGTAGTTGCAGGAAAAAGAGGATTGTAATGATTTCGACAGTTGCAGTGTTAATTAATCTTAATAATTGTAGGATGAAACGTGAAACATAAAGCAGATGAAGGATGCTCACCGACACTGTTGATGAGTATGCACGGAAGGATCAAGTTGAAGACGTAAAATGTCGGTCGTCGTCGCAGTCGTATCTCGTAAGTAATATCTGGATACGGTTCCAGACAGCAGGAGTAGTATTCGATGTTTCTTCTTGCAGAGAACTCAAGCAGGTCGAATTCACCGTTTGCTTGGTAATTGCTCACGTCTCCCTCTTCGCTTTGCCTCTCCAGCTCCAGCTGCATAAACAACATTCTACGTTTTAGTTCTCCAACAACAACAGCAACAACACGATCCAAGTGCACACACCATGCACAAGCGCAAGAAACTGTATTTTACTCTTGGCATCTTGGCAACGAACAATTATCTCCCTCGAGGGTGGGAATAGATCCTAGAAGCTAGATTAGAAGCGTTAAAGCGTCAACTCGAATTAAATCCAACGGAACAGAACGGAGCTTCTGCGATTACGTGTCAGTATATTTCGAGCGGACAATCGGTAGACAGGTGCTGGATAAGGCAAAAACGAGCCGACGCGACGCAACGCGACGCGGTGAAATTATATTCGACGCGATGGCGATGGTTCTATTGCGAAGTGGAACTATATATTTGCAAAAGAGGAATTTCCTCTAGCGAAAGGATCAAATTTTTTGTATCTTTCCCTTTATTCCTGTTCACTGTGCTTCCGCGGATAAAAAGGGAAATTGTACGAGGTGTTCGAGGGTTACACAGCCGAACTTTGTCGGTATATTTTATTGGCTTGGTCAAGCAACAAACGTTATATAAACACGAGTCATTAATGCTTTAACAAAATGTTCAAAGTAAGAATTTAACCGACTTAACAAAAGCGAATTGTCTTCGTTAACTTTTAACCCTTTCAAGACTGTCACAGGTGAAAATTCACAAGGACATTTTCGATATTATCATTGGCATTATTGCATAATGATATAACGAGTGTGTCGTTGCAGGATAATAGTTTTCGATTAGGAGACGTTTCAGTTAACAGGCTGATGACCAATTTAAATGGTTTTCTCCGGATAATGGGGAAAAGGCCTAAGAAGGAACGTATTTCCAGCGTTTTAGATTGCAAAAACGTAGCGACACGCAAAATGTATTCAATGACGGGGGTGAGGGGGCGGATAGGAAATGGGAAAACTCTGTGAAAGGATGAGTTCGGGCGTCGGGTACGCCGATACGGAGAAACGGCTCGCATTGAATTCTTCTCGCATTTGGGATTAAGCTGTTCGATTTGCCCGAGCCATTTTTGCGACATCCCGAACCGGCATTTTCGATTTGTCGCTGTTAAGCGCCTCTGGACTTTTGAAAAGATCGAACCTATTCTGATCGTGTTGGAAAATCAGTCAAATTTCCCAACGTTGCCTTTGTTCCACCATTCTCCTACAAATAAACCAGAAAAATGTTTGAAGAGGTTATAGGTCTATCCATTCTTATTTCTTTTCTTTTCTCTTCCCGTCTCTTCCTTGCTTTCTTCTTCTTCTGTTCATCTTCTTACCCTTTTGTCTTCATCCTCCTCTTTCTATTCTTTTCTTTCCACCCTCTTTCGTTCTTCCCATTTCCTCCTTTTTCTTTCAATTTCTTTCTCTTTTAATCCCATCTTATCCTTATCTCTCATTCGTTTTCTACCCTTCTCTTCGTTCTCCCCTTCTACTTCCTGCCTTACCTTCTTTTTCAATCTCTTCCTTCCTTCCTCCTACTTTTCAGCAGTAGCTCGTCTATATGCAAGCTCGATTAACGCCTTTGCAGTTACTTTGAGCTTTTAATCCGGTAGGAAGCCACAAAATATTCAGATCTTTAGGCCGAGACGCGTATAAAGGGAAAAGGGATCAGATGACACGGCAAATTAAATCTGATACTTTTTTTAAAGAGGAAAACCTGAAACGCGGCTCCCTCAGATTGATAATCGCGAAAGATTTTTAGAACAGAGATGTTGGACATCAATGTCAAGTGTCAAGGTTTCGGTCAAACTGATTGCCTGCGCCACCTCTCTAACACAGCGTGGATATTTTTATCGTCCAACGGATGGTCCTCCGGACGATATATCACTTTCTCATCTGCATACCGTCCCAAGAGAGGAACTGCGTGAAATTGAGGGCAATACAGTCGAGAATCTGACCGATGCAGATCGCACACGTTGTCGGATTAAATGTCTGACCGGTATTTCTTAAATGCTCCACCAGGTATACACATTTTACGTGTGAATTTACATATAAAAGTGTTTTAAGGAAGAAGAGTCTTCAATTACAAAAAAGTGCGAAGCGATAAAAAATTTACTACCAGTGTCAAGTGTTTTATCCTCGTTAAAACAGGGAAACGATCTCGAAGACAGCAATAGAGTAATTTTAGAATCGACGAAGATTGGAATGCAATGTACGAGGATAAATATGTTCAAAGAAACAAGAATCTCGATCATAGAACATACTAAAGTGGTTGAATAATTCGCGGTGTCCGCGCCACGTGTTTCACTCCCGTTTAAAAGAAAGGATTCACACAGAGTAGGAAAAAAGCATGGAGATCACAGTAGAGGAATTTTACAAGACTTAAATACAATGTACATGAATAAACGTGTACAAAAAGAAAGAATCTCGGTCACAGAACGTTCGAAAATGATCAAAAAACGTACAAGCCTGGCCGTGACACGTGTTTCGTTCCCGCTAAAAGAAAAAAGAAGGATCTATACAAAGTAAGGAAAAAGTGTGGTGAACACAGTAGGGTAATTTTAGAATCGATGAAGATTTGAATAAAATATACGAGGACGAACGTGTTGATTGCTCGTGGGTGTCAGCACGCGCTCATAGCCCCGCGCAGCTTTTGCTCGAGTTAATTGCGTGGAAAACTGCATTCCGCCTTCCATCGGCTGAATTCGCGGCCTCGAGACTGCCCAATGCCTTCAATATCGCCGTCTCTAATTTCTGGCCAGCCATCGCCTGAAATTCCTTCGTTTCTTTCAAGCTTCCGTGAAAGGCAAAAGTTTAATATTATAAAGTAATACAGAAGCAGAGGGATTTCCAGGTGGATGAATAAATAAACGAAAGGAGCTATGGAGATTTGATCTTACTTGGTATCCATCGTACGTCCAGGAGGCCCATTTCAAGACGCATCGTTGCTCGTCGAAAGGGAAGAACTCTACGTTGATGTCGCAGCTGCTGCGAAATATTCCATGGCTTAACCACACCACTTGCCCTGTGTGGCTGACTATCACGTTCGTATTGATGACTGCCGAGCTGTATTGTGGATCGGCGCTATAAACAAAACCAAAGGATATAGGCTAGTGACGGATGGAAGAAATGAGCGCGTCCCTGCTGCTGCCAATCAATACCAAAACTTCTATTTTGTAATATAACGCTTGACTGGCCAGAGAAAATTGTACCGGTAGGAGCCCATTTATTCAAACTTATTGGGAGATAAACAATATTGATGTAACTAGAGCTCGTATAATAGCAAGTCATTGATTCTTCCTACTATTTCTGATTCTTTGTTCCTATATATGACAATGGTTTACGGCTAGATAAATGCAGTCAATGACAAAAGTTCATTTAATTTTAATCTAATAAATCAAATAGTTTAATTTAACAGGTCTTTCGACGTTTTAAGGATACTCGTCTCTAGTGCGAAATTTAAAGGAGGGAAGGATAACGATAGAAAAACATGATCTAGTGGAAAACGGAAGAAACAAACGCAAGAGTATCAAGCAATGATATAAGATATAGAAATTACATGAATGAAACATTATTGAGAAACGTATATAAAGCAACGTATACATTAATTGTGACGTTTCCATGTCTTGTTAAGATATAAAGTATGTATTAAAATGATGGATACTTTCTAGAAACTCGTTATACGAATCAAAGACTCAAAAAGACATTTTCACGATACAAAAGAAGATCAGACTTTATCATAGCGTTGTAGATGCTTAAATTTCTTCGAACCTCGATTCTACGATGCAACTCGAAATCGTACCATCTACGTTGAAGAATAAACAGCGAGAAGAAGAATATTAAACAAATTCTTAGCAGCAATGACCTCTTTGTAGGATGTACAAATATTTTTGTAGGTAACTGTGTATGGTACACGTGTTCGTCTGCCACCGAGATTCCAACACTCGTAATTTTCTTAAATCTAGTACCATCGTAACTATTGCAAAAATGAACTGTATTTTACATGACATTCTGCGAGAGAAATCGCTTACTTGTTGTACAGAATCGTGTCCGGTCTCCAGACACGGTTGTAAGGAACGCGGATCACTTGAATTCCAGCGAATTCCGAGACGTTCCATTTCAGGTGATGGTCCGTCCAGGTTTGTGTCACCCAACAGTTGGTCGTCAGTATCTGGTTCTTCTCGTCCTGTGACAAAAATCACCGAAAGAAAAAAAAGAGATAACCACGGTGTAAAAGAAAAATTCATCGTCATATGAGAAAAGAAAGAATCTGTTGCTAACTAGCCAAAAAGATACGGCGGGTGAAAGATGTCTCTCGCCAGATGTAAGAGAGACAAATCTTTGAAAGTTTCCATCCAGCTCTGGCGCGTTCTTCGAGTAATTTGTCTTGGGTATTTCCGACTGCCCAGCCTTGACTATCTCCCACGAGATTTCCAAGCTTCTTCCTCGAATTCGAAGTCTGCAGCATCGTCATTACGAATACGGAAAGAAATATATGCATGATAATGATTATAAATTCGTACAAAGACTCATAACCAAACGTCGTTTCAATATATGAATATTTTTGCAATAATAACAAAGAGGTTGAGATTAGTCTCATCTGAAATTAACGATGAAATAAAATCTCTTTTGTGCCCTTTCTGACCCGTGACGAATAAATTTCTATCGAGAAACGCTTTGATCTGCTGAAAATTAACTGACAAATGGCCATCAAATTTTTTTTCGTTTTATTTTATTTTAATTAATCATGGAAACAAATACGATATATGATTTTTGTACGATTTTTCATGGATTTCTGCTATCCGATGCAGATAAAAGGAAAAGGTCGCTGCGCCTCGTTATTGATTTGAATATTCGAAATATTTGATCAATTTGTGCGAGTCACTGTATTTCCCGGTCTAAATGGCCGCGCACCGCCGGAATGCCGATACTCCTGCCGAAGTCGAAGTTAATACGGGTTTCAGCCCGACCTGAATTTCCCATTTTTCAACATGTCCAAGGAACAAGCAACGTCCATGCACGAATCGCTTGGCAATTGCCCGCTTTGTACACGTTTTTACGATTTCCAGATTATCTCGGTTTTCACGCGACTGCATAATATTTCCGCTGCCATCAAAAGCAGAGTACGAATTTTCTTCGCGTTTAGCATGCTCGAGATGTCGCGGCCGAAAATTCTCGTTAAGCGTGGAAACATTGAATTTCTTGAGAAATTGGAAAAATTGACTGCATCGAAGAGAAAGCTCGTGGAACAGCGTATCGTTTGAAAAATCACTTTTATATCGAGTTCTGGAAATTTATCATCGAGAATAAATATGGTACTGTGCAAAAGTCACATTAATGACGACAATTAATCACGCTTCTAACCCTGCTGCGATTCTCAATTTTTTAATGTACCAATTCTTCGATCGAAAACAGTTTTATTCACGCGTTCAGACTCTAGACGATGATCTGATCGCTCAATGTATCAACAAAAAGAACTTTTTTTTGATCACACTGAACAGCCCTCCACTTTGAATCTGTGTTAACGTGTTAATGTTTCAAGAAAATCTCTTCAGCGTGTTAGATCGATGTTCGGTACTCACCACGTCGATTATGTGATGAAGAGAAAGGCCAAAGACAACCGACAGGGGTTGGGAGAAATTTTTAGCTGGTCGTACACCGGCGTCGTACCCATCGAGCAAATACTTTGTCAGTCTGTATTCGTGTTCATCCCCAAAACCTGTAAAACCAAGCATGCACGGAATCCGTCCAATATTCATGGGAATTAAATTTCCTATATCGTAATATACATCACACCGTCCTCCCAGTAATGGATTTTCTTTATCGGCATAGATTTTCTATGAATTCGTTTTCGTTACTCTTGTTTCTTTCTGGTTTAACGCACGTTACCGCCATTCCTAAGTATTTGGAACCAATCGTTATTGCAAATATATAAAATATACTTCAAATAAAATTCTTTAATCCTAGTTTCACTCTTGATCTTATTTCAGGCAAATATACTTAACAGATTATCGATGAAAGAACAAATTGTAATTTCTCTGTAAATCATAAATCGAATTATTAAATTTATTGTAAATTATACCTTGTTTTGAACAATCGAAAGATAGAGAAACATTTAAACGATTTTGTCTTCGGATGAACAGTTTATATTATAATTGGAGTTCATGGCAAGTATCATTTTACAAACTCTATCTCTTCTCTAATCACGAATCGAATTCCTTTCTTTACATCAAGGATGTCCATTATAGCGTTTCCCATCCGTAGGTGGAAGCGTTCGTTTCATCAAGGTGGCCATTGTGTCTTGAAACGCGGGAAGCCTTCTCGTAGATCAGCCAAGGTAGCTAATCTACCGTTCATTTCATCTTTTCTCAAAGTTCAGCAGGCGTTGCCTTCAAAACTCAATTAGATAAGAGACGTCTCGCTGAAGACAATAGTATACTAACCAAACAGAATTCGCTAATAGTCGTCAGCTTAATTAACGAGGGATATAATCCTCCAAATCTTCTACGATGTTCCAAAGATCCGCTAAATCTGAGAAAGACGAGTTAATTCGTCACTCGAGTTCCTAATCTCATGGATATAACCAATCTTTTTATTTATAGATCTGCTATTCTTCAATGAGTCGCGCTATTAATTTTGCTACAAATAAATTCTCTCGTATTTATATTTGAAGAACGTAGAGAGGAAAGAGGTAACAAGTCACGTTTCGTGTCTCTTACAGAAAATGAACAAATTTCAAATACATCGTCGTCCCACAGACAAAATTCTCTTTTTTTTTTTATCTCGAAATTAAACATTAGATTCTCTCATTTTTTGAACAATTAAAAAAATATCGATTGTCGTAACGTTAGTCAGGGCTTAAAAAGATTTTGTAGCTTTATCACCCATTATGAAAGAAGTCGTTCTTTTAATGAACTTCTCTACTTTAACGAAAGAAGAAAAGGAAGAGAAAATTTTTAACAAATGAGTTGGTTAACAGGTTAAAACTACAGCATCCCCTTCCTCCCGCGTAACATTAAAAAGTTTGCGCTTTAACGCTCTCTCCGCAAATTCTCGATTCCAATCGAGAATTCTTGGACAAGAGTAGCTGTCCGAGTCTCTGAGAGGTGTAAGGTCACGCGAGTAACACACGGTTCAGAGAATTTCCTCCCCAACCCTCTTATTTCCGATCGTTAAATGGACGTCACATATCGCGGTATAGCCTCCCCGCGATGTGGAGGCGTTTCTCTTTCCAGAATCATTTAACGGTCCACCTTACGATCGTTTTCAACAGACTATCGTATTTGCCAAAAAACCTATTCGTTAGAAAAATCTCTCTTCCATAGTTTTTCCTATGGATTTCTTTGCCTCTTAACTCGTACATCTTATTATCTCATTAAAAGACACAAGTTCATTACAGAGCTGATCGAGTGAAAAGTAAAGGGATTTAATTTTAACGTGGCCAAGTTTTGCCTGCGCTATAATTGAAGCGCGCGTAACGAAAATGACCTTTGTCCATGTTTATTTTACGAACTCTCTGGTTCTTTTTACACTCCTGGCATGAATCTTGCACAACTAATTTAACAACTAATAGTATTATTAAACTGATCAGTTACAAGTTATAAGTTACATAGATTTTTTACCATGTTATACTACAGTTTTTATAGTAATTGGATAATCGTATAATTTAGAATTTGCTTGGTAACAGAAATTTTCTTGTAATATTTCGCTTGTTCCATTGTCAAACTTGTTAGTGTTATAAATAGACGGCGGATTTTTCTGAAGATTTCTATTTTCACGATCGCGATCGAAGAAATGAAACCTAAAAAACAGAAATTCCGTTTATTGCATAAATTATTACAAGTACTTTGAATACTTCGAATGCGTATTATATGTATTCTATATATATTGTATAGTATATTTAATAATAATACAGTAATTGCAATTATAAATATAATTATAATTAAAATATAGTAATATTTCTGTACTTTTTTCATTTTCCACGTATATAAATACATGAAAATCCGCAATCTAATTATAAGGTTTCCCGATACGGGTAACTCTCATTAGTAATATTTAATTGGGTTGTGCAAGATAGACAGCCTTCGCTTTTTACACATTTTGCGAATATCCGTAATTTCCAAGAGAAATTGAGCGTATCGAAGCGTCGTGTCGCAAAAGAACATCGAGTGCTCTCGAACACGCTTTTCAACATTTAAAGACGACATTTAGGAAGAAGAGGGAAAAAGGATCGCGAGAATCCGCTTTTTCCTTCACAACGAAAATTCTATTCAGCATCACGTTGGTCTCCGACGGTGCGGTGGTAAATCCGCGCATTCGGAACAATCAGCGCGCGAATTTTTCCAAGCCCGGAAAATTCGACTTGCTGTGCGAGCCGAGCACTCTTTTTTCCTTCTACATGTCCTACAATATACTTCGTTTTCTATGTCCTGATTCATTAAAAAATTTCTGTTTGATGCACTTTGATGATTTTTGCTTCATTAGACTTGATTCATTTGTGCGTCTTTAATTTAAAAATTTCTTTTTTCTTTTTATATATATCAGCTCCAGTGCGTTTAAGCACAATACAGCGATCTGCGTTAATATTTGACCACTATGGCATTGGAGAGATAACAGGAAACACAAAGTTTATTTAGTTAACACTATCCTTAGCAGGTCCAGTTCCAAAATTTAATTTGAAGCTGTACATTCATTGTTATTTCTTTTTTTCATCTAACTTTATCCGATTAATCAATTTCTCACTTTTTGATTGATATAAAAATTTACATAAAGTTAGACGAACAAAAGAAATAACAATAAATGTACGCTTTTAAATTAAATTTTGAAACCGGTCATTTAACCGAGCCTGGTAAGGATAGTATTAATGGATACAAGGTTTTAGCGAAATTGAACATCGCTATTTGCATAATGAGTAAGTTACATTGTATATATGCAATATATATGAAATATATTTCATATATAAATATATATATTTATTTATTATACATTCTAATTACATATATGTATATATTTTACACAAAATTAATATAATTTACTCAATGTCCAAATAGTTTTGCATGTCAAACTTCGCCATTACTTCATCTGCATTTGTCAAGCACAAAACTACGTTGATTAAATAAATAAAGTTCATGTTTCTATTAACCATAGAATACGTACGTATTTTAATATATTAAAATACAGTTCATTCGGTAACACTATATACTTAAACACCATAGTGTCCAAATATTGGCTAACATTAGGTAAGTCACTTTGCTTTAGTAAATTGATCAAAACGTGTTGTGCAAGTATAATGAGAAGGAAGTACAAAGTATATGATAACATAGCATAGTTTCAAAATATATACGTTGTAATTAATACCTTACATATATTTTGCATAAATTTCGTCATGTTTGCTGAACGTTTAAGGGGTTGATTGAATCGTAACGATACTTGTGCCAATAATAAAAGTTTATATAAGAAATAAAGGGACTCGAGTACGCTTGTATTCGTATTTAAAGCAATGATACGAAACGAGGGAAGAGAGCAGGAGAAGAAGAGCAAAGGGAATATTGAAAGAAGGTTTCCCGATAAAGCCGGACGCTCGAGGATTCAATTTGATACCGTCGAGTGTCCGCGAATTACCGTGCAATCCAGGATACGCCGGTGGAAAAACTCGGAATCGAGCATCGATACACGATCGATGTCGGAAAATGCGCGACACGCTCTTCATTCTCGCGTAGCATGCGAGCCGCGATTCTTTCATACGAACGAGACGAGGGCGACGAGAGTCCTCGAAAGACTCTACGACTACAAAATGAGAAAAACCCTTCGCACTTTGAACAAAATACCCGAGCAACGACGTCGAAGATCCTTCGATAACTCCCGAACGAATATAATTTCTATCGGCGTTGCCTCTTTACCGTAGGGAAATTTCGATGGAAAAATATTTTATTTTCTTGTACCGTAAGTGGAAACGATATTGCGCGATGGTATCAGCGGGGAGTTAAAATTTATGATCGTTTCGAATATCGAAACTTAGACAATGCAATTTGAAATATTTTTAGGAAAGTAAAGAGCAAGTGCGTGTAATAAATATTCTAATACTGAATACATACACGAATTCTTTATAATCTATGTAACCTATAATTAAATTATAATTAATTCTTGAAGTAATTCGATGATTCGCTGGAGACTTCTCAACTTTGCCCCCTTTTCCCATAAGCACCTTAATACAGGGGTTGGACAAAGTAATGGATACACCTCCTATATGTTATATATATATTATATAACGGGTGTTTCCATTATTTTTTCCACTCCAAGTACTTACATTACATATCTCTATCTGTTCCTAATCATCTCACCTTTCATATACATATATTTGTATACAGCATTGTCTTCGCCATTATATCTTTTTCTACTGGAGGATTTTTTATACCGAAGGATTTATCCTGTAAACAAGTAAACAAACCAGTAAGTATGCTGCGTACAAATATCCTAAGGTACGTACGAAAACTCGAAACAGCCTCACCGTACGGACCATCTTATTTCCCTTTCCGTAAGACAAAACTTTCTCAGCTCTCGCGTTATCAAAAATTCATGCCAACTTCTCCTAAGGAAGTAAAATCGGAAAGTGCAAACTTTCCGCTGAGTCGTTAGCGAGTAATTACCTTGATCCTTGATACGTACTTCTCGTCGTTTCGGTTCTACTTCCGGTCGCAATTAATAGAGTGGTAAACAAACAGATCGATCTGCTTGCTGGGAACGTTACAAAGGAGTCGGATTTCCGGGGGGGGGGGTGGCGATATGCAAATCTCGATGTTCCGATTAGGAATTAGTAACGGCGGAGACGGAACGATTGCAAGTGTTTACACGGATGGCTAACGCAAACTTTTGATAACGAAGTTCGGCTTAGCATTACCGGACGCTTAAAGATAGTCTGGAAACTTAGCTAAGCTTGCTCTGGAACGTCGAAAGACAAACTCGGCCGCGGTTTCAATGAGTGCTCCTCGTTCTTACACTTCTTTGTGCGTTTAATGGGTCGTCTTCGCCTGGTGGCGCAAGCTACACGTATGCAAATCGTAGATTTATTCCGACCGTGGTTTCACACATAAAAGTTATGTTAGCTCGCCAACACATTTGCATCGTACACAGAGTTTTGCATTCGCCCTTTCGACCATGTGCCTTAATCCGATGCTTTGGTTTACCGCCATAATATCAAGAATACCTCGAGTATATTGTTCGCTATCAGACAACAACGAACAACTCGTGACACCTACATAAACTATATCTATACCAGAGGCACTTGTGGTACTAAACGACACCATCGGCCCTAGAATTCTTCGCTGGTTGAACGTAGGGCAGCTCCAGATCGTTTATTTTTGTGAAAAGAAGTGAAAGCGTTCCTCCAGATATCTGAAACTCGCAGGAAGTTACGAGACCATTTGTTATTTGCATCCTAACGAGAAAACGCTTCGCTCGTCCCACGCGATAACAAAACAAACATCTCGAACTGAATAGCGACATTGCATTTTCCCTAAGTTTCCCTACGTCACGAAAGAAAAATCTACGTAGCAAATAGAATACTTTTCGAGGAAATGCTTCGGTATCCAAAGTTTGGCGCAGCTGTCTCGAGCATCCAATGAAATATTCACGAACTCGAGTCTATTTTCCGTAGATAGAATACGGTGTATTCGCAACAAGATGAGATAGAAAAAATTTCAGAGTGATCGAACGAGTCCGAACGACGAGGCAAGACACGGCCGAGGAGATGGAAATTGGCCGGTGAAATCGAATTCGACCGACGATAAACATTTTGGCGAGCCCCGTTTAGAGGCGAGCGGGAAAATTTTCCAATCGACGCTTGGAAAATTTGCAGTCGGGAAATCTTATAGGCGGAGGCAATTCGGTTATCGGTACAGATAGAAGGAATTGGCCTTAATCACAAGGCCGGTGTCCTTAATCGGTGTTTTCCTTTCGACGTTAACTACGCATCGAGATTGAATCTCGTATGCAAACGAGATTATGGACTTTCCATTCGGATCTATTTGTTCTCTCTAAGATAATCTTGTCTGGTAATCTATTTTCATATTTGATTGAGAACAAAATTTGAGTAGATTATAAAGAAGTAATATAAAGAATCGATCTTTTTTTTATCGTACGCAACATAGATGTTCGAAACTTAAGGTTCTTCAAAAACGATATCTACACAAAGTAGATCGTGTCATTCGAAAAGGCTATATCAACGTTTGATTAACAACAACTCAATTCCTTTGTGTCTCGTTTAAAACTTTTAGAAACACTCGACGAAAATAAGAGACATCTACATTAAATACTCAAAGACACATGAACATTTAATTCGTAACAATGCAATTCCTTTTTTTTTTTTAGAACTCGATTAAGTCAACAAACGAATAAAATCTAGGTGAAATTTTAGTTAGATGTTTGTAAAATTTCGGTTGAATTCTCGTGAAATTTCAAAAGAAAACAAGCGTGAAAACTGAATGTACAGAAAGAAAGAAAAGAGGAACGACTTACCGTTCCCGAAAATGATGGCCAGAACTCCGTAATGAAAGAACAGGACCAAAGGCGACATGGAATTGATAGACCACTTAAACGCGAGACCGCCTGTCCTCGACTGATGTCCGATGCTTTTCAACCACCGTGCAATTTCGACCCTGAATCCCGCGCTACCCCTACCACCGCCACGTCCATTCCCAAGGAAATTCGCGCAGGCGTTTCAAACAATGCAGACACGAATGTTAAACAAACTGACTGCTTGTACAAGGTTGAAACCATTCTGGTGTTTCATGCGTTCGCGGTCGATTCTCCAAAGAGCAGGTCCACTTCCGTCGATTACAAATTTCGTTCGATTAGTAGACCGCAATTAACCGCTATGATGAAATTAAGCGGAGCTCCAAATTGCACAGACATTCTCTTCCTCGTTATCTATGACCAATTCAAGCTCGAGATTAGTTCTGTGGTATTGTTGCAAGAATTAGAATAGAATGAAATTTTTCTTGAAGTTTATATTAATCCTACTGCGTTCTTTGGAATTTTGAAGATAATCCTGTATTTTTATAGATAAAGTTTTTAACTGTTACAAGATATTATTATAAGACAATCACATTTATGCTATTATGGGTGAAACTTCAACCCTAGTACATCTTTTTTTATTTAGTTTAGATATTAACAAAATCGAAGGAAGCAATAAAACGTGTTATTATTATTCAATATTAGATAAGTAGAATAAACAAATTATTGCCCGCCTTTGTTTAGTACTGTAGGTTAAAGTTCTTCTTAAAACTTGAACAATCCTTTTACTTATTAGGACAAAAATGAATAAAGACTGAAGCAAAAATGGATACATTGGGATATAAAAATTCAAGAACCGCAGTAGGATTAAAGTATTGAAAATTAAAATACCTTTCTTTTGTACTTCGATATTCTATAGATGATAGTTTGAGGAAAGAATATTGTTGGAACCTGGCAATTTAAAACGAGATGTCCACGCTCTTTTGTTATCCACTGATTCTCATATGTCACTTTGGCACGCCTTCCAAATTGACAAGTAAACCTATCGTTTCAGCACATATCGCATTTTAATCTGTGAATTTGATCGTTGCAACCATATCGTGGAAAATTTCTTGTTACACTCTTTCAACGCGTCGCTCGAGCTGTCTTTCGTAAGCGAGAGTTTGATGCGATGACAAGGTGTCCTCTTAGTGTCTGAAAGATGGATATAAAGAGAAGTCAATGTTCGAAGTGTGACGGAGATGTAATAGTTGATACTGGACGCTATCCCAAGTGTTCTTCAAAAGGTCCCAAAATTCTCAAAATGTTGAATACTCCCGGAAGCAAAACTAAGCAAGAACCGCCTGAGGTTTCCGTGAAATCAGTGGAAACCAACTATGTAACGCAAATCGTGTCCAGTGGTATTCGACCAGACAGCGTTTACGAGGTTTAAATAATTAAGATTAAAATTAAATTAAATCAATAATACATTTTTAATATCTACTATCAATCCATCAAGGACCAATGTTATATTAACGTAATATTTAATTTATACTTTTTTGATTAATTGGTGGATAGGAAAAATATTTAGACATATTAATAAAGTAATATGCGAATTATTTACGTTTTCCAATAATTAACTTTATGCATCATTCTACTACGAGAATCCTTAATGGATTGATAAAATTAAATCAACGATGAGTTCATTTATCATTATCATAACATATCATATGATATAGACGAAAATACTATTGGGACCAGAGGTAGATCTGTCTTCTATTAAAATAACCGTAAAAGGGAACAATCTCCGTATAAACATGATCAAGCCTTTGGAGGAGCAATTAACAAAACAGTTACCAGAAATCAGCGAAAGATCAATTTTTGGCAACTTAATCAAGAGAATGATGAAGCATTGCGAGAATTTACTAATACCGGAAGGTATCGACAACGCGAAAGTTCGAGCCGTTGTGGACAACGTAAACGGGATGCTCATTCTCACGGCTCCTCCTGCGATAAAACCGAGCAAATAGATTGAGCAAGATTGAGGAGCAGATTTAAATATTTTAGCTTTCTCTTATGAAGCTATTAGCAATCAAAGTGACAAGTTCGATAAGATAAAAGACGAGCGTACGATGTCAAGACTCTTATCAACTTCATTCAATTAACTCGTGAAAATGACTTGGATCAAATCACAAATTTCGTAACTTTTTTTGTTATATAAGTCTGGATTATTATTATGGATAAACTAACGCATCATTATCAAGAAAACGCAGTCACCTTAAAGCAAAATGATTATATGAATTTTGAAATGATGATGAATGGACGTAAAATGAGCTTTACCTTCGAGAAAATTCCGAATTTTTATGTCATTGATCATAAAGAATATTATGCTGTACATCAATTTTAACTTAAACAGTTCATCTGAAGGAATTGGTTAATGTGGCGTTGCATATTTACAGGCAGAAATGAAGACGGAGGGATTAAAAATAGGAACAGCTACTTTGGCGACTGAGAATATGTTGAACATAAAATTGCATAGTTCAGAAGAACTATCGAATGTTAGGAATATAAACTTCTTAATACCGCCTGAAGCAAATGCGAAGGAAGTGTCGATCGAAATATGTAACAACACGATTTTTATGCGAGCTCCTGTTAAAAAGAAACATATATAATAATATCGTGTGTACTTGTATGTTTTATAATATCATATTACTTGTATGCTTTTACTTAAACAAATAAAACTACATCAAAGGTAGGAAATATAGTTACATCAATTACAAAACTGATCTTCTTGTAGTTGTTTTCCCATATTTTATTTAAAGCAAATGAAGTTCATGGGTCAACAACAAACGTTGATAAAAATTCATTACTTTTTAAAAAGTGTGTCTTTCTTTTCGGGGTGAGTTTTTGCTATGACCCTTTGAATTCGCTTTGAAATCTTCCTAGGTTTCGGCTCGACTGTAGGAGGTTTAAGATTCAGGATCTTGTTATCTAGCGCTTCCCTCCATGCGAGAAGTTGTTTCGCGCGTCTTTCCCGGAGTAGTTTACTCTTTACGGCAGGTGCAGTCTTTGGCAGCTTGACCTGTAAATGTGAAATATTTTCGTTAGAATCTGTATGCATTAAACGAATATTATTCAATTTAACATTAAACTTACTCCACGCTTCTCCGCTAGAGCAAGCTCTCTCGTTTGCTGACGTTTCTTTGCTGTCAAAATTGCTGCACGTTTCAGAACAGCTGCATATGGATTGAGACGTAACATAGCACGAGTGTTGGTCAATGGGTTCAATTTCTTGACACTACGGACCACCTTCTTCCTACAAGTTCAAGATTTATCTTGAGCAAATACATCGTAAGTGACATAATTATAAAATATTTATAACCACTAAACATCAGAAATGGTTAAAAATTATAATCACTGTCAATCAGTAACACGGACCATAAAATTCATCATGAATAAGATATATATTCGTTGAAAATGTATAATAAAATGTAAATCTACATGCCTTGGTGCCCTCAGAACTTTACGAATTTCTTGCGATTTCAGGAGTCTCGACAAATCCGTGTTCGCCATTTTCGGATAGGGTAGGTTATAATCAGCCTTAAGTTGGGATTCTTTGCGCCAAGTTCCGTAAAGAGCATCTAACTTCTCAAAGGCAGATTTTGTCCAGATTACAAAACGACCAACGTGACCACCAGGTGCCAATTTAAGCAAGTTCATTTTGTTAATATTCATAAGATCAACACCAGGAATGTTACGGAATGCCTTACGAATACCCTAAAAATACATGATGAAGACGAATATTAGCATTTTAATCTTGAAAAAATAATTAACTATCATTTTTTAGTTATTTGTATACCTGATCTTGACCATATACAATCAGAGGTCCACGTCGTTGAATGCGTCTGCGATTACGCATTTTACCTTTGCCAGCACGGAAACGTTGAGACTTGTAAACCTATTAATAAAACGAAAGTATATTAGTTTCTTCTAAATTAATATATTTTAATTGAATCTGTTCGATTAAAAATACCCCATCCTAGCAATTAATTCAGCTAGTCTAGAACGCCTAATAATCGTATTTATTTAGCACCTGATAGGAGCACCTAAATTAAAATTGTTTTAATGAAGATGCGGACATTCTACGGTGCAAAGATACAATTTTCGAAAGTATACTTACTTTTTGAATATCATTCCATGCCTTGATGCGTCTCAGGAAGATAACAGCTTGTTTAGTCTTGTTATATTCCTGAATTTTGTCGGATACTACTAATGGAAATTCTGGAACTTCTTGAATCATATGACCTAAACGAAAAAAAAAAATAGTATATATATTATTCTTTTCAAAGCAAACTACACACATTATAACATTTACATAAATCAGCATAAAGCTATTGAAATAATCAACATCATTTCAGCAACACGGACCAAAGCTATTCATCATTGAAATATTCCATATAAAGTAGGATTTATTACTTTATCTCAGAGAATGCTATTTACCCTTAGATTGTACAAGGGCTGGGACACCAGATGCAGCAATGGAAGAAACAAGAGCATATCTCTTCTGGTTAACATTAATTCGACGATGCCAGCGTCTCCATGGCTTTGTTGGAGCAAACATGCGTCCACCTCTACACATGTTACCAAACGCACCTTGGCCAGAGCGATGAGTACCACCACCACGTACACGAGGTATACGTGCTACAGCACGTCCAGTACCCCATGACTCAGCAGAGGTTTGATGACCTAACAAAACAAACCTACATTTAATAATTGCAAATTAGTTCTTCAAAAGATAAAAAGAGCGAGCATAAAACAGTGTATACTCACCAGCTTCCTTGGATACACAATATGGCTGTCTACTATTCTTAGAGACTTGCTGGTGAACAAAATTCACGATATCAGGCCGAATAGGTGCTTTAAACACAGCCGGCAGGGAAATCGTTTCGCCTGACGATTCATTTTTATCGGTGTATACCGTAACAAGCGGTCGCGCCGTTGATAACGACTGAAAAATAAAAACAAAAATCAGAATGAGATACAAATCTACGCACAAATATCGATAAACTTAAGATTAATTCTGAAAAAAGAAGAGAAAAATAAAGTAAAAAATATCATGTTCCGATAGAATTATAAACGAATTCTATTGACGGCACATGGCGGACTAAAAGATGGGAATCACGCATATTCAATGTAAACATATCTATGTGTCGTAAAACAGCTTTATTCTACTGAATAGAATATTGCAAAAGAAAATATATAAAGTCACAAGTTACATTTAAACACATATCAAAACCAAGCTATGCAAGTTTGTATGCTAGAAATCATTACACGTGGTCAACTATGGATTATGTACAAGTTTAATTCAAGACCAAATTCTTGGGAATCATTGCAAAATATAACAATGAAATTATATAAAATATTAACCTTTAATGAATTCCAAATAAAATGCAGGATTTCTTACCATTTCGCGTTCTTTTTATAACTTTGTACGCATGAGACAAACTAACCAGGCAGCTTGTACGCTTTACCTGGTCGCAAAGGAAGAACCTCACGATCGGAAACGACGTATCAAAAGTCGCGCATGCTCAGAATTCAACAACTCTTAAGTTATGTTTACAATTATCTACATTATTTTATCTAAATATCTATATATAACAAATTTAACATACTCGAATAACAAAGAATTTATTTCTTATTTGTAATATTTCCATTTAATTGAATTTCTTTATAGTAGAAATTATATTTTATTATTTATGTTTCCATGGTCATCCACCAATAGTATTACAGTTTGACGGGAAACGTTGAACTGTGATTGGTACAGATACGTTCTTAAGTGAAGTTGGTTTAGTCGGAAGTACGTCATACAAAATTTAAACTTTGTCAGAGAATTACAATTGTACATTGACGTTCAAAAGTGTTTATTTGTGTAAATTCTTTAAATGGCAGGAGAAGTTATAGTTGATGCATTACCATATATTGACCAAGGATACGATGAACCTGGAGTTAGAGAAGCAGTAAGTAATAGTTTTCTGTTATTTGTAATAATTCTTTTGTTATAAATAATTATTAGATTGATTTTGAGGTTATATTGTTTATATGAGCATAAATAAATAGCGAATTCATACGTAGTTATTAAATGTTTTAGGCTTTGGCCATGGTTGAAGAAGAAACTCGTCGTTATAGACCGACAAAGAACTATTTAGAACATTTGCCATCATTAAATATTACTGCTTTTGAGACAGAGGTGATGAAACATGAATTTGAGCGAATGCAAAACCGTTTACCTATGGAAGTACTCAGTATGAAGCGCTATGAGTTACCACCACCTCCACCAGGTAAAATGAATGATCTTGCAGCATGGAATGAAAGCGTAAAAAATAGCAGTGCACAATTGGAACATCAAGCTACCAGGTAAATACTATGATCACTATTATATTTTTTTTTATATTTTTGTTTAATGCTTAAGTAATTACGAGATCGTGATGAGGATATAATGTTAAATTGATATATTATTGTGATGTTTAATAATAATGCAGAATCTGTAATCTTGAGTTAATAATGGAATATGGATGCGAAGCATGGAAATCTTATTTGGAAGTATTAGTACAACTAGTGAGTGAAGCCCAAAAACAGCTACAAGCATTAAAGAAAGGAATTCAAGAGGTTAATTGGCAAAGAAAATCTATGCAAACTCAAGGTGGAGAAAAATTACGGGCATTAGAAGCACAATGGGTAGGACTAGTGTCAAAAAATTATGAGATTGAACAAGCGTGTGTTCACTTAGAAGAAGAAATACAGAAATTTATGATGAATAAGGGTGAGAGTGTAGAAATCAATGATGTTCCGGGCGAGGGAGAACCTGACATTCCAGAGAAAAGTGCAACTGAGGTAATGGCAACAAAAATGGATCAGCAAGAACAACAAACTCAAGAACCTTAAAATGTGTATAAAATTGCGACTAATTATGTTTTGTATTTTATTATAACAATATTATTTAAATATATTAATTATATTTAAAGTTGACAGCAAACTATCGATCCTATTCCTCCTCGATATTTCCTCATTTCCGAAATAGGTTATATTATATAAAGTTACGTACGATATCGTAAAGAACACAAGGTATTATTTTATAAATTATTGACGGATAAATACATTAACCTGGGCTAGTAAGCTAATATAAACAATGAATAAGTGCTGCAGAAGCTAATTTATAAAAAATATCGTTAATCTTTCGTTATTGATACTGAAATATCGTCGAAGTGGTGTGAAAGAGGTTAATATTGTGGTATAACATACGAAAAGGATAAAATACTGTAAATATTTAAGAGATTTTAATTATATTTGCTCTTTACAGGTAGTTCGTACAATGCCGTATGGTCTGTCATGGACTCGATTTATTTCCTTTGTTTCATTAACATTTCTTATGACTGCGTCTGGCTCGCAAGCTGTGCATCTTATATACAGGCCCCTTGACGATTTAGATGATTTGATAGAAGAGGCATTTCAGAAAAG
The DNA here is from genome assembly GCA_014737365.1 of Bombus soroeensis. Classification (NCBI taxonomy): domain Eukaryota; kingdom Metazoa; phylum Arthropoda; class Insecta; order Hymenoptera; family Apidae; genus Bombus; species Bombus soroeensis. The sequence continues at coordinate 93,465 of JACXIL010000029.1, read as the reverse complement.
ACTATCAGAACTACAAGATAATAAATAATATGTAATTAAATAAATTGATTCGGTTACTGCTATTAACTTTTCAATTGTTTTAAACAATATCTATTAAACAATAAGATCTTATTTGTAAGGAGAAGTGGGGTTAAACTGATAGGGAAGTAATAATAACGAAAACTAAAAAATGAATCAGCTACTTGAAGTTACACTCAAATTTTAATCACAATACGAGATTTAATAAAGCACAATTTATTTCATCATAGTTTACACATATCACGCTTTTCTTTAATGCTTGAAATATACATATTTACAAGATGAATATCATCGTCTATAAATGACATATAGTATCATGTAACAATTATTTATAATTCGCAGTATACTTGGAGGACTTTCTTAAATAGTTTGCTTGCATTGATGTGTCAGCAGCGCATTTTTGTGTAAGCCTAGCTTGTAATTTCATTTGTTAGGATAGCTACTAACTCGTACTTGTTTTCTTTTATATATAATTACAAAAGCGAATAATCAAGCATTATTCTTGGGCAACTATTCGTGTAGAAAAATACGTAAATTTTTATCTCCGTTTCGATCGTTTTATAACGAAGGGAAGGATAGTTTAAAAACACTCGTAGAGCCCGTATTGATCGATTTCGATTAATCACTAAATTGTCATAATGATGTCTCGCTGGCGCCAGAACTCTGTGATTGGAGTGGTAAATTTGTTTTATATCCTGTAGATTCCTCCTCTAGCAATGCTATCCGTTGTTTTAGAGATTTTACCTATAAATTAATTATACGTGTAAAAAAAGGAAAAAATTGGAAGTTTTAACTAAGTAGTTTAGTTAAATGTTACATCACTAATTTTGATTAGGGTGATAAAATGCAACTGCGCAGAATCAGACAGCTCGATACTGAAAGTACAAGATGGCGACAGTCATATGGCAGAAGCGGCAGCGTGCCGTGTACTGTAAAAATGCCGATCTTACCAAAATTTAACATAAAGAGAACGCTTTGGAGAACTTTAAATAAAGTGCCTGGAAAATCTTTAGGGGAATTTCGATTTTTACCGATAATGTTTTTAATGGGTGGTTTGTTAGAGTTCGTTATGATACACTGGCATGTCGGAGAGGTTAACTTCTATAGAACATATAAAAGAAGAAAAATAGAAGAAGCAGTTGAACAAAGATTAGCAGAAATGAATGCACAAATGAATAGATAAACATATATCGTAGCAAATAGTAGTAAGAAATTAATGAACGAAGATGGAGAATGTGAGCATTTGCAATAGCAAATTTTTGAATATAGCATTTAACGTCAATATCTCACTTTCACAGCGATGAAGCTTTTAATAATGTATTATACTTTTGTAGGTCTTCTGAAGGCTAATGTTACGAAGATGCAACGAATGTAATTTATGCAAAAACGTGTACAAAGAGTAATAAATTGTTTTACAGATGTGTTAACACGATATCTAGCAGTTCTTCTTAACTTCCTTCATATCACACACCACATTTATGCTTGTTCATACCTGAGCAGCATGTCTCTCCACCATGCCCAACATTTGTTGCTCCAGCTTTTTTAATCTGGATTGATATTTTTTCTTAGACTTCTCTAAAGTTTGTACCAGAGCTCTAAAAACAAAGTTAAAAGATAAGATTTCTCGATCGATCGTAGATCTACCGTTATACGTAATTCAATTACCCATTAGCTCTTTTCAAATCGTTAACAAGCTCAGCAGACTGTTGATGCCTCAGTTCAGAGTTTTTGTTAACTTTGTCTAAAGTGGATACTAATTCCTGTAGACGTTCCTTTAGCCTAGCTTCTCGACCTAGTGCCTCTATCAACTCAGATTCTATGCCTTCGCTCTCGTTATCGCTTAAACCTCGATCCTATACGTAATTTATATCGTATACATCATTAACTCAAGAAATAGATTTTTGTTTTAAATAGCCATGTATTTAATAGCTATGTATTTACTTTATTCGTAGCCATAGCCAGCATGGCCTCTGTATCGCTGAGCTGACCCTGAAGATGTTCGATAGCAGCATGCTGAGCTGCGATTTGCGTATCACGTGCGTTTAATTTCAATTCTATGGTAGCTCGTTCCTTTTCCAGTAGGAAGACTCGTGCCCGTAGTTCTGCCTTGTCCTCTCTCATAGCCATCAATTCCTGCACGAAATTGACAACATTTATTTTTGGAACTTCCAAGAATTCGAGGCTAATCGTCGCCTCGGACGGACCTGCATAAGTACAGCTGTTTCTAAATCTAATTTCCGGGCTTCGGCGAGGGAAATTGTATTCTTTGAATTCAATGGTTCAGCGTGAACACTTTCTAACTCCACTACAGTCGATCTGACCATGGCTCGTTCTCCTTTGAGTCTACTAATGTGCCTCCTGAGTCTTTGCTCGTCTTCCACGGACCAAGTCACCTCAGACCTGAAGATACCAGATTATTAAGAAAAATTACAAGCTCATCGAGATTTGGCAATGTACTCACTCGTCTGATAAAACTATACTATCTTCCCACGGCGCGTTTAGAGTATTCATACATTCGTTCTCCAATTTATTCAACACATGATAGGCTACGTGTTCAGCCGCTCTTCTGTTATCGATCGTGATGCTGTTCCTTTCTGTTGACAGAGCGATCTCGCTTTCTAGTAACGCTACCAGGACGTCGTAAGCCTCTATCGCGCGATCGCTATAGGAGAGTGCTAATCGCAACGCGGTTGCATTCGACTCGTACTTTCCAACTAGGAGACTCAATCTGGAATAGAGAAACACTTATACATATTTTTTATACACTCGTATAGTAAATGGCACATGGCGAAGTTGTAAAATCAATCAGTATTCAAAATATCTACAGTGCAAAAATGTGCAGAATGCATGTAATGTACAAAAATGTATTAAATATACAAAGTAAAATTCATATTATAATATTTAATAAGTAAAATTTTTATCTAGGTTTCATTTTTTTATCATTATGATAAAAATACAAATATGATTATAATTTTAAAGGACAACTGACACATACGTATCTGGCGTTTAGCCCTAGCTACAGCTAAATTAATAGCTGATCCTACTTAATGTTTCAGTTTACGGTTTCACCAAGTTACTAACGATACTTCATATTTCACAATTGGAACATAAAAATACCTGTCACATTGCGCCTTACTCTCGTGCAAAGTCAACGCAAGGACAGCGTTATTCGCTCGCGCGTGTTCCAACCTGCTATTTAACCTTTCCGTCTCCACTTCGAACTGTTTCTCGGATCCATTCAATTCCTGAAGATTCGAGTGCTCCAAAAGATCCGAGACCAGATGTTCAGCCACCATCGTGGAACATACCTATTTAAATTACCAAAAAGTTATTAAATGGAAACAGAAACAAATTCGTTATTTTTCTATAACTCTTGCAAACAGTTTCTGTCAATTTTTATCGTGTATTTTAGATCACGAATTTTGATGGGTCAACGCATTTCCTGCTAATTCAGATCGATTATCGCGCCTCGTACGATATTATCAGGTGTCCTGATATTTATAAACGGGGCTGCATCTGATTGTCCTGGCTGTATTCGTCAAAGAATGCGACCATTGTAACTACAAGCTAAGAGTGAAAAGCACGAACAACCAGAGACGATAACGTACCCCCAGGTTGGTAATATCAGGTCCTGTGATGTGCCTCTCGTCGGTCCTCCTGAGTCTTACCCTCTCGGCTATTTTAAGAACCGGAGCTTCCTCCCTCGTTACGCTCTTTGTCGGCGGTGTCTGCAGGGGTGGCAAGAGTGGCGAGCAAGGTGCACTCAAAGGTTCCGGCGAACTGGTGTTGCCTCTTGTCTGCGGAAATCAAAGGAGCACGAGGAGAACATTACAGTCGGAAGGGTTGATAAATATTTTTGTGAAAGTGTTGGGCTGATCAAAGGCTGGCCAAAGCACGGGGGTAACTGTGCAAAAAATTCGTTCGGCATTCAACGGTTCGTTCCAAAGGGGAAGGAGGAAAATGCATTTCGGGTGCATCGAGATGAAAAGAACGATCTTCTTTTCATCGCGGACGAAAACTCAGTTCAGCTCGTTGCAAAACTGTAATATCATACAGCGTCTCTATACGTCAAGACCACGCGGAGGGTGCGCGTATTTTGCAGCACGTTACAATAAGGTCGGATTGTGCTACCCACTCGTATTTCTCTGCGGGGCGACTCGCTGCCAGCCTGTTGCCTCTGATTGCTAGCCTGATTCTTGAAATTAGCCAGCTGAGCCTGTAAGCTCGCGATCTCCGCTCGAAGGGCTGTGACCTCTTCTTGTAACGCTGCCACGGCCACGCTTTGGCACGAGGCCGCCTGTTGTGTTGGCTCCGGTGTTGGTAACGCCGCCGGACTGTCTAGCTGTTCTCTTCCATTCTGACGATGTAAATGATCGTTTAATCGCAACTATATTACGCGCAAGACCTAACAACTCGTCCGAGTTAAGGAACTTCTTCGGATTCGATTTCGAGTCTATTTTGCATAGTTTGAAAGTTCTACGCCTGCCACGAACATTTTACAGTTTGCAAAATCTTAAACGCGTTTCCCAGACTTTCCAGGCAATCACGCTACTGCCTTCTAAGTTTCACCGAAGAAGTTTGTAATCCTTTGATAGACATACCTCGGCGGTGCGTGGCTCGATGTCCTCGCAGCAGCTGGAATCGGCATCTCCCAACGTACGATCTCCATCACCCTGAATGTCACCTCCACCTTCGCTCTCTTCCACCGGGTTAGTGATTGACCCCTCCGCGTCTCTGCTTGTCTCTATTTCTAAATTGATAGGCAAGGGTCAAACGAAACAGAACAAAGTCTTCGAACGAAGTGTTTGAGAGCTACTATAATGATCAATGGAAACGACGATTTAAAACTTGCGCTACAATCTATTCAATTGGTCGTTTTACGAAGAAATCTCCTCGAATTATTTTGCTAATTTATCTCTCTACGACTCATCATAAGACAAACACCATGCAACGCGTATAAATGCCATCGTGCTTTCCAACTTACTCAACAACCTAACAATTCACAAGAAAAAAATATTCAATCGGCCAAAGTTACCCAGAACCAACGAGTTACTGTAAAATACAATATAAAACGGACACACCATGATCGGGAGAAATATAAATCTCTGTACGAAGAATCTGGAATTTTGGCGACGTCGTTGGACACCGTGAAACGAACGGTGAAGCGGCTTCCCAGCGGGGAACGCGTTAAAACATCAAACGGACTCGGTCCATAAATCTCTGTCGGAGGGAGGCAGAGACCGAGCACGGTGCACAGATTTACGGAATCGGTCGTTTCGTTCTCTCCCTTACCGGACTCATCCTCCTCGGCAATTACGGTAGCGCGATGCCTCTCGAGCTGCCTGCCGAGCTCGGCGATCACGGAATGCAACTCGGTCAGCCTCTCCTCGTGCCTCGCCGCTTGCTGCTCTGCCCTCTGTTCCGCTCGCGCGGCTTGCACCTCCGCACGGACCAGAGCCGCCTCGGTCGCCTCCCTGGCTCGTGTCGCCGCCACCAGCCTCGAATTCAGCTCGGCTACCTCGGACCGCAGCGATGATAACGCGGCCGCATGCAGCTGCAACAGAACCGACCACCCTCGGATCAATCATCGACCATATTTCACCGCTGATGAAATTTCTTCGTTGGTTTGGTTTTGTTGGAGAGAAAGCTTTCAGCAGGGTGTTAGAAGGATGTTGGAACTTTGTATTCGAAATTGGACTTTTGTATTTGGAAAGAGGCTTGCTCTTCGAGACGAAATTCGATGTAATTTCGTGGGACGAGACGGTAGATTTGAAATATGAAATCTCTTAGTTTGGGGAAATCGTGCGTTTGGATGATACAGATCCTGGTACATAAGAGATCTTCGCTGCCAATAGACGTGATGTTCGGCGATTAGTATAACAATGTGAGTGTGAATTAGGAGTATGGTCGGGGAATATATGTATATTAAACTGAAACAAGCCTCAATGACCGAAAGGAACGAACAGCTTCTTTCGAGGAGCGTCAGCTCACTTTCTTACAAGATTCTTCAGTTGAAAGGACTCGATTAAAGGATCGATAATTGAGAAGATCCTGTGATATTATAATTCGAAGATTTCCATGAGTTTGTCTCGTCTCGTGACGCAACAAGTCTTGACCGAGATAGATCGTTCTGTTCGCAAGACAAACGCGTAAGGATCTTCCTGATTGCAAACTACGTTTTGGAAGAATACCGTACGACAGTCATTTTGATCAATCTTCAGTCACGATCAGCCTTGACTGTGGGATAAATTTCTACTTACGATGAATTGCGATATATTATGCAGAAATCTTAGTCAAGGAAAGAATAATTGACTAATTTTAGGTCTTGTCGAGGTCAACCTCGAACACGATCGTCCACTCACTTTGCCATTAGCTGATCAATTTTAAAAACACATTGTCTCGCTTCGAAGCGAGAAACGCATCGTTGTTAGTTTTACAAAATTTCTAGAAATATTAGGAATTGGTTATTTCGACTACCATCCTCTTTCCAAGTATCAATTATCGTTAATTATCGATCATCATTATTACGACTCATTGAAGCCAAAAATTACGAATTTGTGATTTTAATAAGAAGTCCGATACCATCCACGTTAATTCCAAATTAAATTCCTCACATTTACGAAGAAAAGTCTATTTTGTCAGGGAATTTGTTAAAGAGCAGAAGCAGCTGGTAGCAGCGGATCGTCGCGCTGTTTCCGCAAATAGATGTCCCAGACGCGATTCTTCTTATTACCGGTGGTCCTCATTAATTTCGTCGTATTCGCGGTATTCTGAACGCGAACACAGAAAACAGGGAAAAAGAAGAAAAGTGGAAAAATGCGTAGGAACTGGCGGATACCTGTTTGCGAGGCATCGTTCCTCGCGGAGTGCCCTTCGCGAGGGCAACCGTGCATGACGAACATTACAAGACGACGAGCCGCTAATGATTCCTGGCCATGTGATAACATACACCGATCAAGAGGGGAAGAGAAAAATACCGAGAGATCCGTATAAGAATCACGACCCGTAATTACGAAGTATCATTCAAGAGTCGTCCTCTTATCGAGAAAGAGGAAAAGGATCGTGTGCGTATCTCACGTGTACTCTCGACGACAGGTAAACTAGTTTTGTCACCAGGCTTGCTCACGACACGTACCAGGCATTTATTTTTTTTTTTTTTGTCTACTTAACTTCTTTTTCCCTTGTATTTCGAGATCTCAACGCGTTACTTTTTTCCGTTACGGTAGATGGGTTTAACGATTTACGTTTTACTCGGAAAATCGATTTGATTGCTCTCAATTTCATACTACTTTGAAAGCGTAGACTTGCTGGCTTCTGTTCGAACTTGGCTTTTCTTTTATTCTACGATGAGATATCGTTAAGTGCGCGCGAAATCGTTTTACAATTTGATGTAAAAGCCGCAACTTTTATTTGGAACTTTATTCTTAATAATAAGTATCACGTTTCGGTAAATTTGTGGTAAGGGTACGAGAATGTTACTGAATTTTCGAACTAATAGTGAGCTATTGATTAGAGGCATTGATTAACACTAGAACTACCGATAATTAACACGAAGCTATTTCTACCAAAACCAGACAAAGTGACTGGTCTTTAAAAAATACCTAATAATAGAATATTTTTATATTTATTGATTTATTACTTTCTTATGGAAGCGATTCCATGTTATGTAGTAGATTTTTGGTATTATTAATCAATCTGGGATCCCTAAACGGGGGTCGACACATTTATAAAATTGTAGAACCAGTCGTTTTAACTGCTGTGGTGTTGCTAGTGTTAGCATCTAGCGATCTAGCGATCGATCCGCAATTTTCCTGATAACTGATATCGTCATATCGAATGATACGCGGTAAAAATTTGAAAAACGTGTGGGAAGTTGTAGAAAACGAGGAGACTGGTTAATTGGGGTTCGATAAACAGATTGCAGCACCCTTTTACACATTGACAAGTACCAGTCATTTTGACTGATATTGGTATAAGTAACCTTGATACAAAATTATTTTCAGTTTGAATACATAAAAAATAAAATAAAATTCATTATATTATTCTTTTAGTTATCGTTGCGAAACTCGTTACATCATTGCGGGAAAAATATAACACGAAGTAGGAATTTGTAAACAAAAATTGTAAAACCAATCAATTCGACTGGTGTGGTAGTTCTAGTGTTAATACGCTCTAGCTCGATTTATATTTACGTATACTTGACGTAGATTACGAATTTCAAACTGCGTGTATTTTAAATATTTTAATACCTTCAACGTTCTTTGCTTAATCGTTTCACCTTTGAAGCAAATAAAAAAATTGTCCTAAGACTTTTCACCGCAGATGTACGTAACTTCTTACGCAAGTAATTAATTATAAATCCAACTTCTGTTTAAAAAATTAACTATAATATACACGTTCTTTTATATTATATCGGAATTAAATTTTCTGATTTATAGTTCAATCGAAATTGAACAACTTGAAGATTAAGAGCTTCCCAAACAACAAAACAGATCTACAAGCTTTCACAATTGCGAATATGCCAATTCTGTTATTGCATATTATTGGTATTGTCAAGCATCCTTAGCGTAAAACATTTTAGTGAAAATACCTTGATACCTTGAGGTACCACGAGAATAAAAAGAATTAATACACTTTCAGAACACTCTGCAGGACGTAATAGAGGAAGATGAGGTTCCCCATGATCTTGGCGTTCATCCTGGCAATATTCTGTGCAATAGTCATGGCGCAAAATGGCGATGAAATCGTTCGATTGCCAGGCAAGAGCTGCAAAGACGCTCCACCTTGTCCGAATGGCCGAACCTGTATGATGGTTGCTCCTCCTTGTAATTCGGACAATTGCGACAAGAATCCAGTGCCTTCGTGTGGCCAGAAGTTGTGAATGTCGCAGTACCGTAAAAGATACAGGTGGTCCTCGACTAAGCCATTGGTCATCTTGCTCGTTCATCGATTCACGCGTATGTTAATGGATGTTGCAATAAACGTATGACGTAACTGTGGTACTGTTGCAAAATGAAGTAATTTCGCGCTCTATCCCCGCTTACTTTCGTTCGCTAATTAAACGCGACGCGATTCGACTAGAAATTCCGTACTCGAGCGCAAAGAAAACTTATGGATAGCTGACAATTCACATACTTGTGACTCTTTGAATTTCGATCTGATTTTGGAGATCGAAACCCGAAGAATCACAAATACATGCACGTCACGTGAAAGTTTAAAATTGGTAACTGGCAGAGAGTTAATCCATTCGTGTGGAACGACGACTTGCCGCGAACAATTTTCAATTTCCCATACAAAATCCATCTAATTATTTGACGCGTAATGATGAAATTCTAAAAACGAAGCCTATAGCCCGCAACTCGTCGCTCGTTAACTATCTAATGTTAGCAAATTATTGTGCAAGAGAGTGCACAGGTGTGACGTGCATTTCTGCAGTTCTATTTAGCGCTATTTGCTCGGTTAAAGCGCATATGCGCGACAAGCCAATGATTGCGTCAGAGCAAAATGTTTAAATAACTGGATACAAGTAATAAACTGAATGTTCGAATAAGAGGACGCAACATGTGCGTCGATAGGAGCAAATGGTCGCGTCCATGTTCACGTAATCACGCAAACGCCAGGTTATTCGTTTAGCCTGACAAGAATCGAGTGGAGTTCGTTGCACAACGAGTCGTCGGTCGTGTCATGTCGACAAAACGAGCCTGGTCACCAAGTGAATTCTTCGCAATGACTCACCAGACGTTTACCAAAGAAGACAGCTTGCACGGGCTTCTACCTTCTCGTGTTCTTCTTGTCATGCGTGTTTCAAGCTGGCTAGGCAGGTGTCTTCATCGCCGATTCCATCGAATTTCTCTCTTGCGAGACGTACCACGTAAAATGATACCGGAAATTGCGGTAAAGTGGTGTAAAGCCAGCGACAAGGGTGACCGAGAGGGGCATCGACTTTCTCGACAGTCGAATACCCGATATCCTACCCTGGATAGATGGAAGTCCGAGGTCGTTCTCGTCTTTGATACACGAAATTACTTGGAAACTGGAGGTTGGGTAAATCCGCTGGCGACGAGCTTCGTCGACGTGTTATAGAGGACTTACTAAAGGCAAACTTCGTCTTCTCGATGCCTTGGAAAGTCGTCCACCTGTTCACGACGATTACTGACGGTACGGACAATATATGAGCGATCAGAGAGCACGTGGTTATACGTATGAAATCAGGGAAAACTTACGAAAGTGATAAAGATAATTTATAAGCGGCTTGTACCATCGCAACAAATTTATCGATCAAATGTGAATTTTATAGCTGCCATGGTCGATTGCCACGCGAATATCGATATGTTTTGTCCTGAAATATACTAAACAGTAACATTTAATTTTTGCAAATTATTATATTATGTTCGAGCGTTATATATTGTATTAAGTTATATCGTATTTGTGCACTTTTCCTCCGACAATGTTATGCAAATTATTCACATCGTTGAAAATTTATTAATTCGTGAAATTTCTCTCATTCCTAATCGATTTATAAAATTTAGCGAAATCTGGTTATTCATCGATAACCATCGACGTACTGTGCGTCGGTGGCAAAATTATTGCGATTTTGGATCGTAGACCGTGGTATGTTCTTTTTTACAGTCAACCCGCGTCGCGCAGCTTTGTACGCAGAAAATTCGATTATTCGGCTCTGCAGTACGCAACAACGTTGAACGCGCTGAAATACTATCGACCGTATTGGCGAAGAAACGCGAGTTTTTCTATGAAAAGACTGGTTTTTTGCCAGGAAAATGCAGCGGCTATCCGGTTTCGCGCGATTGACTTTCATGCTGCGCTTTTCAATGAAATTTTTCCTTCGGGACCTGTTCAAAATAAAAAATAGAAAAGAACAGTTGCTTTTGCAACTTGGACGATCCTTCGTACGTTTGACATTTTGTTAATCATTCGTATCATATATTATGTTAGTCCGATTGAATATTGCTGTTTAGGAAAAAAAGTTTGTATTTGTATTTGAGAAAGAACAGTGCTCGTTTCTGTTTGCATTTGGTTGTATAACGATGTATCGTGGGGTGCTCGTGGAAAGAAAAATGGGGCGAGTGCGTGGCCAACAGGTGCCTCCCTTCAGGAGGATTTGACTTTTGAAAGCAAACAGACGATAAATTTCAAGGCAAACACGTCGAGAGAAAGGCGAACGTTTCGAGTGAAACTCTGAAGATTTCCAGAGGAAAAGGCGAGCCAGGATCCTGTCGATCGCGTAGGATGAGCCACAACTTTATCGAGCTGAATAGGTCTATCGACGTCTCGTTTGCATACACGTGTCTTAAACGTGTGTTCAAAACGCTTATTAAATGGCTCGTATAAATTCTTAGTCTATTACCTCGCAAGAATGGAAAATCGTTTCCTATCTAATTTCGGCCGATCATCTGTATAAAAATCAGGAACATTTCGTATAAAACCGGGATTGTCGTAATACGTACAATACTTATAAACGAGGGAGTACCTTAGGACAGGAGGAGTACACTTGTGGAGCGAAATAGAATTTGAAATATTTCGTAGATTCAGTTGTAATTTGCAGTGAAACTCCATTTATCGGAATAAAATTGTACTTGGTACTCTATTAAATGGAATTCCGCGTATTAAATCTATTTATCTGAATGTGAAATTTTGTTATACGAATGAAAAGTTATAGCAGCAGAGAGAAGCATTAAATTCCTATTATATGAACTGTTTATTCCTCGATATGTTCAGATAAACAGAGATCTACCGTATTAATATTTAGTTCGCAAGCATTTGGTTTTTACAAATACTTTAATCCCTTTTCGCACACTCTGTATCGGATTTTCGCAATAATAAAGTCAATTCAAAACGTTTTTTTATCCATAATAATGGTATATAATGTACATATAAAGTCACAAATAGCATAACAAAATTTTACCATATGTTATGCATAACATATTCGTTGCTTCTAATCTAAAACAAAAGTTTGTTCTTCTGCACTGATACTTGACACGTTGCATCGTGCACAGACAGCTTTGGAAACAATGTTTGTCACTTTGTGCAGTGAAGCTCGATTCAGCGAGCTCGTAACGAGATCACCGAGCACCGATTGCTCGTAACGAGATTTTTCCAATGAATCCTGCCGTTAATCCGCTAAAGAGGTCAAGTAGGTGTCCCCTTTCGAGATGGTAAATTCCTTGACCAAGCTCCCGTGACCCTTTTTCTTCTTTTGTCTGGTCGTCAAAAGGGACGAGCAACGTTATTCGTTTTTGATCCACCGGGGAGTTCGTTGGACGAAGACGAACCGGCTTTAAGGGGTAAGCACACCGTTTCAAACGGTCCTTTTGTGACCGCTGGGACAAAAGAGGTAACCCACAGACACGTCTATTCTACCTCGAAGCAAGAACGTTGCCTGCAAAATGACATCTCCGTCTTCTTTCCACGCGTCGAGTGGACTGCTTTCAACGATGTGCTTCCGTATAGCGTAACTAATCCGCTCGTCAGGATCAAATTTTTGAGAACATGTTGCGTAGAAGGGTAACAGGAAATGTATTCTCGAGTTTATGAATGGATTAGATTAGTTTCACTGTTATGGTTCGGTTTAACACGTTGACTGCCATGAAACCCATATTCGGGTGTCGCTTATTTGACTACTTGCGAAGGATCGTCATAGGTATTTGAAAAGATATTCCAGAGGAAATAATACAACTATTGAATCGTTATAAAAGTAATACGGAAATGGTTTACTAAAAAAATTATTTACTCGCATTACTAAAATATCGATGGGAGTTTGGTACTGCGGCACGCGAGGCCTGACGGAGACTTCAGTGAAGACACGCGTGGCAGTCAACGTGTTAATAACGTTGAAAGCGAGATCGATATGACGCGATCAAAATAGTTCTGTGTATTTTAAATATTGCGTTTAATATGAATACCTATCGTATCTATAGATAACGCCTATGAAGCTGTGACATCAACCACATCTCAGTCCGCATCAGAGACCAGGCCACACACACCGGGAGAGATAGCAACCGGATGTTTACGGTTCCCCACTGCGTACCCTCAATAGCCTCAAGTATCTATCATAAATCTTGGCATTTTCACGCCTAAGGTCCTTCAGATCAAAAACAATCATCTTCTATTTCCAACGTTTTTTACATTTTTGTCTACTACGGGAAGATAAGGAAAAGTTGGTTTTCTCACGTTAGGTATCTTCCGTTAGCGATTCTCTCGGGGTCACCAACCTTCTTATGAACTAATCAGAAACAATGTTTATTACCCTCAGTTTCCTAGCAAAAGTATCCTTAACAAATCAGCTCATCTCGTGTCCTTAGACACACCCATCACTAGCTCTCCTCCGCCATAGCATCGTCACTGAACTTCACTTATTCTCTATCTTTAGAACGGTCAACATCTTTACCGAGTTTCTACTCTTAGATCAGTCGCGTTCTTAACTTATCGGTGTAATTACCTTTCATATAGATTTATTGAAGTAAACTGTGATTTAGACGTGTCAATTCAGTGTATATTCAAGTGTATGTTACTGAGTTCATAATCGAGAGTGATAAAAGGAAAGATAATAATTGTGTTACGGCCCAATCTTCTTGTCCTTTAAAACCTACGTCTCCAGTTTACGTGACAAAGCACACGTTTACGGATTATAGATAATTTTGCAACAGAGTTTTCTTCGGATAGACAGATGAGGAGCTGTCGAATGTTTACAAAACGTCTCTAGACAGTGAGAAACAATAACGAACCATATCATATTAAAAGATCGTATCGTATTAAAGATTAGTCGCATAGAGATTTTCGTTGAAGCAACTGGCTCTTTTTCTTTACAAGGAGCACGAACGACAGAATCTTCCGATTAATACGATACGTATAATATTTTTTTTTTTTATTTGGATGCACATTACAATCAATTCTCTTGAGAACTTTAAGTAAGTTTTTCTGCCGTGGTACTATGACACGATTAAAAAGTATAAAGTGTGTTTGATTCTAATCGAATCTAGTGCTTAATTCTAAAGGACATTCTCTTTTTAGCCTGCGGATCTGATCCGACGTGTCAAGTAATTGAGTAACTAGAGGGTTTTGGTGGTTGTTAATTCTTTTGCTATAACTGTTGCTGAATTTTGATATTTCCTCTTTGACTGTGAGTATCTTGTGGTCGCGATGTATTGTTTCATTGGTAAGATACCAAGGTGCATCTAGTAGGGATGCGATACGTATAATACGCGTCATTATTTATGACACGTAATATGCGCGTGTTTAATGTATTTATAGGAAACTGAAAATCGTAAAAACGCAGATAGTACGGAAAAACGTATGAAATATCAAATGTGTACCCATTTACATACCCGTTTCTTTAATTACTTTTATAAAAACACGAATTTGCATAAGCACCAGCAACTTAGTAATATATTATCATACAAATTATATCTTTCCCTGAGATTAAATGTCTCCCATGCGTTCTTATCTCTCGTATTAGATGTAAATTTCCAGCGTAACGGGGAATTACGCAAATACGATAGAAAATTTTTGATTTACGAAGCCCGAAACCTTTTACGAAGCTCCGATAGGAGGCGTACGTTTTCAAGCAAACGAGTGCAGCACGAAAGCGCCGAGGTTACACGCGAAGAAAGTGAGAAAGCACTGGCGCAGAAGAACCGATCGACCCGTTCTACCAAGTAAGCGTTGGCCCAAACATGGCGAACGAGGAAGAGGGAAATCAGCAACGATAGACAGACGGCGTAGTCCGGACCGGTGATTTGACGGAAAATATGGTATCGGACAGAAGCGTCCGGGGCTTGGGCGGAGGTGTCAGAGCGGGGCAAACGAAATTACAGCAGCGAAAGTTTATTTGAAATTCCTCTGTGAAATCGATCGTCCGGTTGGTTAGCTGCGGCTCGTCGTCCGCCGCTCTATTCCTGCCGGATTAAAGTTTAAAGGGTAGTACTCGATTTTGCATAAGCTTACGGGGAGACAGACGGAGGGATGAGACGAGCAAAGACAACGCCAGACGAACGGATTCAGATAAATAGATGGGGTTGACTGTTCGGATAAAGAGAGGGAAGACGAGAGGAAGAGACGATCTAAACGTGACGCGTGGAGAACGAGAGAAGACGAGGGAGGGATAAAAAATGAACGAGTCTTTTCGCGGTGAATATAGAGAGAAAAAGGGGGGAAGAGTGGTAGGAAGGGAACCGGAAGGACAGAAACATCGTCCTGTTCCTGAGAGGCGGATTCGATCCCATTCTCGGCGTGTACTCGGCTTTTGAATCGAATACGACACCGGCAAAAATTACGGAACTCCATTATCGGATGTCGGAATGCTCTTCGCCTCTGGCGGTAAGCTTGTTCCGCGTTTCGTTAGCGGCCTCGATGACGCGCCATCGAGTTTCGCCACCTCTTCTTCACGCTCTCCTGCCATTCATTTATTCCAGTTCTTTAATCGATACCGGGATAAACTTTAGAATTTATCCCGTGATCGGTTAATCTCGAATTCCAATGTACAGCGTGTCCTAGAAGTTGAGAACCATGATCAATTCTCTCCATTCGTATACTCTCCACGTAGGTGAAGATGACTGTGGTTAAGAAGGAACGTATCGAGATCATTTCACGGGTTATGGTTGGGACTCGATTTAAAAGGAACGACAACGGTTGGACGATGGAGAAGAATCGTGTCCGGTGGACTTTAACACGAGAGAAGATCGAGTAGGTCATGAATTATTGTTCGAACAGCTGTCATCGTGAACTGGCGCGAATTTGCTACATGTTTTATTGCTTGTTCATTGAGTTTGATTGAAGATTCGAGCGAACGCGAATAACGCTTCTTATATGTACACAAGTTACGCTTAATGATAACGCTTCTATATAGATTGAACCTTAACTCTTTCACCCTTCTGAAGCAGCGTATATATATAAACTTTCGCAAGTCTTTGACATAGACACAAACGATACATACATAATCCTCCTCGACAAGACTCGACCTAATTTCATTGCACTATGTCTTTCTTTATAAAAATCTTGTTCGTAAGAAGTACGTTTCTGTTCGCAAAGTTTTATCAAAAGTCTACGGAGTTTGAAATAGTTAAAGCGTTAAAAAGTGAGAAATTCGTTCTCTATTCCAACTTACTGACTCCTGCTGTTTCTCCCTGTGACTAGCTTCAACCTGTATCGGGACGGTTCTATCGTTGCTACGATCACCAGGGCAGCAGAGCCACGACCTAGACCTGGTTAATCCTTTCGGTTCCTCTTCCTCCTCCTCGGCATCCTCGTCCTCGGTGGTAGCGCAATGAACGTAAACCAGATCCCTTCGCGGTGTTTCGAGGATCTCTTTGCCAGGGGCAGAGACGTGACTCGGCTGTACGCTATACCTTGTCGTCTGTTGATAGTGTTGCTGTTGTACTTGCACTCTCTGTTGGTGCAATCGGTCCACGTAGTAAGCCGGCTCCGCGGAGCCATTGTTCACGGCCACGGCGAAACCCGCCACGATGTCTTTCGATGCTTTCACTTAATTTTTCCTCACTGTAGCATCTTCCATTCGGTCCACGAACAAATCACCTGGACCTTTTCCACGTTTCTCGCTGCTTGTGAAACCAGTACAGCGATTATTGCCAATGATATCGTTCGTCGATGATATTTCTTCTCTGCGCTTCCGCTTTAGTCGTTCACGTTCACGCTGAAAGCACTGCACGGGTTATTCACGCGACAGTCTCTTCGTCACGCTCGATTACGCGTAGCAATGCGACGATGGAGTGACCAGCGGCGCGATATTGCGACATCGTAGCGATCGGTAATGGAATCGGGCTGGATTTTTCCGCGTTGTAATTAGATTACCAGACATGGAGTCCTTAACAAGCAGCAACTATGTATTTCATTCCTGTCTATGATTAATTCTCCTTGTCCGAAGACAAAGCAATCGAGGAGCGAAAGTATTGCTTCTATCCGAGCGAAGGAAGCTGGGGAGGGCGGATAAGAGCAACGATACAAAGGAACGATCGATCATGTTGGATTGTTGCATAAAAATAAGAATCTGTTAAGCGTCGTTTCTAATTTATTTCGGTATTTGTCTCATCGGTAATTTGTATAATTTCGCCAAATTCAAACAGTATTATTATAAATTAATCAAAGTGATCGAACTAGTACAGACGATAACGTAAATGAATTTCGCGTCACAATCCGATGATTCGTCGACAAATGACGTGAACGACGCCTCTCTGTAATAGTCGCAGGTATTTGTACCAAATTCCTACTTGTACTTTCGTCGTTCGAGGTTCGACAATGAACCACCAACTGTTTCACTCGGCTGCTCTCAACAATCACTCGATCGAGGTTTTCGGAACAAAAATAGATCAACCCAACGAAGTAATGCTCAACAAATTGTTGATTAATTGCTGTTCAGGATGCTATTCCTCCTACTTGAAATATCTTATATAGTATTCTTTTGATTTCTTGAGATATCAGAATTTGTTCTACAGTCTCACCATTGGATTCGCACAAAGAAACCTTTGTTCACAAAAAACAGGAAGATCTTTCTGCCGACGTGAATATACTATCTTCTGGAGAAAACTAGTTTTCAGACGTTTCGCGGCTCGACATGGTCGACGAAACACGTCAGAGGCCAGCGCAGCGGTGCATTTGAGAAAAGGGGGAAAGCATAGTCTGAACGCGATTCCAATTTAGAGCGTGAAACGCAAAAATCCTAGTCACTAATTATAATTCGTTCTGAGATTTTTCCGCTTTGGCACGTGCCGCGCTCATTGCTGCGGCCCGTGTGCAAAGTGTTCACCCGACACACGCTGATTTAGCCATCGAAATCGCGGAAATGCTTGAGCACCGCCGCTGAACGTTTAATGGCGTGAGATTTACCGGCTCAAGTTTTTACATTTTCAACGTGTTTAACGAGCATGCCATTCCGGCTGCTCGTTAACTTATCATTAGTGGCCTGGTCAACGTTGGCCTTCGATGCACTCTACCACAGGCAGTTCGTTACGTTTTCAACGATGCGTTTCGACATTTGCCCGCCGTAGTCGACCGCTGGTTCGTCAGTGAAACGACGCCTCTGTAATAATCGCTGCTATTATTACCGAATTACTATTTCTGCTTTTGTCGCTGCAGGTCTGAACTATTTTGAACTGTTTGACTCGGTTGCTCGCTCAGTTACTTACAGAATCGAGGCTTTGAGAACAAAAGTTGATTAACCCAAATGCTTAACGAAGTAATTGTTCCTTAAAATATCTTTCCTCTTAGCTGGAATGCCCTACATAGCATTTCTTCTTTCCTCGAGATAACACGATCGACTAACAGTGAATTTGCTGCTATCGTACCGTTGGCCTTTGCAAATAATTAAATGCCTAATAATAGCAATAATGACAGTGTTGACGATATCTTTGACACATTCACTGTGTACGAGTCTCGCATTCGAGCCAACACATACCTTTAAGTTATACATAACTTACGTAGCATACACGCTATCGATTAGAATGTTGCAACATGAGCGGAAAATCCCGAAATTATGAAAAAGTATCTTTTGACAAATCATATTAAAAACGTGTATGTGAAGTTTCACGATATAGACATCGGTGTCGTATGAAAATTGTTCGTTAGCATGGATTATCACAGAGAATGAAAGTGGGATCCGCAGCGAACGTGTTAAATTGCTACGTTCGTATCTAAATTACCAAATTAATATATATTTAAGTCTCATTATATCTGTGCATAATTTAATCCTATGTTTATATATGTATTTATTTACGATGAATACGAATTTAAACAGGCTACATAAGCCATAATAGCCGGTCTGATTGAATATGTATTTCGAACTGAATAAGAATCTCATCGTTAACCTAGTTAAAACGGTTCTGTTTGTTCAACACCGAACGTATGTATCACTGCATTTTTATCGCCACTTTAACGAAAAAGAGAAAGCTAACTGGTCTACTTGCATACGAACAATACAAATTCAACAGCTTCGAAAAAACGAGTAGCGAAACGAAAGCCAATTATATTCAGAGGAATTTTCTGCATTTGGAATTTACCTAGATTTTTATCATATCGATCGCTCTCATTTTACATAACTGACAAGGTTGCCTATTCAATGGCCAGTTTGCAAAGGCCCGCGTATATCGCTGGTTAGCGTGTACCCATCGATTTAGAAAGCTTAATTGCTCCGCTAGTGTCTATCGATTCTCGACGAGATCGTAGCGGGACGAGGACGCGTCGCGAAACGGCCGCAGCGGCGAAATAAATTAATTGCTCGACTGGCAATTATGAGACGCGAGAAAGGGGGCGGGGATTTCTGTCTCGGGCCTAACGAGACCCTTATTGCCGCCAGCAATTAGTTTTTACGTCGAGCCAATGCGATCAACGCGGCTGCGATTACGGAATTCTACTCTGACCCGCGATTAATCCTTATCAGCGTTGTTATCTTGTATGATCCTTATCGATGTTGTCTCATAGCCGAATTCAGAAAGATTCTAATGACTCGAAATAAGATGGAAACGATGAACAATGAAATTACGATGGAGTCTTTGCTTTTGGAAATGAATTTCGAAATTCGTCGAGTATGTACGTACTGGACTAATTTTTTATTGAATGTGCCGTGCCACCAAACTGATCAGCTTCATTCTTTGTTAATTTCCTAACTTCCTTGCGCAAGTATGCGATTGACGTTTCATTTTTCAAGAAACAAACGATTTACTCCCATAACTTCACTTGTCACGAGAAGATGATATAAATGACAGTAAATTAAAAAGACGCTCGCTGTATGTTCGAAGTAAATTTCAAAGACAGTGAACGTAGGTAAACGTAGTAAATATATTTAATTATTCTGTATTTAATACCGTCTGCGGCCTAACATTCTTAAAACATCTTTTTTCATTTACATACGTCTGAAATCCATGCTTGATCCAATTAACTTGCTCGTAATCCTATAGTAGGATTATTTCTCATATTTCCATTTCTCTTACTATTTCCTCTTCAACTTAAAGTACAAAATGTGTCCTCGTTCTTTTCTTATTAAATCAAAGACTCTGCTATAATACACCGATGTAACGTTACTGCATCAGATACTATGAAACGTGATAACGTAAATTAAAGATCGATGTCCAATCCAATGTCCAAGATTGACTTTTAAATCGCTGAAGCCTAGCTGACTGGAAAAATCCTACTTTAAACTTGCGACTGTTATACATTTGTAACTCTGATGTATATTCTAATAATCAATAATTCATCGATAAGAAGCTACGATGACAAATATAATTCACAGGATTCATGAAAAACGTCTAAATTCCGCGTTGCTGGTCGGAGTATGGGGCAGGCAGGAGCGTTAATTAAACGAGTTAATTAGTCAAGGCGACGCGACCGCGCGGTATGCCGAGAAAACCGCGTTGCGAATTTAGTAGAGATGGTCAGGAGGAGCAGCGTCGGCGGATACCAATTATGGAAGCGCTCGCTTGTTGGTCGAGACTTTTTGCGGAAAAAGACCGATCCCGTGTGATTCTGCACTGTTGCGGCCAGTATCCGCGATCCAGTTGAAAATTAATGATACGCGAAATCGGCGGTAGATCGTGTTTATAATTTAGATTCAATTACACAGCCGCTCTACGAACTTCTGGCTGATACGGTACAGGTAGAAAAAGTCTATTACGAAATCTGTTAAATACCAAGCGTTATAGTTTTCTATCGACTATCGGCCGTAATGAGATCCGTGCACACGCTAAACGAATCTGAATCACCAACCTTTTTGCTTCTCTTATTTTCATTTTGCTATGCTTCAACGATTCTTATTAACCCGTTGCGCTCAGGAAGCAGTTTAATGCTCCTCTTTATTAATTAACGATTAAAAAAACTAAATTCACGAGTGAAGAGTTAGAATAATTTTATTCCTGTCTGATACGATTAAGAAAATATTTTAAAGATATGTTATCTTTGAAACAGTTACTCGGATGATCACTTATGGGAACACGTTCCGCTGTAGAATCATTTTTTTTTCAAAATTAAATGTTCATATATATACATTTAGCGTTTCACTTTTTTCTTGAGAATCCAAATCTAAAGTTGCGATTCGAAGGAATAATCTATGTTGCTTTATAACGTCATAAACAGAACACCGGACTAGACGATTATATTTCTTACGAAGTATATCAAACGATAAGTTGTAGTTGTGCGATCCCTTGATCCATTAACGCGCAATGTAACAGTTCAAATAACGTGAAAAAAGGCGAATGACGAGCGAAAAAAGCGAAAGTAGCAGAGGGGAAAGACGAGAGGCAGCGAGTTTTAACAGCTGCGCGTTACCTTGAATGGATTAGCTTATCGTCTATCGTCGCAGCGTATCCAGGGGACATTTACATTATGCTGACGCCAAACGCAGACCCTTCCCTTTTTAACGTCATCACCCTTTCCCCCTTTCTCTCACTCTTTCTTTACCAAATATGTCGCGCATGTTTATCGCAAATTTGTCTCGTTGACTCACTCGTTCTCTTATAAGTCGCGATCAGATTCCTATCTTGATTATTAATTAACATCGACTTCTTAAAAGGGAAGAATTGTCTTTCCAGCTGGCACTGTTATTTAGTTGTATCTGGCTACTTTTATACGAAAACATATTATCAGCCATCGGTGGCATGACACTGACTCGTTTTGATTTTAGTTGTTGGGAAATTTCAACAAATTTTACTTGAAGACCACAGGACGAAAACACGACAAAGTATCCATATCCGATAGAGTAGCTGATTGCCAATTATTTATTCGTTAGTTAAAAGGCAGAGAAAAAGAGACCCAGAGATAGACGAAACAATCAAACATTGACGAAAGACATAATCGAACAGATTGAACGATGCATATTGCGTTCTTCGTGTGAATGGAACGACTTGTCGCGATAAGTAGAGATACGTTTCTATTAAAATTAGTCTTTATCTCGCTTCTCGCTTTAATAACTCACTTTAGAACGGACAATTATTCGAAAATATAGTCGATTACGAAATGATATGGATTTAACTGTGGTCCCAGCTGTGGATAAAAATAATCGTGGCATGATTCACGCGAAAGGCTCCCGTAGGTCAGTATCACCCTGATGTTGGCGTGCCAAGGGTGAAGTAAGGTCTACGTGGGTATATATTGTATGAGTAATTAGCACGTGCAGGCTGTCTCACGTAGGCAATCTGAATTCATTGGCATCAATCGTTGCACGATGATGCACGAGAATTATTCTCGCTAATTCAGGACTGCGTGCATGTCACGTACTTTCAATGCTACGTGCTTATTCACCTTTTTAAGAATCAGAATTAAGCTTTGCATTTGCTAAGGATAACGATTAAGATCTTGTCAGAAAGAAATCACTATCAGAGATATTCTTTGGTTAGCGTTAAATTAAACGAGCCAAAGTAAACTTCGAACGACTCTGAAACATACATTCTTGGGAAATTTTAATATAGTCTCGAATGATCCTAAGATACGCTCGAAATAATCTTGAACAAACTCCAAATACTCTGAAGATGACGGTGAGTGACTCTCGATCGTGCCTCGAGTGACTTAGGACGACTTTAACGTTAAACGTCTTGTACGCAATCTTGTGATGAGCTTCGAACGGCCTTAACACGACCTTGGAATGTCCTCGGCACAAGTTCCAACGACCATGAAAGAATTTTTGACTGAGAAACTTGTTCAAGGAATGACGTGATTCGCACGGGGATAAACACTGCGAAGTACAGCTCGAAGTTTGACTTTCCAGATATGTTATCTCCGCGCTAACGTGTCCGTTAAGAGCGACATTTTTCCAGAGAATAGCGCATTTGCGAAACTATCGAAGATAACGTTGGCGTAGCTTGCTAGGTAGCGCGAAAGTATTCCCGTCGCCGGTGTCTGTTGACTTTGTCGCGGTCGAGCAATTCAGGTTACGATCCTGTGCAATAAAGTTCGGACAGAGTACAGAAACGCGTTGCTCGCGCCCCGTGTCGATACGATCCTCTTATCCTCGATGGTTTACCACCGCTTTTACGGCCACGTTTTTCCACCGCGAAGCGTATAAACGCCGCGGTTACATACCGCTTGACGCTTTGTAATACCATTAAACGTCTGTTCGCGATCATTACTAAGGCGCGCGCGCTCGCGCTAGCTGAACGCGGCCAATTGCGACCGTTAATTTACGAGTTAATCGCCGGGCAGATTTACGAAATGTCGTTAAAACGTAAATGTCACTCGACATTACTGCT
Source organism: Bombus soroeensis (assembly GCA_014737365.1). Taxonomy (NCBI): domain Eukaryota; kingdom Metazoa; phylum Arthropoda; class Insecta; order Hymenoptera; family Apidae; genus Bombus; species Bombus soroeensis. Next base: position 70,246 of record JACXIL010000029.1, on the reverse strand, counting down.
CTCTGTACTCGCGTCGAGCCGCGTTTCAAGAAACGTTTCCAGCTATCGAGCACGACAGCCTACGCCAGCTACGCGCCGAGACAGCTTTTTAAACGCGTGATTAACTATCGTGAATTACGTTCTGGTAATCGGCTACGGCGTACCTGAGATCCTGAATTTTTCACATTCATTGGACGATAACACGAAGAAGATCATATCGGAAAGCGCATCGTTAGCAGAGTAATGGCAATTACATGTATCTGTGCTTCTAATGATGATATTGGAAAATTTCAAACAGGATTGCATTAGGCTGTAACATATATCAGTCAAGTTTTCTTATTCCATTTTATGCCTTTCGGCACTGTACATTAGGGCTCGAATGTCTTAGGAAATCTACTTTCAATCAAATTTTCGCATTGGGTGTAGATTAGAAATTTTTTAATCCACGCATGTTTCGATCGTAAATTCGTTAATATGTCAGTAGTATATACCCTCTTCTGTCTTTAATATACACGTAATTTTTTTCATTTTCTAAGCTGGTATAGTAATTGTCCTATACACTTGAGCGGCAAGCATTAGAATCTAATACTTCATTTTAAATTATAAATACGGTGCAAGAAGGAAATGGCATGCACCGTTATATTCTTCAAATCGAAAAAAAAGAAAAAGAAATATCGTTCACGAAAGGTCGAGGCATAAAGCTCGCTCGTCAGCGACATAAAAAGGTGTCGTTACAGCGGATCGCTTAATTCCGTGGGCATGATGAGCGTCTCAGTAGGACTTGGCCAGTGTTTTTCTTGACGAACCAAGCGGTAAGGGTAGCGTGTGTACGACGGGAGAGAATCGCCGGTCGGTGGAACAGCAGGAACGCGGAAGGGATGCCTCGCGAGGAAGCCAGTTCGTTAAACTCGTTACCGATCCCTGAAATCGTTGCCCCGGAATGCAGCGAGCAATGTTTCTTTTTCTTTCCTTTCGTCTGTTTTCTTTGCCAGGACGGAGAGAAACAAAAGCGCGAAACTCGCAGCGGCGCGACGCAAGAAAAGAAATGAAAACGCGCGCGCGGCGACGCGATGTAAAAATTGAAAGGTGGAGGCGGGAATGATGAATGAAAGAGCTCGGTGATTACGCTAATACTGTGAACGAAGTTGCAGGGGAACGAAGAATGGAGCAAGGAAGATAACGTCTCGCGACGCTCTGAATATTCAAACTTCGCTAAACACCTGCGAGGAAACATGGATATACCTGTACCACTGTAACGATACCGTGAAGGTATGTTACATTCGTGGCAATGGCTGAGAGAACGTCCACGTACCCCATAATCGCCAGCTATGTCATACGGCTAAGCGAAGGTTAAATTAGAATAAGTACTATTAAACTTACTTAACAGTACTAGACTAAAGTAGAATAAATGGATATCCGGAAAGAATTGGACCGAATAGAGTCAACTTGTACAGTTCTTTGCCGTTGAATTAGGCAGAAACGTGCAGAAACTTTACTCTTCCAACTACAATGTGTCTTATGCACATACAGTGGCTTGCGAAGATATTTGAACACTTAATTTTTATGCGTATCTGTATGTGTTATATAAAATATTTGAAATTTCATTAGAAACATAATTGTAAAACAAAAATTATAAAAATGTACAAATAACATCATAGCGATTAATAAATAAAGTTTGCTGTCATATTGGATTGAGTAATAAATTCGTTCATCTTTTACGCCTGTCCGAATGTTTTCATATGTTGTGAGATGACATTATGCAATGTATTTACGAGACAGATTTTGTCACATTCATTTAACAAAATGAGCAAATATAACGAATATATATATAATATAATTCCCAATACATTTTAAATTACTTGTCACCAAAAGTTATAAATTTTAATCACTAACAAATTTTACGACCTCGCTGTGTCACTTCCACCTATTCCACACGGAGAATAAAAAGTACTGAAGCGAGGAAAAAGTTGTGTGAAAGAGAAACCAAATGTTCGTGCCTCGTCGCGTGAAGTGACCCAATTTTCGCTGATGCTCGTTCGGTGTCGAAAAAATCCAGTCGATGAATTATTGAAAACATAAACTCGGTAAAATCATGGTCTTGATGAGCATACACGCAATACGAACGACAAAGAGAAGCGTGAGTGTCTGATTTATGGGAGTCAACGATGCATTGACACGCAAACGTTTAGATAAATATGTGCATCGTTCGTTCAGGCTTCATGCTAATGTTCATGCATCGCTCGGCAACACGTGGTAAACATTAAACGGGCGGCGTGCATCGTCGAATAAACAGCGTCCAGAGAAGAACTTGGGTGATCTGCAAATCAAACGGGACACGAGGATGGCGCCAGTCGTTTTTGCGTGTTACTCAACAAGCCGTTTAACGATTGCGACTCTATCTGTGACCACGCATACGGTTCAGGAGGAAGAAACAAAGGTATATTGAAAAGGGGATAAAATAAGGGGAGCACGACAGAAAATTAGAGACATTTGGGACGTAATTGATAGACCGATTACAGAGAAACACACGGGTATATACATAAACGATGCTATCGCGATACGCTTACACTATCGTTTTAATAAAATTAATAATCTACTCTAGAACTCAATATACAATATATTAAAATATACTATATACAAAATGAAAAATTTCGCATTCTTATAATACAATAATGAGGAATAACGATGATATAATAGGCGTTGAAACGTGGCACGCGAAACATCGACTAGCTGTTTAAAAATCAATGATTTTTCATTTAAAGATTGGCTAGCTATTTCGCAAGCGTACGTTCTGAGAACGTCCGGCGATAGAAGCTGCTGACGTTTGTCTGGTTAAATTAAAAAACCGACGACGTATCCGAGTAATATCCCTGACAAAGTTCTAAAGCGGTCTGTTAAAAACTTGCTTCATCCAACTCGATCTGCGGCATCAAAAACGGATAAAGTATCGTACGTGCGGCGATATCAACGAGTTCGAGCTCGTGGTCGTGTTCTTGGATCAAGTGCAATTTGTTAGACGACTGGAGAGCGTGGCTTGACGGCACGAGGAATGACACGTACAAGTTCCATTCAAAAAAATAACGACTCGAGACCGGTGCATCCCACACGCGCGTGTCGCTACGTTCTTTGTCCCACCTGTCTCTTTTCTCGCGTTTCGCCATACGAACTTCGTTGGCAACGCTCCAAAAACCTGGGTGCACCATGGTCTACCGTACTTTGGAAAACAATACGATTCATTTAATTTCTATTAAGCTCGTGTCTAGCATTTTGTCGGCTTCCTGGCGCCAGCCATTCTCTGTCTGGCTAGAGCGGCACCTATACTACTTACTATGACCCGCGTTAGCAACCGAAAGTCGGAAAAATATCGACTCGAATCGGTTAAACAACTCTGTTGCTTCTCTAACGAGTTATTAATTTCGCCGCTGGACAATCTTTAAACGAAAAGTCGCCGATCTTCAAACGCAACTACTCGAACACCGTGAGCTTTTATCTCAAGATGTTCGGCTACTAAATAGTTGGACAATCTCTAAAGGACAAGTTTCCAAGTAAATAAATCCGAAGCAAAGATTCCATTGCGTGGTTTGTCCGTTTTCTGCATTCGAATCCATTGGAATTTTACTTGCACGGATGTTTAAAATCCGTTGTACAAAACGTGTACAGTCGAAGTAATTTGTTATAAAATGGAACAAGGTTTTCAACACCTTTTGGAACATCAGGTATCATTGAGAGAATGCGCTGCCTATAAAAAGTATTTGCACACTGAGTCGTATCGGAATGCCATTATTCTGAATTACGAGCCGTTCGGTCGATCGACGAGAGGCGAGACAGGGGTAAAGGCCAGTTACCCTTTCCACGATCACACGAGAAGACAGGTTTTTTCGCCGTTCGTGGATCTCGTTAGCGGATGATGTACCGTCCGGACCCACGTTCGTTCCCAACCAATCGATATCAACTACGACACGTCCTCGAAATTTACGCGATTCCCTGCGATTTTGCGATGCGGACTGCGCGTCGATACGTCACGGGGCTGACCGTAAATCGGTCCATTAGCTAATGTAAATTGTCACCCGTTAAGGTAAACCGGTGATCGGTGAATAATGACCCGGTTTTCATTAGCCAAGTACACCGTTAACGGTTTGCTGCCGTATCGTCTTATTAAATCGATCAACCGGCCACGTGACGAATTTACATGGTATGGGACAGCTTAAAAAAAAAGTCAGCTTGGATATCATTAGGGATCGTAAATACTCCTTTGTACTACGGAAGAAAACGTATTTCTGATACTTCGAGTTTCAGTCGCGTTCTTATTAATACGTTGCGCTTTGTTTCGTCCTTTTTTCAGGTTTGCCCTGAACACGTGAACTGCTATATTTACGAGACGTTGGAACAGAGCGCAATGTATTATTAAAAATACAATGGAGACCCGAGGGGCCACAAATATGTCGCCTAAGTTATCGCGAAAGTTTAAAATCTAGAATATGGAAGGAAACGTTTGTGCATTAACTACACAGACCGTCCCAGTAATAATCAGGCGTGGGTGGTGATTTTTTACGTGGAAAAATACGAGCAACATAGAATAAGATTTTTAAGAGGAAATTTTATTCTATATTTTCTATTTAATTTGTCACGCAGAACCACCCTCTTGCCGATTATTCATCCCACGATTATACGGAACATCCTGTATAGATTCTCCTTAGAGGCTCGCGAGGGAAACAGCATTGCTGGAATAAAGAAGACCGCTTGTTACGATAAACTCGAGTCCCTGACGCGACATGATTACTTTCAATTGCCATCTTCGTCCTTCGCTCGTCCTTCATCCTAATTAAAATCCGCTAAGGAAACCTAGAACAGCGACCAACCCATTTTCTACACTCACTGGCGTGACCATGCTAATAGCTTGCGACACGATGTAACAAACCAACGATAAGAAGCATCGATCACTCGTTGCCCTGATAGATAACATCGAACTGCATCGAGTTCGAACCACAGTGGAATATAAACGATACGCATAAATCGCACGTAACTCCCCCAAAAAATAGAAATGAAACCAATTGTGGTTGAATCGATAGGCAGTTCTGTATCGATAAACAGTTTTAGTTTCCTATTATGCGGCGTATTGAGGAAAGAATTTCGTACATGTATATGTATATATTGGTGTATCGTTGGGGCAGGTGAACAGGGATGAAGAGGACCACTGCGAGACAGAATATACGGTGCATGGAAGATAACGCGAAGTATACCGCAGTGCAATTCACGTTAGCGGCGTAATTGCTTTTGCATCGATTGTCCTCACGAGGTCGGCCGTCTTCGCTGCGCTCTACATAGACGAAGACTTAGCCTGCGCCAGCCTCAACAATCGCGGCTACGATCGTCGTCGATCTTTGCGCAAAATAGCAACAAATACTTGCAACATCTAATTATTAACACCTATTGACCAATTATGACCTATTAGATTTAACTTTAAAGGCGGATAATTTAAGTAATTTAATTGTTGCATCTAGAGCAAAGTAGTACTTAGATGTACGGCAGATACTACAGTATGTAACAATAGTAGCTTAGCAAAAAGATGCTACAGTATTAGGTACATCTGCAGTATCTAGATTTATATTAAAAGCAGATAATTTTGATAATTTGGAACAATCAGACTGTTACATTGAATCGTTACATCGTTATAACTCGATGCATACGATGCAGATCACATATCTTGCTACTATTTTTCGCATAGATCGGCGTCAACGGCAACGGCCAGTTGCCGCAGACTAAATTATTTACCTTTGCCGATCTACTCGATCCTAACAATTCTACGTTAACGATCGAGCTAAACTCGACCAAAAACCCTAACACTACGTAGTCGAATATTAACAGGGGTAAACGAGGGGTGTAAAAAACGTATTTTTACGCTGCCCGGTAACAAAGTGCTAATACCAAACCGTAAATCGTGACTCTATCTCCAAATATTCGTAAACATTTTTCATAAATTATTCCTATCGTGCAAGTGGGTAAAGAGAATATTCCTCGAGTACAATTCTCATTTACCCGTAAGTACAACCCTACCGATCGCTACTTGTACGGTTCTCCAATGCAGCTGCGAAAGAATCGGAAATAGGTCACTGCACCAGTATCACACGAGAACGAACATGGTCGACGAAGACACGCGCGTCGATGAAGAAGACGAAGAGGATCGGTAGCGCACGCAAAATCGGTTGCTCGGAGCGGCGACCGGCCACTACGCTAGGCGGAACGCACGGTGACGGACTGAGCCACCGATTCTCCCACACCCTTGGCGCATTTCACCAAGCCACAGCCGAGGGCGTCCGAGCGACGCCGAGCCTCGCCGATCTTACGGCTCGTTGCACCGAAAGCTCCGATTCTGGTCGTCTCGCTTGCTCCAATTGTCGCGTTACACAGCCCGATACTTCACGCCGCGGTTATTGCAGCCGATAAAAAGTAAGTAGCCTGTACTCGCCACCCTCTTGTCGAGTACAATGGAAGCAGAGCTCACGAGAAGAACCGGATATCGCCCGCCACGATCTGTTCTATCCCCTTCCGATCTGTCTATAAGTGTGACAGGGTGCTTTGTTCAAGGCCGAAGGACGAAGCTTTCTTGCTGTGTCTTATCTCGTGGTGCATGGTTTACCAGCTACATCGATCGAGCATAATCGATGAAACGGTCGTGCAGATGTAGGGAGGTGGGAAGGAAATGGAAGGCTCTAGTTTCCTTGAACCAAATACTAAGAAGTATCAGGTCGTACAACAAGTTCGTGACGGGATGTTTGTAGGCTCTCCTTTATGTGTTTCAGCAACGCAGAGGATAAACGACTAAAGCGATGAATTTTATACGGTCGAGTCTAGCCGTAAATACGACGTCTAGAAAGAAACGCTCCTTTTATCAGACTCCATATTTCATTTTCATAGTAGTAAATTTTTGTAGTTGGATGAAATCACTAACGAATGATACGAAAATTAATATACTCGGACTTAACTCATTAGCATGTAAATGCTACGATAAATACAACGGTGTCAAATATTTTTCGTGACCACTGTAGATCGAATATGTTCATACGTTTATGGAGAACGTAGATGTGGAAAAATGTAATAATCGGCATAGTCGAGTTTCATGCGAAGCGATGATGAAACTCCAAAATGTGCAAGCATACACAGAAATTATTCATAAGGGCTTCCTACAAGTGTTCGAACACGTTCGTGAGCAACTGTATTGTTTGAAGCAAGTCGTCGTGTAAATTACTCGACCCAGAGGGGACGAACGAGGGATAAATGACTAAAACGTCTAATCTTATGCAGTCGAGTTCAGTCGTGAATAAATTGGCGATGTTTATCCGTTTATGGGGAACGTAAACGTACAAAAATATAATAACAACGATGGTCGAGTCTCGTTACGCCGCTAATGAAATTCCAAAATGTTTCGCGTAACACAAACGGAATATTCATAAAAGGTTTGCACGAGTGTTCGAATATCTTTGTACTGCGTGTTTGAGGCAAGTTGCCGCGTGGGTTATTACGTCCCACGTGAGAGCGTGCCTTTCCTTTCGTCTTATCGGCATTCCGGGTGGCGAAGTCAATTCCCGGCGTATCGAAACGGACGCGATCCATCGTCAACATGAGCAGCAGTTTTAATTGCACGAAACATCGTAACACCATCGGTGGATCGCGTATTCGAAACGCTTTATAATGCGAGTGCCGCGTGATTTATACGCTTTATGGGGCTTTACGATTCATGGGCGGGACAATTTACGACTGTTCGAAGACCTTTACGGACCTTCTTATCGATAGCGAAACCGGGATCGTTTATTGTGTGGCACTTCGCGTCATCGACGCCGGATTATTTATTGCCAGGAAGTGTGAAAATCACCGGCGTGTCTGTCGACTAATGACTCTGCCCGATTAATAGAAACAGGGACGGGATCGGGTCGAAACGATTCCATTAAGAGTGATCCTCTGGTTGCGAACGATCGCCGTTTAAAGGCAAACGATGTGGAACTTGTATCTGACATGATTACGAAGGAACGCGACGTGATATTGCAGCGATTACGGAAGACAGGTAAGATCACGAGAATTTCACTGGACTCTCTAATTGCGAGAGACGTCGAGATCCACGTGATAAACGATCCCTGCAATTTCAAACTGTGATACAGTAGACGACAAACGGAAGTGTACATATAGAGTACGCGACAAAAGAAAGTTTATAAAATAAGGAATATAAAAACGCTAGAATGTCGCAAAATGGATTTATATTTGATAAGAGCAACGAAGAAATATAATATATACGATAGATAAGATGACTGTTACCAATGCGGTATATAATATTAGTATAGTACGAAAGATATTAAAATTCATAGTGCAACAATTTTTAAACTTCCATGTGTCCACTGCTGTGGATACAGAAAGTGGTAGAAAAATACCAGAATTTAATAAAACAGAATTGTACGCGACAAGAGTAGCGAATAAATATAGCATGTAGGCTGCGAACTTTTGCATTTATCAGATTCCAAAATGCAAAAATGCATTGATTGAACACAGTATGTGAAAAAATAAATATATGTATACTATCAGAAATGCAATACCGTTTACGATATTTAACAGATAAAACAATTTTCTGCTCAGGTTCTGTCTTATAAATAATACATATTCAGAGAAGTATGAATTTGCATAAATATTCACAGTCTAGTAACATATGCATATTCCAGAATAGATGACTGTCAGCAACATGACGGAAGAAATTTGTACAAAAACTGTCAGTGTCATACACGAACAAATAACTTAGGAATGTTAAACTTTCCTCTATCCGCTATCGCATGACCATTTTGAAATTGACTTTCTTAGTATTTATCAAAAACTAATATTAACTTTCCCACCAGTAATCGAAAATTTCCTAAACTTTTCTCGATTCTGTAAATATCTTGTCGTGAGTATTTGTGCACGACAACTGTCCTTTAATGGCGTGCGACACACCTGTTTGCCAGTTCGTAATATTTGTCCACCTATCGGGCCTGCTAAACAATCCGAGTAACGGTTCATCGTTCCATTGGGAAATGAATCGTCCTTGCTCGTTGGGAAGATTGGGATTTTAGTCGTGAAGTTTCAGCAGACCGATAAAATAGAATGGGGACGAGCAAGAACGAACATCGATTCAGATTTCTAGAACAGAAAACTTCGCAAAGATATGCAAATCGCGGGCGGAGGTTCGCGAGATTGCGGAAATTCTCGGCGGGGAATGGTTCGAATTAAGGAAAAAAGGGGCTAGCTGTCTGGGTTAGCATAGGTATAGTATTAGTGCAATTAGGATAGACCGGGTGTGGCTTCTTAATTAACTTCGCTAATTTCTCAATTAACGCTGTCCTTCGCCAGTTGCAGGGAGACAGAAAAGAAACGTTTACTTTCCGCTTGATCCAAACTGCTCGTGGGAATAATAGATTCAAGTTTCATTTTCTATAGCTCGATATTGATAGGCGTTTAAGGAAGTACGCTTCGACAATTTCGCAAAATCAAATCTTTGTTTCGTAATTTTCTCAAAATTGTACCACTGTACGATAAATTCGATTTAATTGGAGATTATTAGGATCGTGCCAAGAGTTATTTTAATGCAAAATTATAACGTTATTTATAACGTTAGAATACGCTAAATTCTAAATAAAAATCCATAAACAGAGCGTTCCAGGAAGAAACCGAATAACTTTACCAGTATGTTTGGTAAGCCATTCTGAAGAAAAAACTCAGATACATTATGGGTCTTGTTTGATTCGTTTTCGAGGTAATTGTTGTTTACCTTGCTCAAGTGTGGCACAAAATACGAGGCAAGGGGAAGCAGCAGAATGTTTACAACACTTACATCAGTCCGACGTCCGACTCTTGGTTTCAAGCTGTCAATTTCGGTTCAGTGATTCAGTTACTATTCACGATGCCATATAAATTTTCTACCGTAGAATACGTCGATATGGCATTACAAGCAATACAAACACAATGCAAGTGACAGTATCAGAAATGAAACTACAAGAACGGACTGGTAACGATCCTGAAAACTTCGAATAGAATAGATTCGTGTTTACGGGAGGAAGGTCGTCGTATTGAACACACCTCCTGTAGCCTGTACGAGTTAAAGAAAGAAAAGAAATATATAAAAAATAAAAAATGATTACTCCTCGCCAATTACGACGATGTAGAATCTATCTTGTTGAAATAAATAAAAAAAAAACAGGCGAACCAAAACCCACAGCGTATATGACACTTTTCGCTTCCTTCTGGAACTCAACAAGTCGGATCCTGCATAATGTTACTTCGCAACATTGATTCAAGTAATATTTACAAATAATAATCGCGAGTTTAATCCTTGTAAAATATTGTATTGTATTCGCGCGCTTCTTTCAGACCATATTATCTAAATGATTCACATTGTTGAGCGTCAATTTATTTGGTTTAAAAACAATGTAACGAAACATGGGTTACAGATCAGTATACCAGTCGACGTAAATCAAAAGATCACTGCGTCAAATTCCTCTGTCCGTTCGCTGAAACCAAGGAACGTCCTTGGGAAAAGTGAATTTACGAGGTAAACCGGCGCGGTATAGGTGCAGAGGCGCGCCTATAAAAGCGGAACGCCAGTAAACAACAGAGTATACGACGCGTTAATAAAGAAATAAGATTCCCGTTAATTGCGAGGACGGCTGGGGTAGTTCGCGCGTGCGTCGATATATCGTCGTCTGCGTGGCAAGATGCCTTCCAGCGTTTATTACGTCGCGATGCCTTCCCGAAGAATTCGTCTCGAGCCTTTAACACACATTGGCTGGCTTGTTGGAATGAAATTCTCGAGACAGAAGACAGGCCGGAAGTAAATATCCGGGGAAGGAAACCGGCCTGGGCGATGGAAACTAACGATCTTTCTGTCTTTCCTGGAAGAACCCAAGCAAGAAAGAACTGGAGAACACCTAAAGCTTCGCTACGTGTGCTCCACCCACGAACCACACAGGAAAGCTCGTACACGACATTGGGTATCTCTAGCTCGATGAAATCAGACGGATTTTTATTGGCGATCGCATGCTTCCTGCCGTGATGGCGACCTATAGCGTCAGAGGAGGGAAACGGGTTGGCCTTCTGCAACCTGACTGAGCCATTTGACCGATCGATACCGTTTAGGTCGTGTAAATATTGCAAATTGATTTGAGCGTGACGTGGAAGATCGCGTGCGGATGAATTGGAGAAATTGCTGGGTTCACGTGCAGTTTTGCGTATTCGAACGGCGAGTGCAGTCGAAGTTCGTTTATTGGAATGAAATTTTAATTAATGTCCGATTAACTGAAATTTAATGGTTGAACTCACCCATGTGAATGTGAGCTCCTATTATGCGAACGAAAAATAGTAGGTAGCAGGGAAATTTGCAGAGATCCAATTATGCATATAAAGCGCTCGGCTCCTGATAAGTTCAGGTAAATGGAGTTTCATTGGATTCGCTGATAAATGTGACTGTACCACGAACGTATTTGCCAACAGTACGCAAAGAGGTTCCGAGCAGACGGCCAATTGTTTGCGATTATCAATAAGGCTACGCCTTTATGTTAAATTGTATTTTGTACGAATATTTAATTGTTGAAACAAATCTGACTGTCAGTAGAGCTCGAAATGTCTGAGTTTGCCTCGGTTTGTTTAGGATCTACGTTGATTAGTCGTTGAAAACGTTCATTTCCGCAACAACGTCGTTCTAAGCGTCGCGACTATCTCTCAAACTGTTCGCGATCCTTAAATCTTTATATTTCAATCTCGCTCTCACTTTAGCGAACAGAATATACTTAACATTGTCAAGAAATATTTGAAGCAGAACTGAAATAAAAGATCAGGTACATCAATAAGCTTAAGATACTTTCTAAGTATATTTTTAAGTCAGAAGGAAGCAATTGGGTGGAAAGTGACGCAGGGAGAATACAACAAGGTTAAAGGTGAATATCGCCACTGTTTTAGAACTCAGAACTTAGAAGAGTGGTTTAACACAGAAAATGCAAAGTAGCACTTCGAAATTCATGGAAATTTCTGAGATATCGGTGGACAGATCGAAGGAATTTCAATGGGGAGTTTGGCCATGAGAAGAAAACAATTGCTCGCGGTAAGAGGCATGAGCGACATCGAGGTTCCTCCCTATGGAAAGACAACAGGGGACACTCCTCGGGAGAGTTATCGATCAATGACCCCAATAGCGTTTCATGAAAGTTATCAGCTTTGCCGAGACGATACCCGTACGATATAAGATTACACGTTTGATAAGCTATTGTTCCTGGTCAAATCCTTGTCCTGTTCTATGTATCGTGGACCAGCGATAACGGATACAAAGCATACCATAATCGTGCTGCTTAATTCAATCTGTCGTATCTGTAATAAGCCATGTTCGGCTTATCTGGAATCATACGGGGCCGCATAGTTCACATACTGTAACTGCACCGGCGGCCATGCTAAACGAGAACACGAAAAATGTTGCAAAGTTCCTTCCTCCAGATCCAGCTACCGTACAGTAGTTTTATACAGCCTGCTTGATAAGGACGCGTACGAAAGATTTTCTTATCTAGATGAAGGCACAATGAAAAAATTCTGAGAAAAAATCAGCGTGGTAAACTTCTTTTACGATGTATTAAACAAAAATTTTATGTGACTGTCTGGTCTTTCCAGTGGGACGATGTTTTTAAGCGCGAGTATTATATGTGTAGAAAACATTTCGAAGCTACATTCTCGTGTAGAGGAAAGGAACGCAGGTACACGGTAACATCGATTGCAATTCTAGTAATGCAATCCTTTCCCCAATGACAGAAAGTTCAGAAAATCTAATCTTTTAGCTGGAGAAATTGAACGTGTAATATAACATACATAATACAAATGGACCGTAATAAATAATTTTTATCTTTACTACGGAGAAGGTAGAACGCAAGGTAAAATAAATACCCTAAATTTTTGTAATTCGACGTAAATTAGTGCCCTCATCTATAATCCAACGCGATATCATTCGAGCGTTAACTGGTAAACAGAGCATTCAGCAACAGCGAAAATCTATATGTTCCAAACGTCTGAATTTTAGCTGAGATTTCGTACTTTAAATTCACTTCTCTCCGCAAAGCATCAAGTTTCACATTGCTCAGCCACAAAGAGTCACTAGGAAATACAAGTTGAAAATCATAGAAGCGACGAACAAAGAGTTGCAGGTTCTTCTGGAAGAAGAATCGGTAAAACGTGGCAGAAGTAGGTCAGTCCGGATGGTTTCCCATAAGTCAAGGAAAATACCTGAATAATTAAGCGGGAGGTTCGCGACACGCGCTGCCAAGCGCGACAAAGTGTCCTCGAAGATAAGATTTTGCGGAGTTCTTGAGATCGATTCCGCACGGTGGCTTTCTACTGGTGCGAACTTTGGTGTACGCCGCGGGTAGAATACGTCAGAAGGAAAAGAGCAGCCGGAGATTCAGCCGGGAGTTAAAGCTTGACGGAAACTGCGGACTTCCATGTCGTTTGTTAGCGCCAAGACGGCAAAGTGCATTTCGTAGTTTACCGCAAGTTTCGCTGTGGGCGAGGTTTGTCTGTCTGGCAAACCGAGTCTGTGGAATATTGCTACGTGAATGAAGCCCGTGACGAACATTCGCTGGTACGCAGAGCAGAATCCAAAAAGAGAGAAGTCTAGAAATCGTTACATCGTGTTTCATCGCTTTTAGCATTTTGATTTCTCAAGTAATTCTAACGATATTCCATTAAGGGTAGCCGGCAACGTTATATCACTGATTTACGTAAAATCGATACGCGTCCCATAATGTGCTATCGGCAGGTTCAGGATAAACGTTGGCGAACTCCGGTTGAACGACCTCCTGGCAAATATATCTTCAGCACGCGTTGCAGATTCTTTGGATAGTTCCCGCTACCATGCGTACCCGCGTCTTATAAGCAGTCTACACATGCTATAACGCGTTCCACGATGCAGATTTCAACGTGTAAAGCATCAGTGCCGAAACTTTGGTTTCTTCGGATCGAATGTCATTGTCATCGTAAGACCGCGTAAGACCAAATATGTATATATGAAATATATATCAAATATAGTATAATAAATTATACAAATATGCAGATACGTGTATTATCCAAAGTAAAATAAATCGTCTATTAGATTTAGTGAAACTTCCAGTTTCGTCATCATAAAAGGCACGCTGTATTCACTGAGCAAATATACACACACTTAGCAAGTTATTGACACGGTCCATGATCGACGTCGGTCGACGAAGTAAAATTTATTCATCGGTTGAAACAATGCGTATGAAATTCTCTGCAGCGCAAACTCCTCACTATGGTTCCCATATCTCGATTCAAATAACTCGAATTAGTATGTTCGCGGCGAAATCGCCCGAAGGACGAGTACGCGAATTAATTTCCGCTAGGACTGCGATCGCGTTGTTACGCGTTTCCACGCGAATCGTACGATCTCCGTCAGATAGGGGACGGAATTAACGACAGCATTACGTTTATCCGACAACGTTGACACCTCTGCGACCAGTGTTCTATTTCCATGGAAATTCTGGCTCGGTAACAGGCTAACAGCTAACGAGATCATCGCCCATAGGCGAGCCACGCGCGCGAACAGTCGTCGAAAATTCGAGTTCCTTGCGACAAAAGAAGACAGACATTTACGACCGGGACGAACTTGACTCTTATTCGCGTAATCATGCAAATTCCTGGCAAGAGAAGATAATGTTCAGCCGCAGAAATAATCCAAACTAGCCGTACGAACGTCTACTTTCGATGGCCAGACCGTACTTCCGGAGACCTTGCAGGAACAGCGATCCTGCGGGTGTTTCAAACCATTCGCCGGCCAGCTGTTCAAGATTTGCTTATCTCCTAATTAAATTGTTCTTACCGTCGAAGAAGGTTAATTAGTTCTTGCTGTTCTGGAGACGAGATATCGCAGGACTAATTGCACGAATGCTTTTGTCCATCGCTGTAAATGATATTCAAAAGCTATTGAAACTGCTGGCACGATCATGAGATATCAAAGACAAACGAAGTTGTTTTAGAAATAATTACACGAATACTTTTTATATTTCATTAAAAAAGTATTCGATCTGAATGCTCCTGTTGTGATTACGAAATATCAAAGACGAATACGATACAACGAAGTGTTGTAGAAAGCCAAAATTTCTGAAAGCGACCTGGTTGGACTTGGCTTCGAGGTAATTTGAAAGCACGGACGGTCGTTAGAACCACATCTCGCGGCCGCTGGCTGGCTGACTGCATTTTAACCTTATTCCATTGGCTCGCCCAGTCGAAAGAGATGCCTTTCTTCGCCCGGCAAAGTACGCACTTCAGGTTGCTTTGCCTCGGGTCTCGCGGTCTCACCTCCGCAAGCGCAGCTGGCTAAACGTTTGCTCTTGCTTTCTCGCATTTTCGGTGTGGTAATGTACTATGTAATAACGGTTATTTATAGGCAGTAAATGCCGTATGCCATTCTCCGCGCTTTCCTTCTCCCTCGTTCATCGTTTCCTTCCTACGACCGCCACGGTCCACGATAATTCTTCACCGCTTTGGAGTTCGACCGATTTTTATTCGCCTTTTATCCTACGACGCGATCCTCTACCCTCTTTGCCGGAATTCTTTTCGACCCTAGTTTCCAAGTAACACGCGCGAGTTCAGAAAAATCCATAATTCAGCTACGAACATTCTAAATATTAGATTGTTTTAATCGATTCCGATTTATTTATTATTTGTTTAATTCTTGACTCTCGGCTTTGAGTGGCTTCTAGTTTCCGCTTTACCACCGTATATCATCTGTACGTTATAAACGAATACTATTTTCCTTCCATACTTTTACTACGTTTACACTATGATACTTATTTCTCTATTTAATCAGCCGTAATTAAAGTTAAGAAAAATTTAAGGGCAATGTATCTGCATAGAAGTAGCATCTTATATCAAGTTGGTGCGTATGATATGTCGTTTTAAAATTAACATTTTAAGCACACGTGATTTCATGAAAATGTTAGGTTGTCCTAAAGGTTTCTTTCGTTTTATAAGGAAATAATAGATGCACTACATTTTTCATTTTATACTATTTTATATTGTTGTATTACTACAAAATAGATTATACGTAATTGGATAAAATGTAGTGCATCTATTATTTCCTTATAAAAAGAAAGAAACCTTTGGCACAACCTAATATCATAGGTCCATAATATTTCACGTAATCCTATGTATTTGACCAGCCATTAATTAGTCCCGTTATTTATAAGATTTATAAGAATCACCATTTTTAGAATCAACAAATCCAGCATTCGTTTATTTATATACGTACGAGTAAAAAACAATGATGAAGCTAGAATCACGTGATATTAAACGAACGACTGCGCTATAGCGTCCAAGTTATCGATTCTCTGGAAACTGGAACAATTTTAACGAGTCCAGATATTCGCCAAACTTATCCCAGGAGGATAAGGGGACAGGCGACGAGGATCGTGCAATCTGTCGTTATATAATGGCAGATCACGTTCGAGTAGCGTTTGAAACGTCGTTAATTGCACCTGGTGAGGAAATTCCCGTGGTTCGTGGGATCGAGGTAAAGACGTATCAACGTGGCCGGTTAAGAACAAGAGGATCCATAGACGGGCGAGGGAAGAAACTGAAAGCAGCAGCGTTTTTCTGGCGAGAAAACTTATTTGCCGGTCTACGAGGGGTAATTCGCACTTGGCAATTTCGTGCTACGGCTCTATAAAGCTGCAGTTCCTTTGAAATCTTTCTTTTCCTTTCGCACGTTTCACTCTCCACGGCTGAGTAATGGCGATGAAGAGAACCAGACATTTCAGACAACATCAACATTAGGCTATGGTTATAGTGGATTTTCTAACGAAATAGAAATAATGCTTTGACGAATACATCAGGGTAATCAAATATTGCACGCTGTGTTTTTTTGCAAGTGCACGTTATTTTCATATAAAATCTATCTAATCAAGAGCTATTTCTTTATGAATTCTCATCTTTACGTTTTTCCAACAATTATTCTCGTAACATTTTTGTCAATCTATAGGTACATCAATGAGAAATTTATTACTCGATATATACAATTGCTCACGAAAGTATTCGAAAATTTATAGAAATGTTTAACGCGCGTAAGCAACCTGTGTAAAACCGTGTATCGTGTACCAAGGTAAAATTCTCTATCGTTTTCATCTTCGTAATTAATTCGAGAAAATCAATTACAGTTTAACAACTGGCAAACAGCAAATAGGAATTACTTTTCACCATATTACGGTGTGTGCCGTAATTTAATAGAAATTCGTTACAAAATACGCAAGTACACTGCGAGAACGCTGAATTATTCAGTCCATTATATTTTTTTAGTTCGGTTACTTTTTGTAATTGTACTTTAAACGTAGATTAAGCCGTAGCGCCGATAAGTGAATTTTGAACTCGATAAAATAATTTCAAACGTTCGCATTTGGTAAACCAAAGTAGATAAGAGCGTGTTTTAATCGTACGAGCTCACCTTGTTTGCCAAGTCGAGCATGTTTCCAGTCCCCCCTGCGGCAGCTTCCACTAGTTTCTGTAGAGTATGGGGTTCCGGCGAGAGATCGCGTGCTCCGCTATCGAATTCCCAGCGTTCATGCCGTCCAGATACGGTACCTGAACATAAGTGAAATAGCGTATCATCTGTGCTGAACTAAGTTCAACGTCGTAAAATCGAAATCACGGCTGAAAATAGGAAATTTAGTAGACCAAAATCGGATGTCTTATTGGAAGAACGTGGATCGAACCGGCTGTCCAAATTGATTCAGGTTTGTGTTTATCCGAGATTGACGAGGCGAATGTGCAAAAGATACTGGCAGGTTTTGAAACATTATACATATACAGGGTGTTTTAAAAATCCTGGTATAACCGGCCGAGTTGCCATATGTTCCATATGGAAAAATAAGTCGAAGAAGACGAGTCTGAAAACTCGTTAGTTACGCGTGTACTAATACTAGAAGTTTCGTATTATGAAACTTCTGTGGGTGCCTGCACTTTAAACATGGAGAATGTTAAGATTTGCTTAATTAATGAAGTGATTCTTAAGAAGTACTAATTTTATCCTTATTTATAAAACCGTCCAAATTAAATACAGAAGAAAGGAAAGTAGAAAGAAATGGCGATATTGTCCACGTTTAATCGTCAAGCTCACCTATTTCGAAATCGAAGCTTTAAATGAAAAAATGTTCTTACTTTTCGACTTATTTTTCCACGCAGGATTACCACGATTCTTGGAACACTCCGTATGATGCAATATTGATATAAATTCACATTAAAAAATTGCAGAATCCACGAAAATAATAAAAGAATTCCATCGTTGTCCGATTAACGCTAGACGCATAAAACGATATAATTGTAATTTTCTTTCGTTTATCTTTGAAATACCAACAACGAATATCTCCCAAATTTACTCTCTGCGAAAATGCCTGCCACTTACGAAAAGAACGAAAAAGGAAAGAGCTTACCGAGACTGTTGTCGCTGCTAGTCGGTAAGTATTCCGGCGTGTGCGTATGATGAGGACTAGTTCTGTGCTTGCCAGACCTGAGAGCCTCGATCTCCGGTCGAAGAGCCAAGCGACACCTGAGGAACTCTTGATAGGAAATGCGACCGTGCTCGTCCGCCCCCAATTCTCTCATTAACTCCTCCACCGAATTCTCCAGATTCAGTTCTCTGCATACCGTCAGCAGATCCTGACTGTAATTTCAAACAGAAAAGAATAGCCTTCGTTCGAGCTGTTCCAGACAATCGCAGAATTACATAATCGTCGCGTTTGCGAATCTTTCACGATCCCCCGCAGTTTAAATATAAAATACATTCTACTTCATAAATCACTTGCTAATTTGTAACTGATTTTCTGACATTTGCCAATTTCAAAGAAAGAGTTTAATTCTTCGGTCGTGGAGGCATTGTCTCATCGAAGTTTTCAAGTATCGGTGCTTTAACACTAACCTCACCAGGCCTGGTCAAACGACCGCTTTCAAAATTTCATCTAAAACCGTACATTCATTGTTATTTCTTCTGTTCCAACTCAATCGATTAATCAAATTCTCGATTTTTCTTAATTATAAGAATTTTCATAATCGGATAGTACGACAATTTACATCAAGGTGAGGTCCTGCTAAGGTCAATGTTAACAAACGGGAGTGATTTAAAGAGGATTTTTCGAATCGCAGGGGGTCCAGGAATGACAAATTCAACTTTTAGAGATTAATTATTCAATTACAAAAATGTATTATTATTTTTGTTATACATATAGTTTGTGTGAGAGGGCTAGAGGTATAACGAGTATACGTAGGTTGATTGTGGTAGGTCAGATAGCAAGTTAAGATACGATTTATCATTTATCATTATTATTTCAAGCTGTAGAGACAACGATGTAGAGATAAAGTTCGATCTGCGAAGATTGGGCTTGTTCAAATTTCATTTATGGAGGCGATTTTGTAAAGATTTTCACAGCGAAGTATAAAGAGAAGAAACAAAATTGCAGTATTATTTCAAACGAAGGATTCGTATTGTAGTATTGTTACTATATAAATATCAAAATATTATTCCAAATTACAGATACTCGAATTACCAAGGTTCGACTGTAATAGTATGATTACCAGATATCAACTTCATTCTATAATTACAATATTCATTGATGCCTGCTCTAAGTATACCAAGCGTCCGGAGACTTATGGACGACAGCATAAATCAGAGTAACTGTAAAAAATTCAAACGTCCCTGCGGCAATTCAAATTCCCTTCGATGCTCCCTTCTACTCGAGCAGTTTGTCATCCGCGGTTCTCATTAACGTCAAACCATTGACCCGACGGGGACGTGGTCTGAAGTCACCTGTTTTTCCAGGCGATCACACGTCTGGCGAAACGCGGCCACATAACTACGTTCCTACGGCCATGAATAATTTATTCCCTGAATAATTCATAGATCGAAGATGGTACTCTCCCGTAGTACTCGCTGGACGTTCGCGAGATTAAAGAAGCGTCGCGGCCGACGACGCAGAAACAACGAAGAAGGCAGCAGGCTCGCGCCGCTAAGCTACTTAATTAAAATCGCCACGCTCATAAACCGTACTCAACGTCGCGTTCGCAGTGTCCGGATGTCTCTGCAATGGCGGGTCCCTCTTAATTTTCCTCGACAGCAGGATGGAGTATCATCGGTGAGGCTCGATTAAAACGTCACCGCGCTCGGCGAACGCTGGGGAATCACGCGGAAGACGGACATACAGGGGCGATCGATAACGGGGAATTAAAGATTCATCGGCTACACGGAGCAGACACGGACATTCGGAGAAAATCGTTAAAACCGACTCTCTGTCTCCTTTCTCCGTGAATGCTGACGTCTTTTGTTGCGATGCGAGGGAAAAGGCGTGGTCCGGATGCGATTTAACACTAGAGTTACTAACGCCCGAAGTATAAAACTTGCTTCAAAGGAATTAAAGTGCTGGGAATAGGACGAAGCTTAGAACGCAATAAGAAATACAAACTTTCGTTTGTATGTTTGAAAAAGACGGAGAATCATGGAAATCTATAAAATTTCTATGAAAATACGACTTGATCGGTTCATCGGCACGCTGGTAGTTCTGGTATTAACGTGGAAGTGTTACGCACAGATGAAAACCGAATTATTGGTCGTCGCGAATAAGCGAATTATTAATGCGATTCCCTTGTACGTAGAAATTTAAATGTGGGAAAATTACAACGAAAGTCGCTGGAAATATGCTATTAACTATTTAATCATTTGGGGAAGATCAACTACAGCCTCTGTTTCGTTTAGATAATTTTATAATTTGTACGTTATTTTGGGAGCAACTGTAAATAAGGAAGTTATTGGTTGCAGATTTTGAATGATAAAATTAATTACTCGTTCGATGTTATGGTTTTCACATTAATAAATGAAAATTCTTCAGCGAAAAAGATACTTTTACTTCGTTGCTCGTCCCTCGCTGCCTAATGTAATAAATTCGAACAGCAATATGGATATCACAATGCAAATGTATTAGTTCTCGACAGATCTTCGATATCAGTTTATCCGAAAATAGGATTTCGCATGATAGAATGTCACTCTTCATATTCAGCTTATTTTGCATGTAGATTCATCCCCTTTCATGTTCTAATAATAATTCCAAAACCTTTTATATTCTGTCGTTTTGAAGCACAGTATGAGATAATTTCGCCGTTAAAGTATCCACTGAGATACGACTTTCCCCAATAATATCTTGTAAATTATTTCTCTCTTCCAGATCTGCTTCAAAAATACCATAGTATTCACGATTCGCAGAAAGAAGGGAACTCGATGGGACGAACAAGGGGTGGCGACGAAAACTTTCTCGCAGAAACTTTTCTCTCGTCCCGCCACGGAACTTTTCGCTACTTTTTTCTTTTTTGGGACGTACGGCGGGTACGAGAAGCGCCGTGAAATAAGATACCGATCGAATAACGCGAGTTCATCTAATTCCATGTGCCTCTATGTTTGCCCAAGCACGTGTAAAACGCGAACACGTGTATCGTGGAAGGAATTGTATCGGTCTGCAAACTGCAGAAGCGTTATTATTTCCGTGACAGCCACACCTTGCGCTTTCCTATTCAGCACGTAGCGTATAGCACACAATTTTAATCAACTTTCGTTCAATGGAAAGTCTTGCGGAAAAAGGAAGAAAAGAATCTGCGGAAGGTTTCACACTCGATCGTATTCATGGCAGAATGGACGTTGAAGCCAGAGACGAGCGAAATTGCAATCAAAAGGATGACGAAACAAAAAAGGGAAAGAGCGTCGACACGGAGATCCGGTCGTGATTAACGGGACGCAATCAATGCGTAAGCATTATGTAATTCACGTGAAGCCAGGCGAACGTTTGAGTGCCATTCAGTACCTTGCCGCCTCTTCAAACCATTGAACCGATTTCCTCGAGGTACCCGCGAGACGCTACTCAAGTCGGAGACACCGTGAAAAAGAAGCGAGAGAGCGCGTAGACGCAAGTAGCACACTCGAGATCTTCCGAGCCAACAAGCATCCGCGTGTACAGTAGTGTACATTGTATACATTGTACGATGTACAGTCAGAATGGAGATGGTTCAAGACTCCTCGTTCTTACAACTTCGTAAAAACGGATTTGGGTTAACAGCGAAAACCTGTTACGTGTTTGGCTTAATAGCTTAACTCGAATACAATCGTAAAATCGTTCTAAGTGAAAGCAGTGGACTCTGGGATTTTACGTTTCTGAGACATCTATGATCTCTTTACGACCCACCTACTCGTACTAGTTTCTCCGAATATTTTAAGCATCGTCTCCAAGTGTTCGATCCACAGCTGGAAACTCGTTCGACTCTAAAGCTTAATGGCTCGTCAGCCATCTCATACTATCTGGGTTCGTCCTGTCGCATCCTTAACTTTCAACCGCCGCCTACGACGTGATTTCGGAAAAGGAAATTGATCTGTGGCTAATTTCAGGAACAGTAGACGTTATTGTTTGTAATTGAAATTAGCCAAACGGCAAGCTAATAATCGACATGGTCAGTGTCTTTGGTATTCTTGTTTCGCAAGCGTCAGATAATCTCCAACCTTGTGCCACGGGCGGAGTTCAGCTTTTTATCGCGAAAGGGCAGCGACTGTCGATACTTGCGAAGCCATCTTCGCTGCAAGTTTAATTACATGTGCGAAATAACTGCAAGTAACGTCGATCGAAGCAGACGTCTCTGAATTCTTTGAAATACATGTAGATCATGAGATGCGTACGAGATACACGTTCAGGATTGAAATAGGGCCACATACGCAATACGGTATCCATCTACACAATAAAGTAGTTGGATGTCGATCATTTGTTTCCTAGTTAAGAAATAGAGAAAGAGAGAAGCTGACAGACCAACACAAGAGACTGATAATGAGCGATACTGTATCTTTCGTATGAATGGAGCGATTCGTCGCTATGTTTCGTCCGTTGCTTTCACACGCAATACACGTATCTTCGTATACCATTCTCATTTCTACGTATTGTAAAATTATGATTGAGATGCGTGTTCATTCGTGGTAGTTCGCGTTGAATGGATTTCGTAAAGCAAATGCTGCAAATAATATTTGTACTATTTACAGACAAGGTATTTTATCCTCTCGAATGTACACAAAAGGGTTACTCTTATTTTTGATTCTAGACGTTTATTTCCAACAGACAACGGCATTCTTCAAAGACCAGCCTAGATGGAAGTAAGTATGTGGAAGTGTTCGTTGACATTAAATGAAAACGAGCATTCGTTATACGAACGTTGCGATACGCGTATCGCCATGAGAAATAGCCAAACTATTTTCCCATCCTCTCTTATCCTTTCGATTTCTTAACATTACGATTATACGAGAGAATTCCAAGGACCTGTTTAATATCTTGTTTGAATGCTATTTCCTCTTATACTCGCTTCTACGTACAATCTTATAAGTTTCAAGAAATTCAAGTATTTATAGCATTATGATATATCTTCCTCTTTTAACATGAAAACCTTCTTATTTCTAATACACGTATAATCTTCTGTAATGTACATTCGCAAATACATTTTTCTACTGATACGACAGTTGCTATATTTATATTTACACAACTTGTACCCATTATTCTACTGTTTTCCTTTGCTAGGTAAAACAATTTATTCAGATTACTCGTACTACGCGTATGTTTCTTCAACGCGAGAACGAAATTTGCACGTAATTCGAGTAATTCGTTCGGCAAAGTGAGATACGTACCACCTCGACATCTTCCTTTTGAGTTTCCTAAGGGACAGCCTTTCCAACGTTCTAGATTCCCAGGTTTTCAACGACTCCATCATCCCCGTGATCGGGCGTGGGCCGTGATCTCGACCGATGACACGCGCAATCGGACACGGTTTGAAGGTCTGGTCGAAGCGATGCAACGAGTGCCACTGCACGCGGGTCGTGCTGCATCGCGGTTCCACCGGCAAAGAGGAGGGAAAAAAAGAGCCGGAGAAAGAGAGACGCGATTGCTCGCGAGCGTGAAACGAACGCGACTTAATCCACCGCGATGCGTGTCACTCGATGTCCCGTGTGCGGTTTTACGGCTGACACGCGGCTTTATTTTAAACACACTCTCGCATACCTCGTTTCACCTGCCCGCCTGGCTCGTAGTCAACTGCTCGACGCTTCATTAGCAAAACTGTGGCTGGTGTCGATTGAGAGATCATCCAGATACGTATATCGTAACAAATAGCGATCTTACGATGTTGTTAGTTCGTGAAGAGAGTCGTTCAGGAGTCGGAAGCTACGTACATGGATGATAAAGAGTGGTAGAAAAGTAGAGTTGCTGGTTTTAACAGGGAATTTCGAGATTGATTTTTCTCTTCAGTCAAAGACCATAGTAGCGCGATAACACGGAGAATATTTCACCGAGATATGAGAAGAAAAATAGGTTAAGTATAATTTTTGAAACAGAATATGTTGTTACACTGTGTAATATACCACCATTGTATTTATTACGATATAGAAGCGTATTTCACTCGAATTAGGTCAAACATGATATTTGAAATACGATATGTTACAGCGGCTACAAAAGGTATTAATTATAGGATTTATAATATAGCATTTATCGTTAATTAACAGCGAGATCCACGTATAAAGAAATACTTTTACGCGTATGAATAATTTCACATGACTATGAGAACCGATGCTATAAATATGAAATGTAAAAAGATGTTCTCAGCGATATCAGATAAATGATAAAATCCTAGCAGTTCTTCTAAAAGTTACCTTGAGCCGTGTTATTCCACTAGTTCTAAAAGGGTCAAGGAAACAGATGAGATGGCCGTTAGAGAAGACAAAGAGTCAGGTTAGAAAAGCAAACAGTGTTGGATGCATGGCGGAGTGCAACGAACGAGGCTGCACAGTAGGAGCGTCTTGAGTCATTGACACCGCGTGCGTTTTCTCTCCGTGCATTGTCTTCAAAACTGGAAACGAATCTACCAAACAGCCCGCGTAATTTTCAGTTCGCACCATTGTGCATCCGGCGCAGTGACTCTGGACGAAGAAAGTAGTCGTAACTCGTAATCAGGAAACGCGGTTATTGTGAAACAGTCGGATGTACCGAGAGAGAGAGAGAGAGAGAGAGAGAGAGAGAGAGAGAATTCACTCTTCATACGCGATGTCGTTTTCGTTGCACAACGACCGGAGATCCAACATGGCAGATGAAAGTTACATGATTAATTTTTATTCTGATAAGGCTTATGTATATCAGCGCAGCTTATGCATATCAGGCTATAGCAACCTCGAATAATATAGCGAGGTTCTTAATCGAAGCATCGAGTATTCAAAACTGTACGCAACTGCTACTTTTTTCGATGATGTACAATACGTAGGTTAGACGTCGATGATCAATTAGGTCTATCGAAAAATTCAGGCTAACATTTAAATGAAAGTAAAGTTCATCGTAAGAGATCATTCATGTCTATTCTTATACTGTGGTTGTAAACGTGGTTACAATCCATTGCCACCTTTTTCGTAATTTTGTATCGTATCTATAAAATTGTTCTCTCGTTGCAACAAATTCATGCCGATACAAGGTTTATCGTCCTTTTTTAACAGACAAACATGTAATGGCATTGTATATACTGTATACAACGACGAGCTAATCTCGACTAATCGTACATCAAGAAGATAAGACGGTTTACGTGATTAAATTTTCTTTGTTTAAAAACTAGACTCTTATTACTTCAATAAACCAAAGATAAAGGAACAATATTTTATATATATGTAGCTGAATTTAAGAAAAGAAACTGTTATCAAGTCAGATCGTCAAACAGACGCGAACTGCGCACGACAGATAGCGTGTAGATATATCATAAGCAGCGGATTAACATCAGACCGTATTATTTCGAGTCATCGATTTTCGTTTCTCGAGTCGGCTCACTCCGGGACTGGCTTGATAGGGAAAAAATTTCCGTAAGCAAAAGAGACGAGATAGTCGGTTCGGTTATGAAGCTCACCGAATGACCAAAAGAAAAACGAGTCTCTGGACAGGGTACACGGCGTGATTGGCCGAAAATCCAATTTCCAGCTTCGTCCCAGAGCACGTGTGATGTCGTTAAGAGCTCGTCGACCCTGTTACCGTCTCATCCCGTGACTGCCGAATCACTATTTTTATTTCCAAGGTTTAACAGCCATCAGGAGGCTGTTACACCGCAAGGTGGGCAAGAAAGATGCTAAATTAAATCTTCCCACCTAGACTGGCTATATGGATTTCCTTATTTTATCAACCGGGAATGGCGAAACACGGAAAGAAGGAAAGAAAAAAAAATGCAAGAAAAAGTGAGAAGAGTACGACGAGGGAAACAACCTGGAGGCTGCGAGTAAAAAGGGATTGAAGAGCGGCGAACGGGAGAATGTTTTGCCTTTGCAGAGCGTTTCCACGGGTGAAATGATTTCCATAATGCGGCGCACTCACGATGAACAACGAACGAACCCCATCTCACCAGGCAAAAGTGGACGTCTCGGAGCCGACGTTACACCGTTCGCCAACGCGACGAGCAACTCGTTACAAGCTCGTAGTTTCGCGTGCACGCGGAGTCCCCTTTGTATCGGAAAGCTCTCCTCCGTCGGGTGAATGTCATCGTGGGCTGGGGCTTACAAAAGCAACGTAGAATGCAGCTACCGGCCCAATAAGTGTCGTCTCATTGTTGAACCGCGCGAAACCGATGCCGAGCCCTTTTCAGAGAATCGTTCTGCCGTGAATGCGGGACTGCGAATGATCTCTTTTACCAGATGTTACGTGATTAAGCGTTTTACAGTGCTTCTACGACATCCTAATTTTGTAAACGTTGGATCAAAAGTGGGTTCAAATTAAATTAGAATTTGTAACAGGGTGATACATATAACGTTAAGTATTAGAATAAAGTTAAGTTATCTTTGGTTATTATTATTATTATCTTTCTACGAATATAATTAGAAAGATGCGGCATGGGTAGAAAATTGTGTTATGTATTACATATTGTACTAGAATTGGGATATTTTATATATTACGCGTACTCTGTATACTTGTTCACCTTGAAATTTCTCATAAATGCTGAAAACCCGCAGTTGATTAACCATCTCTGTGATAAAGATAACAATGTGAATATCACAGGGGAGAATCTTCGAGTAGAAGAAGGATGATAATTATGATCTCCAACAAAATCTTGGAAAGTAAATATTCTTTGATAATGATCATCGTGAAAGAAGAAAGATCTTCGATAAAGATATAAGCAGAAAGAGAATGGGAAGAAAGGAAGAAGAACTCTTTCCAGTTCAAAAGTTCACTTTCAGTCGATTTTACATATCTCTGTATAAAAACGAGGGACCAATCAGTCGGATGGCGAGAGCCACACGCTCATCCATATTCCAGATAGGAGTTTCAAGAACAGAGTTTATTCTCAACTATCGAACGTGCTTCCCTTGACCTCGCTGAGTCGAGGCCGCACTGGCAGGTCGAGGTTACACGCGCCCAGAGGATGGAAAAGGAAGAGGCTGGAATGAGCCGCGGAAATACCGAAAAACTGAGCAAATAACGAGGAAAGGGTTGCTGCCAGCTGATGAAAAGCGACACGGGTATTCCATGTTAAGCGCGTTCCGCTCTATTTCGTCCGTACACGCCCTTGAAGAGGGCACACCGTGCATAAAAGGGCTCGCGTCTCCTTCAGGCAATCCCTTTTCAGTTGCTCCGCTGTTCCCGCTGGATACGCTGCAATAGGTCCACCATTAAAAACAAAAAAGGCCCAAGGCAGAAGAGGGAGAAGGTGAGCGAGAGGTGGCGTAGCTTCCGCCACGTGAAAGGGAGGAACGTGGAGAAACGAAACATTACCTAATGCCGTGTTTTCACTGCGAGAACATCGCGCGTTTCGCGCACCCCAACGCCAGCAGCCAGAGTATCCGTCTGTCTGTCCTTTGTCGCCCGTTATCCATTGCGTTATCTCCTTCCCTTTCCAGTCTATCTTTTTGTCCGCCAACCTTTCGAGGGGTTTCGATTTCCGTGTAATCAACGACGAATCGAGAGATAGACAGATAGAGAAACAGAGAAAGAGAGAGAGAGAGACGGAGTGGTTACGCGTTCGATGAAGAGCTTCAGACATGGGAGCCGGGGTTAATTGTTAGCTCGTCGGCCAATGTTGCGTACGTTCCCGATCGTTAACGGCGTGAAACGCTCCGCTTCGACACTCGACTCTGCTGTAACGACTCGACGATCGTCGACACCCGTTCGATGGACTTTTAACTCGTTGATGAATACTTTACCGCGAGCTCAAAAGAGTTCGCTTCGACGCCTACCGCCGTGCAGTGAAACTTCATTGGATCACACGGAGCTTCGATAGGTCCTCTTATCGATTCATTCTCGTCGCGAATAACTTTTCGAATTAAAAATCCAACACTTCGAACTTGCACCGTGTGACAAAGAAACCTTTAAACACGGATGCTTCGTCTAATCAACGACTATGCCAATTTCCGTAAGGTTCGTTGGTCTCTCTGGCCAACATCGATCATCGTTAACAGTCTCGCCAGGATGAGAAACAGCGTGCGGACGGCCCGGCCAATTTTCGTTTCATTTTTTTCTCCGGTCGTTCGTCATGGAACAGGCAATCTTTTTCCGCGTGGAAAACTACAATACGCTTATTGTGAAGCCGCGAAGCTGTACACGAGACGCACGTGGCACCAGTTGGTACGTGAGGTGGTACGCGAGGGAGAAATGTAAATAACGATAACTGGACGGGGTGGGCTTTCGGAATTTATCGCGAGAAAATCGAACCCGGTAACGAAATTACGAGAACCGACCATGAAACAGGGGAAAAATGGAGAATGAACCGAGAGTGCGACACGTAATTAAGCAAACGCGGAAAGGCTGGCCGTGCGGGAATTCGATAATTATCAAATGGCCAATTAAAATACGGAATTTTCGAGCTTTTTGATGAGGGTAGCGTATAAAGAATTTTAGTGAATGTCATGACCAATTTCAACCCTTTTATGAAATTTCTATGAAACGATAGAAAGTATCCAGTTACATTTAATTTATGTTCTTTAATATTTGGGATGTTCTAGATCTTTGCGATATTTTTTGTCAATATATTTCATGAGTATAAATAAAGAAAGATGTTATATAAACATAGCTGTGATATTTTCGCAATACACATTTCGAATGAGAAGAAGAATAAAAATATATTCTTCTTCAAAAATAAACGGATTGATGAAGTTGCTTAACATTTGTTTTCGTACGAAATTCATTGTGATTTGTGGTTCCTCTAACAAAATCAATCGATTCTTCGTATCAGTTCATCGTACATATCGATATATGTTTGATATTCCTTTTTTCGGAATAAAATACCGGAATATACATGAGAGTTTAGTAATATGGAATCGGACGATATTGCAGATTGAACTGAATAAATGTAACAGTATTGAAAAACATCTACTATTATTCGTTAATGTATAATATATACTTTATAACAGCCCGCTGCACAAATAAAAAAGCTATTACGCAAATTGTTGATATTTTATTTCATAACTGCAATGTCAAAAAATAAAATAACGTAGATTAATTGAAAAAAATATTACAATGAAATATTACATATTATTCCCTTGATATTTCATATTTTTATTATAATACTTCAATAAAGCTTCAATGTTTGTATAACATACGTTTCGCCCGTGAAATATATTAACACGGAGCTTGGCTGATTAAATCCGGTACATCCTACATAGCAAACAATTTGAATGAAAAATATTTTTGTATGAAAAATGTTTGTTAAAATTAATAATTCTGTGCCGTTAGCTGATCTACTTTTTGAGGAAATCACTGGCCTTGATATTGGTATCCAATGCATGGAATTCCTACGGAACGGATTTCTCGATGGATTTACATGGCAGGTTGCGTGCAGAGGTTCGGGCAGGTCAAGAATATCCCTACAGGTGAAGAACGGATGAACAGTCGAAGCCGACCGTAAGGATCCACACGCGCGTACTGCGTGGTTAATCGAGTGTCAAGGGTCGAGAGGATCTTTAAATTATAGTAACGAAAGGGCCAGTCATTTTTGTCCATTCGTCTTGGACGTTTACGAGCGTTGCACGATACGCTGGAAAGCGGAAGAAGATGCTTGTGGAAGAGGAATCTACTAGCGATTTCCAACTTCGTAAATCAACCACGAAGATACCATCTAGTGCTTAATTATCGCCTTGAAAGCGTCAAGCAAAGTTTTCCACTCGGATTAAAATTCCAATGGAACAGGGATAGGGTTCTTGTATTGTTGATTGATGTATACAGTTTCATTGTATTTTCAAATCTTCTAATACAAGAAATGCACCAAGATGAACCTCTGTTTCTCATCGAATACTTAAATCAAACGAAGGGAGAATTCTAATCAAAATAATCAAAAAGTTCTATTCTTCTTGTTACAGTTTCAGTCATTTGAGACATCGTTAAAATAAATAGAATTTATTCTTTTTATATGATTATTCGAACAATGGAAATAATAATACAAAAATTATGAAAAATACGTTTCCACATTGAGAAACTAATTTTTTCTTCAACATTAAGAAAGTGATACGTAAGAAACGAGTTTGCCATTCGATTCTGATACCTTTCCTCTATTCGTTTGCCAGGATGCGATAGGCAGAAAATGCAAAACAGACTCAGGTTGGAGCTACCTTCTTCGAGAGTGATATTTTCGAAAGGAGATGTGCAAACGTAGTCGAATTCACGAAGCAAGGGCAAAATAATCGAGACAGTGAAATGAAAGGAGGGTTTGAGACGAAGTGAGTCACTTGCCATAAAACACGATCACCCTTCGCGTAACCCTAGGGTACCGTAGATGTTTCGACAATATCCTAGGGCCTAGGGTAGCGTATACCAACCGCGACTCGTAAACATTTTATCCTGTATCGTTCGAAGCTCTTTGAAGGGAGTGGCTTCCTTTGCTGTGCTTTACGAGAGTTCGAGGATAGAAAATTATCGAAAGTTTGCATCGCAGTAAACTCGAAGGCGATCGATAGATTCTATATACATTCTACGTACAGTGGCTCACGAAAATACAAAGCTTTTTGAAATTTTGTCAGAACTATAAAGTGATCGTAACAGTAAAATATTTAAAACCGAATCTAGAAATGTATTTACATAGAAGTTACAAAGCATTTATTGCAAACGTACATTTAGCGAAAAATTAATATAGAGCAGAAATCCATCAATGTTAAACACACGATTAGTGTCATAGATGGTCTCGCTACATATTGTAGCTTATTAACATAGCTAATAGTTGACTGTTGAAATACTTTGGTGGTTTTTACGAAATGTACGCTTCCAACAAATATCTTGCAACTTCTATATACATTTTCAGATCCGTTTCAAATTCTATCGACACAATCGCGATAGACGTGTCTTTACAATGGCAACGAGATTTCAAAATGTTTTGTACAACATAAATAAAGTGCAACATAAAAATAAAAAGTTTGCAAAAGCGCTTGGATACTTTCGTAAAACATTCTGTACGTACACAGAAATTTCTGCAAGGAGGAAATGCACATTTCGACTTGTGCATGAACTACATAGATACACAGAGCAGTCTGATAAATATCCACTATCTTTCACTGATCGACAGTGTAAATTCCGGGCTACTTCGAGAAATTGGAATGTCTTGGATTGAGAAACGAACGTTGTAGAATTCGGAAACTTTGATGGAAACGCGGCTCGATAACTGAGCAACAGGGCAAGACTAGAGCGTTTGATGGCGAAGTACGTAATTGGTCCTTCGACAGTGAGAACGTCTAACACTGAAATCAATAAGATCTTGGTATTTGAACTTTCGCAAAAGCTACCGCGTTCAAACTGTGATAGACCGTGGTAAAGGCGAGCCATGATTACAGCAACGAAACCGAGCAATGCTCCAGTGGTTTGAGAAGCAAAAAGAAAAAGAAAACAGACCAATTTCATCCAATGGTTCTCGTCCGATTACTGCATAAACGACGTCTGACGTGACTCGGTGATTATTCGATTTAAAATCCGTTGCAAACAATGGCTGCCATAAACCGGCTAGTCACGCGAGCAAATATCGTGATCTCCCGTTAGGTACCGTCTTTCATTACTTAATCGCTCGTTTGCCTCTCCATCTCGTAGACTTCGAGCAGACTTCGTTTTTCGATAACGAGATTCACCCCTCTTCATTCAGACGGTCCTCTTCTTCTAAGCCGATTTCGCCCCGGATCGTTTGATCTTGGCCTTGACTATGGCATACTCGTGTACCAAACAAGGCACATTTACGCGAAACTGCTTTCCTACCAGACGTCCAAAGGAACTGCGTAAGGCACGGAACGAAGGTAGGGTTAACCCTAGAAAGACGGAGGTTTCCAGCATTATGCGAACGACGAAGGGAGAGCTGATTTCGGTCGAAAATATCCTTTAAAAGCAAGCGTTTTAACGAACAGACGTTAAACCTGCTTCGATTTGCGAACTTTTACGCTTCAATTTTGCTTTCATTTTAGCAAACAAAACAGATTTCTAACACTCGAAGAGAATGTTTAACGCAAAGGTAAAAGCAGGAAACGTGCACATCAATAACAGTTTTTTCATATCTTGCTCAGAGTCGACATATTTCTTAATATTAGGGAAATACATTGGCAATACTTCGCGATATCTGTCCAATCAAAGACTCGTAATAAAAACGATCCTTTCCTGTGTTTGCCTTTTCCCAGCAAAGCAAAGGACGCCTTGCCTTTAATCATTCCAGGATTCAAGTTCGACGTAAGAGAAAGAGAAGAGACGATTGCGAGCTACATAGGAGCGAAGCAGAGAAATAAAGATAAGGGAGGAAAGGGTGGATTTATTGGGGCGAGAGGACGAGCCCCTAAGAATATAAAGTAATGACAACTGTAAAAGACAATTATGTCGGAGTAACGATAGACGTTCCAAGTAACAGAGAGGGGTGAAAGAAGGCGGAAACAGAGTCAAGTTAAGGGAGAAGAAAACGAGAGACGAGCTAATAGAGAAGACAGGAGTTGGACACAGAGAAAAGAGAAAGGAGAAGACGAGGGAAGAACTGTAGAAAATGGGTGGAAGGAAGGAAAGGAGAAAATGGGAAGAGAGTGGAGTAAGGATGAAGTGGGAGAGAAAGGGGTGAAAAAGGAAGTCGAAGGTGGAAGGGAGAAGGGGCAAGACGTACAGGCAAGTCACGCAAGTATGCACTTGAGCGTTCGGTTTCGTTCGCAATCTCGTGGGCATGCATCCGGCTGGATGCACACCAAGTAGTGCACGAGTTTCGAAAGGGGAGTCCGGTGCTCGGAGATACGGAAGCTTACAAAGCCAACGAGACGTAGCAGGGTGCCTGGGACACACGAATCTCGCCAGGCTAGGGTTAACGAGGCTGTGGAGAACGGACAATAATGAATCTCGAAAAGCAAAGGAAATATTGCTCTCTTGAATTTCGACTAATGGTGGCAGTCGTGTCTCTCCCTCTCTTCAACTTCATTCCTGTTTAAGTAGAGTTTAGTATTGTTGCGGCGCATTAAAGAAACAGTCCTTCGGACCGTGTGCAAGGTACGTACGAAGCAAAGAATGTTTAGTGTGTTCCGTGCCATAGAAACGAATTTAACCTGAAGCACCCTTCAGTCTGGAGAGTCCGCGGGCTTAATTAAGTCACGTGTGCTTGGGTGGGATGAGTGAGAATCAGAGAAAATTGAGCTACAAAGGGCACCCGAGAGCTTCCTCAATTTAAGGAAAAACCTTTGATGATTCGGTAAATCGACTATGCTCTATAACGTTTCCTTCTGCTCCGCTAGTAACGGCTAACTTTCCAATTTTCCTTGGCTATTTTCGTTCTTTCTTCTAGTCGGACAGACGTCGAATTCTTGATTATGTTTCAAGAGCTATGGCAATACTATATCGTCGATAACAATAAATTGCTTGAGCTGTTTTTGAAAATACAAGAAATTTTAGTGCTGAATCGAGTTTCATATGAATTTTCATTAATTTCAATTACGACACCTCGAATTAATTTTGCATGGAAAGTATTCAGTTAGTTCGCTAAGTTGTCTGTCTACCTGCTTGTGCTTTTACGCCACAGGTAACACGAAGGTACGGAATACATTAACAGCAGATTACGTTCCACCAAGATACCACGAAGAATTGAAAGTAGTGGAGAATATTGATTCCACCTCTCCGACGTACGCTCATTTTCACTTGCAATCTCGTGGCGCGGAATTTTCTGCAACTCGACGCGCGGAATAATCTCGCGAGTTATCGATCCGTGAAACTGATTCGCCGAAATAAAAAGAAAAGGGAGAAGAGAAAGCCGAGAAGAAAATCGTGAAGGCGGGAAAAAGACGAGGGCTCAGGAAATTCGTATTCCTATTGCCTATTTCTACGATATATCAACGCAGAAAGGGGAAGCGGTAATCGCGAGGTAAGACAAGGGGGAAAACGTTCCGGGGGAGCATTTAGAAGTAGTACAAGTCGAAGGGTGAGAAGCTCTTCGAGAACGAGAGAGCGATCTCTCCGAGGGTAGAGCACGGGAATGGCGAGTTTTACACACAGAGAAACGCGAAAACGTTCCACTCTTTCCACCTTCCTTCTCCGTCTCTTCTTTTTTCCTTTCCTTTCCTCATCTTCTATTTCCATCTCGGTTCCACCAGGTCGGCTCTCGGTCCCGAGCCCCTCGAATTACAGAAAGCCTTTATTATCGACGCATAGAACGCTCGCTCTGTCTGTGCATACAACGGAAATTGCCTGAGAACGCTCGAATATCATCTTCGCGACGGAGAGTTTAATTGGCTAAAGTCACTTCTGCCCCTCGACAACAGCTGACACGGCAAAGATATGAAAATCGACCGCTCGAAAATAAATGCTTTTTATATTTCATCTTCTCTTTGTTATTTGGTCTTCTTGCACGCTGATTTTTGAGGCTATTATCAAGACGTGGCGATACACGAGGCGCAGTCGCGATAACGATCGAAAACGGTCCGATGAATTATAGTTGCTTAACGAATTAATTCCGCTGGTAATAATTATTAATAGCAAGGAAACCGATGGAGAGAAGGAGGAGATTCTTAACTGCACGAGATACAGGTGTACAGTTAAAAACAATCGAGGAACTTGTTGCGAACGCATATCGAGGGTCATATCTACGAGATACCATCAGCCGATCGAGCTCGATAAATCTTTCGCGACGCCAATGCACGCCGCTACAAAGCAACGATGCTAACGAGAAGTTGCTATTCGTTCAAAACGCAACAAGTAATTGCCAACTTTATCGATGAGCATATGTGATTATACCTATATGGTAAATTCTTTTAATAGTAGCAAATAAAAACTCACATTTTAGCGCTTCCCGCCAGAATGCATCATGGCGCGAATCTACCTGCAATTAGTTACGACGACAATGGTCTTTTGTTTGGTTGCACGATGCGTGTTACTTTCTTTTCCTACTTCACACGATTTTTACGAAGATATTTGTGCTTATTTACTTTTTTAACAACTCTGGTCTGAGGTGTGAATAGTTACACGATCGCTCGTTTTATGACAGTAAAAAAAGACGTGGCAAAAATGGGAACGTGGAAGACGAGAATAAGAGGGCACTTCCGGTGGCGCAAGAAATATCAATAGTCTCGAAACGTGGATGTTTTTGTAAGAGCCTATACAAACGCGTCTGCCACGCCACGCATCGCTTGCGTCGAGATAATAAACTAATCGTTCTATTTATTTTATTTTTAAACTCACGATGGAATTATTGCTACTTGCAACATGAGATTATCTTCAGCATACAATAAGTATTAAACGATGGTTCCACTGAATACCGAAGCTTATTAATAGAATAGTTTTGTGATCTCTGCGAAATGGCACAAGAAACGAAAGTATTCATACAGTACAGAAATATAGAAATATAAATCATTTTCTACATTATTTGACATATTCAAATATACCTATGTAACTGTATACTATATATAGTACTGCAGGAATAAATATGCACAAGTTAAACAAAAGTTAATTACACCTATAACTGCAGCAATCTGTATATTATACACTTACATACGTTTGAATATAAAATATTTAATGATACAGAAAATATTCCAACTGTTCGAATACTTTGTACCTTACTGTATTGCACTAAATATCTTACAATTTCTATATACCAAGCCTAGTGAAATTTCACAATGTTTCATGCAACACACATAATATATTAATAAAAGGTATCTACAAGTGTTCGAGTACTTTCGTCAATGATTGTACATAACCACCAACGTATACATAGTATCGTACAAGTGTAACATATAGTATCGTGCAATTGTATCGCGAACGAAACGAAACTTCTGGAACGAAGTTTCTAACCAAACCAGGGTTTGGCTTTTGTCGCGAACGCGAACGGATCCGTGCTTTGACGGAGAAACTCGCTCGCTTTGGCTGGAAAAGAATGCGAAACGCAGGGGTGGTAGTCGGGATCCGAGCGAGGAATTGACGGCTAATTTTCGCTAAAAAGCATTGAATAGTGGTAGGTCGCAGCGGGAGCAGGGCTTCGAAGAATGGAGGAACACCGGAATGGGGAGAAGCGGAAGGAACAGAGGGAAATAGGGAAACGGTTGAATATCGGGGAAACGGTTATGCGTTTAATGAAAAACCGTGTGGCTGCATCGCGTGCACGTTCCCCTGTACCCGTATTATCTTACAAGTTTATTCATCCGGTGGTAGCGAAGAAAACAGTACGCGTTCCCGGTTTAATTCGCAGTATCGCGGCCGCGCTGCATTCAGATTGGCTAATTAATCAAGCTAATAATTAAAAACGTGTGCGTGCCGCGCGCGCCCGAGTCACCCGCCAACTTTTCTATTCGTATTTGCCAACGAATTGTTTCGCGCGGTCCCATAATTCCTACAGTGATCATTTTGTTTTGAAAACTATTATACTTGAATGCTATACTCGTTGACCAACTTTATTTTCGAACTGTACTGTATGTAGCTTTAAATATGTCTCCAAAGTATCGGTATGTGATAAAGTTTAGGAATGTTTAGATTATTTCATGTTCCGCGGCCCTATGATTTAAAAGACAGAGTATTATAATTTATGCAAATTGTTTTGTCTTACCTGTCGATAAAACCATCTCCGTCGCCGTCGCATGCTTGGAACAGCTTCCTGACGCGTTCCTCGTCGCAGATGGAGCCTGCTTCACTTTCAGCATCCGCGGTTTGTGACATCTTCACTTTACCTCTTGTTTATCCATTGTAACTAACTATCGGCGCACTATCCAGCTGCTTCGTGTCCATCTTTCTTCAACTGCTCTTCCCTGTCACGTTCGAAAGGTGATGGTCACCTCTATACCGCTGTTCAATTTTCCTTCTAGGTGCCCCGTTACATACTTCAGAACTCGATTCACGCATCGATCACGCACCGATGGTCCGAAGTTTTCGATAACGTTCTGAGGTTCCTGAACTTGCGTCAAATACGTAGGACCAACACGGTGAATCGTTAAGTCACGTGTTGCATCGCGATCTCTCGTTAATCGATCCCGAGATGTAAACTCGAACCGTCGACCGCCTCCGCGATTATGTTCAGGGAAAAGGTCTACGAACCTCGGTGGAAGCAACAGCTATTTTTAGACCGCTTAAAATACGTAGATTCCCTTGTTCCACAAGATTTTGTTGATACATAGTGCATAAACAGATCGACTAGATAAGCCATTCTCTCGCGAATGTATTTTCAACGCACGAATTTTACGGAAATTTTACAACGCGAAGTCGCGTGGGCGTTCGTCTTGTCACTAGATCGTCAAAAAGGGTGAGACAGTTGCGTTTTTTCCGGTGTGGCTGTGCACGCACGAGAACCTGTGTCCGCCGTTTCCAGTGTCACCGAGTCACTAACCCTAACCTCAAAACCGGACCCGAGACTCACCCACCCTCGCGAGCCGTACAGTGGCAATAAAAACTATCGATTGAGCGTTCCGCGGTCAAAAAACTTTGACATCTCGCGCCATCTTGAAATTTTCGAGCACGACGAAAACAAAGATGGCGGTTGCCGAACCGCGAGCCGGCAAGCGGAATGTTCGAGTTCCGTCGTCAGATGTCGCCACCAGAGGCGCCAAATTTATAGCTCCTAAATACGTAAGTCTTATGAAATATTGAAAATAAATTATCTTTATTATCAGTATCATTGAACAAAAATAGAACTAAAATGTTTTGTACATGTATAATGGTAACTTAAGTATATAAGTTGTGGATATTAATACGTATTGGTACGATAATTTTGTTTAAGATTTTAGCTTCTCAGCCAGGGTAGGCACGAGTTTTTTAAGTTTGCCAGCGTCGTGACTGAATGCCCACATTATACATCGAGTATGTTCTTCGCTTGGAAAACCACGAAGTTCTTCGTCTGTCTCGAACCACTGAATATTCTTTTCTTTGATTCGGTCTACTAGGCTTCGTAAATTCTTATTCCTCTCTATGTCCCAAGTAACACTCGAGTCTGGAACTTGAACGTTCCTCAGCTTCTTGTAATCTCCCTCCACTTCCTCATACGCTCTGTAGAATACACCGAAGAATGTTGCAATATATATTTTTACCATGAATAATATTCTACTCCCTAATAATAACGATATAGCATATATTAATAATAATTAGATTACGGATATTTACGCATATTCATATTTTTACGAATATAATGGAATTTGGAATTATTTTACCTATTAAATATAGTAAAAAGTACTACACTTTTTACACTTTTTATACATTTCTTTATACTATATACATTCTGTGTATTTTTGCACCTTTCCCATAAACGCGTACGAATCCGTAGTCTAACAATAATTATACATGTATATATACATAACAAGAAATATACTTACTTAAGAAATCCATTGTCTTCGATTTTGTATCTGTCGGCCAACGGCTTGAAGGCTTGTACCAAGTCAATGGGTAAATAATTGAAGTTCTCCTTAGATCGGCCATTCACGTTATAATCCGTGATCCAATTCTCGAACACTTCCACGGCTTCCTTCATGTTCTTGATCTTTTGCTCGTCCTTTGTGCACGATATCACCCGCTCAGCCCTTTTCACCAGGCCAGTGATCGCATGATACTGATAGCTTACGTCCCTGCCCTCTAACGATTCTATACTCAGCAAAGCTTTCTCCTTATCTTTGAAACTGAGTCCGCTTTCCTCCTTTTCAGTCTTCTCTTCTTCAGATGAATGTTTCGCTACCTTTTTTTTCGGTTCGTTGTCCTCCTCCTCTTCATTGCTGGACGAACTGCTGTATCTTCTTTTCACGCTTTTACCCTTGTCATTTTTATCAACTTCCATGTCTTCGTTATTCTCAGATGGAAACTTTTCTTCCACCTGGGTCATGAGTTTCTTCAACTTGGTCGGCTCTGGACTATAGCCCAGCAGAATGCACTGAACGTGTTCCTTGGTTGGGAGTCCCCGGAAGAGACCCACATCGGTCTCGTACCATTGCATGTGCTTCTGTTTGATCTTATCGATGATCTCCTTCAACCTTCGATTCCTTTCGATGTCCCAAGTTGTCTCTCCGCTTGGAATTTTAACAGCTCGCAGACCTTTGTAGTCCCCTTTCTCCTTCTTGTACGCGCTGAAAAATCAGAAACGCGTGAAATACTTACAGGAATAGAATCTATACAGAATACCTGGATATTGAATGAATCAGAAAAATATTTAAGTAAACGCGAGTAAATGGTCACGTGTAACATTTACATTAAACTAAGGAAACACACCAATGACCTCTTTCTTGGATCATACTTGGTCACAATAATTTACTTTACGATACTTAATGTTAAAACATACACATATTTTACTTTCGCTTAATATCGTATGGTTTGCGCGATAAAAGTGACCATTAATTATTTTCACCGCGTTAAATGTAAAACGCTAAACAAACTAAAAGATACTTTAAAAATAAGCATTCTATTGCAACGGTGCCAGTAGTAAACAAGAAGGTAGTAAAAACGTAATAAAACTGAAACCTGCTAATATTCGGTACCTTGAATTACACCTAGATTCTGGTGTAATTCAATTGCTGCAAAATCAATTGAAACCACGTTGAAAAGAAGTTACACCGAATCAAATTAACTTTCGAGAACTAATTCGTATTGCGCTAAGTGAAAAAATAATCGGTCATTCAATTTGAAAATACTCGCTGAAAGAACTATACTCGCGAAGAAAATGTTGATATTTACTTGTAGAATTCCTCCTCCAGAACATCGTACTCTTTGGCAAGATTCCTGAAGCCTTTTATAGTCTCGATTGGCAAATAAGCAAGGTTTTCTTTGCTGCGATTGTTCTCCTTGTAATCAGTCAACCAATCCTCGAACACTTTCAAAGCCTCACGAAGATTGGCCAGCTTCTCCTCGTCTCTGGTGATCTGCAGCGTCCGTTTCGAACGACTCACGAAACTAGAGATCACGTGGTACTGATAACTGATATCACGACCTTCCAAAGCCTTCAGCGTGTCCAAGGCCTTCTGCTTGTCCTTGAAGCCCATCGCAGACTCTTCCGGTTCCGTGGATTTGCTTCGGCCCATTGCTGAAAATCGACACGTTCATCGTCCTCTATATACGTACGTATAATCGAGCGAGATCGCGTGCAACGCGTGGCAGGCACGTGAGACGCGACGCAAATTCACGCGATCGATTGAACGGTATGGCCAATCATTAAGTATGGCAAACAGTGGCGGAGAAACACTCGACGAGAATGTGACGCCAGCATGTCAGTTTTATCGTTGACGTAATTACTGGTTTATGGAAGGATCAATACAAGCCGGACGATGGTCGAAATTGTATATTTGTGCAAACTGCAATTTGAACGCCGCGGTTTTTTGTCGATCCAAATAGCAGCGTCGAAATAGCACCGCTTAGAAAATAGCTGGCATATCGTCGAGACTATTCGATAAAAAACAACGCGATGAGAAAACTTTGCGGCTTTCGTCGATCCAAATAACAGGGTGGCAACAGCGACGGTTAGAGAATAGATCACGTATGATCGATAGTATCAGATAAAAGATAACGATATAAGAAAACATTGACAGACACTTACCAAAAGTATGCAGGCAATATCAATCTCCTTTGGTGTGCAATTAATCTGATCGGACCACTGACACTGTTCCTAACACGAAGATAGATCGTATCACGTAGTAGTTGCAAGAAACCGAATGGACTTTTAGATTCTAACGTTGAAACTGCGCGACTGACAGTGGCAGACAGATTTACCGGGACCCGGCTTCGGTCGGCGATGTTCACCAACGATACAACTGCTCACGGATGAAGAAGGATAGACGATTTGCGAGTCGGCGGAAAAGAGAGGGGCCGACATAAACATATCTACTATGTGTCACAGCCCGAAATACGCAGCCGACCTCAGTCCGTAGTCTTTGGTTTGCGTCACTAACTGCTAATACGACGGCGAAAAGAAGGATCGACATGGAAAGTCTCTGCGCACGATCACGTACGATTCGTTTGTGTGTAACTCATGCTCGCATAACCGCTTACACTCGTACTAATTCGCATATCGAGCATTCCACCGTATTTACTTTCAGTAAGACGACGGTGATTTCTTGCGCATCTGTCTCGATGACACAAGAAGATAAACTTGTTAATGACGCTGTTTAGGAACGTTGGATACACAGACTGCGTTTTTACGTTTCGATAGATTTATTTGGTATTTACAGAAGTTACAGTATCCTGGTGAACTACTCGGACACGCGCAATGTAACAACGATCACAAGCGATTGGATCTGCCGAGCTAAAGGGTTCTTAGTCGATCTGAACCATCATACATACGCCTTCGAATTTCGCTATTTACAAGATTCGTGGTACGCGCGATTCGAATCTGGATTCTGAAATACGTTTGTCAATGGTCGCGTAATGAGTCGATATTGAGCGTCTATTTTTAGGAAACTCAGTTCTATTTTTCTCCGATATTGCTATTAATTCTTGATTAATTTAAGACATCGTGACTATTGTTATCAAGTTTTGTTTCACCATATAACACGTACATCGATAGATCGTTTTAGGCATTGATTTTTATAAATTCAAATTACAGTGTCTTATATCGAAATATGTATATGTATACCTTATGAAAGATGTATCGTACACTCAGCTTCATTTTCACCTTTCCTTTAACAAGAAATTCGATAAGTTTTTGTTGGTCAACCGATGGAAAATTTATGCTTTAAGAGGTTGAACTAAGATATAGTATCAGTTATTGCGTATATACGTATATACGTATAATTAATTTATAATTGTTGTTTAAATTAAGACATTTAGCGATATTGTAACTAATTCTTGTTTAAATTAAGACATCGTGCGTTATTGCTACCTATCCTTGTTTAAATAAACATCGTACAACATTATTATTCGTTTAAGTCAAGTTACCGTGCGATGTTGCAACTAATTTCTGTATAAATTAAGACACTGTACGACCATGGACGAACGCTGCTTGACATTCAAACCGTGCGTTCCATTAACACCTACACGTTATACTTAAGCCACCTATACAATCGTATAACGTGTAAGTACGTAGTACGGGGTAATCTATGACTAGAGGTTTTCTCGAAAGTCAATTCTCGATGCGTATGACTTTCCGTCTTCCGATAAAGTTGAGACTGTTGACAAAGATTCAGCAGACGCAGCTGCCTACGCCGAGGCAGGCGTACGAAGTTTGCTCGATCTTCGAGCTGGTGGTGGTAGCGTCTAACAAGGTTGGTTGGGAAAGCGTTGGAGCAGCCGGTAATTGCGCTCTCTGCACGCCATCGTACAAAATCGATGGCGCTTCTCGTTCTCTGCTGATACCTTCTGTTTCCT
The DNA here is from genome assembly GCA_014737365.1 of Bombus soroeensis. Taxonomy (NCBI): domain Eukaryota; kingdom Metazoa; phylum Arthropoda; class Insecta; order Hymenoptera; family Apidae; genus Bombus; species Bombus soroeensis. The sequence goes on along the minus strand of JACXIL010000029.1, from coordinate 27,461 downwards.
GTGCGTACGGAATTCTCGCAAGTTCTTGGCTCCTCGATTCTGTCGGAGCATCGTGGGACGACAAGCGACCGTAGTTCAGGAAGGTCTCTGTGTAGCTCGAAGGCGGATGGTGGTGACTTCCGTTGTACTCATGCGAGTAATGGGGATGATATCTGTTCGATGGTGCCTTGAAACCCTCGTTGCCACCGAGGTACTGGTGCAGGTGATGCAAACTGGATGGCCCATACACTGTTGATCGCAAATCGAATTTTACAGGTTGATCGTTGTTTGCAATTTTTATGACTACAATGGTGTTTGTTGAAATCCCAGTAGAGACTTTTGTTCTTTTTCATTAATCGCTAGACAATATTCTAAAAAGTTATCGCGTATAATAACATACATTGCTATTTCATATAATGTCTTGTACAATTAGGAAACTGTGTATAGTATAGTAGTGCGTCACGCTTCATCCGTAGGTGAATGGACTAAGAATTGTTTAATTAACTACTTAGTGTCTATAGCTCGGTAATTGAATGAACGTAATATGTGCGTCAGTTCCAACGAATGTGATATGCCTTTTAGTATACTATCTTTTGAATGAACTGTCTTGTGCGTCTACGCGTTGTTTGTTGCTTGCAAAAAGATGACCACATCATTGACAGATATAATTTAAAGCGTACATCAGATGGCGATCTTGCAAACTGTTTGTGAATAGTAGTGTAAACTCGATATTAATTACATATATACAAACTACTGACCTGCTGCGGTATTCGAGTACATGGCAAGAACTGCATCACCGTAGCCACTGGTGGGATGTTTTGCTAAATCAGAAACGTCGTTCGTAGATGATATCTTGCTAGATATCGATTGGCTTCGAACGCCGTTTTGTACTTCGCTGGGGAGACCCGCCGATCCTGCGGAACCGTAGGCCATGTTGAAGAGTGCTTCCGGGTCGCACACGAACTTGTACACGTATCTCTCTCCGGCCACCTTTTGCATTATCCCTTTCTCGTAATAGTACCTCAATGATCTGCTTAATTTATCGTAATTCATTGCCGGTCGATTCTTTTGAACTCCCCATCTTCGAGCTACCTGAAGAAAATTAAATATATCACTTTACCGTTTGATACTTAAGTGAGACGCTCTTTGTGATTAGACTGTTGATATTTTTATCCCAAAAATTGATAGGAGACTGAATGAAGTAAAATTGTGCGGAATTCACATACGGAAAATATTAAAGAAAGAAGACAGTGAATGTCAAATACCGAGGAAAATACTCAAAAGAAAAATACACGTTACGTCTAATAGACAAATAAATCTAAATACACTTAGGTTTCATATTTTTTGGACAATGATCGTAAAAATATAAATTGAGGAGTATTACATTTATAATAGCAATGCAATCTACCTCTTCCGGTTCGATTAGCTTGAATTCCATTCCACGACCAGTCCACGCAATGCAAGGTGCGTTCGCAGGATCGTCTAACAAGGTGACTAAAAATTGCCATAATTGTAGAGAACCTCTTCGTTGCTGTTGATAGCCAACAGACATTTCGCTCCAAGGTGATACTCCCGTCGTCGAAGATGGCCTCTTGCTAGTATACTCTGTGTTCCACGAAATAGGAGATCCTTTCTTTTGATAACAATTACTCTGTCTCTCCCACGATGGATTCCTGCTTTCTAATTGAACTCCCAGCTCGGTCCACGTGGGCGTCACGCTTCTCTTACCGTACACTTCCGAGCTCCAATTCTCCTGTCGCGGAAAGAAAGCTTCGCCAGGAGCTGGAATCGTCGATTGCCATTGAGAAGCTGCGGAGGAAGTGCTGGCTGGCCGACTAGGCGATGGCGAACCTCTGGCGTTTCTCGTTCCGCTTCCGTATTGCTGCTGTTGCTGGTACACCATGCTGTTGCCTGCGTGAATTTGCATCATCGAGTTGAAGAGATTTTTAGGTTTCCGTATTGCAAAATTTCTCATTCTCGTTTTGGAAAACAAAAAACAAGGGTTCTGATGTTTTAGAAAAATGTTTAACACTTAACTCGTTGAGGTGAAAGAGAAATATATTACTATAATTTATATCGATAGATGTTCATACGGAAATATATTAATTTACATGTTAACCGATGGGATTTTAAGGTATCCTAATGAAAATTTGAATTTTAATTTGTAGTTTATAATGATAAGGCTCAACCTAATCGAAGATTATTAATTAGATAATTAAATCTATATTATCTATATTAATTAGATAATTCTGCATTATGTGTACGTTTCTGTATGTGAGGTATTCCAGGACCCCACAGTAGCAATCGGGAGTTCATATGGTAGCCCAACGAGTAATCGTATATACCAGTAACAATTTTTTCTTATTTTCATCTTCAATATATCCTTTAACGTTAGAAAAATACAATTATTATATCGAGGATGAATGAAAAAACGGAACAGTTTCTAATTTCGTTTCGTAAAACAATAGTGGAACACGCGAGAGCAATCAGATATGTACGTCTATAGATTCATACCACAGTCGAGGTTTCGTATGCATTTCGAACGACGGTTCATCGAAGCACGCTGACAATATCCAGCGTAAACATAGTCTACGGTAGAAGAAGAATGGATAAGGACGAAATGGACAAGAGAAGATTCTCGGATGCACGAGAAAGTACGGAACGCAAGCAACGTATTAGCGATTGCACTCACGCGCGGTTGCCGGTGAAGTGCTCGTCACACAAATATCGGCAGGAAATTGGTTGATATTCAAAGCCCACGGGGTTGTCGGGATGGCGGAGCTCGCGGATAGCGGCACCGCCTGAAATACCGCGTAGAGCTCGCGCGATATGTATATTAATCGGGTGCTCTCCTCACAGGGAGCATCCACCACCGCCGGCATCCCGCTGATGCCGTGGTCCCTCGAGCCGAAAAAGCTATTCTCGAACCATAATCCGGTTACGTTCCAAGTCGTGTACCGGGAATATTGAAAAATTGAGAACCCTCTTGCCGATACCGAGCCGGAACGCGACGCTGCCAGCCGTGATGCAGTCCATCTTTTTGCTCGTCGATTAAAAAACCTCTACCTTCGTTCGTTGGTGGAAAAAGAAACGTACTAACTTCGCAGGATGTGCAACGTATGTACATGGAATATTCTATTCGATAGGGCTTGCGGTTGGAAATCAAGGTATACACCGTGTACCCGATATTAATGGGAAATCTCAGTCATCGAGGTGAAATTAAGAGGAGGAAGGGCCGGGAAAGTTAATCGTGTCGGCAAGTTAGCTTTAGCTTCCTAGCTGGCAAACGTCGGTCGGATCCCGATCTCGTGTAGACGAGACAGACAGGAATCGCGGGGAGGAGGGTTGAAAGCTACGGGCCAATCTGGCACTCTCTCTCTCCGAAGAGGGGCGAAAGGGGTTGACCTCAACGTGCAAGCGAGGGCAGAGGCTTTGCGGGTAGTTTTAGATTAAAATTAATCGCGAGCTGATGAAACCGGTGGCGATGTACCAAACAGGAAAAGGGTTGAAGCCGGGACTGGTCAGGGGCGGTGCGCAGAAGGGTTGCACGGAAAAGAGGACGGCCTCCACTCGTCCACTCTCAGACGAGGAGCTTCGGTTCTTTCCTCTCTTTCCCTTCTTCTCTCTCTCTCATTTACTCTCGCCATCTCTTGTTTCCCTTCCATTCTCTCGCTCATCCTCTCTCTTCTCTTCTCATTTTCTTCTCCATCCCTGTCTTTATCCTGCTATCTCTGTCTCCCTGAACCCCGAATTCCGGAGTAGAGGCTGGTTAATAATGCAAGGTCCATTTTCCACCCACCTGACGCGCTGAAATGACCTTCTTTGCTTTCTGCTCATTCACAGGAGGCAGATCCTGCATGGGATCGAATCGATTCGCAACGACTGTTTATTCATGCATATCGTTTACGTTTAACTTTAAGTTGTTGAATAGAGGAGTATAGAATATAGGAGGACCGACTATAATCCTCGTGAGCCAGGTACTAGCATTAATTAGCGAAATGGTGACCAATCTACCTCACCCATTAACAGGTTATTACTATTCCACCCGCTATATTGGTCAACGACTGGTCGATTTAGTGGACTAGGGAGACAGAAACGTTTAACATGCTCCCTTGACAGTTTGCATAAGCGATCATCGATCGTTGCGTTGAAATTTTCGAAAAATAATATTTTTTTTTTAAAGATTAAATTTAATTAAAAGGAACAAGCGACGATTGTGAAACGAGTTTCGTCAATGGCAACTGATCATTTTATTATCAAATTTCCAAAGTACGTAATACTCTTTCAGGAATTAAATTCATTGAAGAAGAAGAGCACGCATTTGCGATCGTTTCACGAGTGAGAACGCACTGAAACTATACGTGTCAGGGTGTATCAATATCGATAGGTATGGTCTTATTATTAACCTAAACTGCGTGTAAATAATTGAAACGGCTTAATGGGAGGGAGAATTACGCGAAGAGACGTAGTAGAAGCATAATTCCCGGGTGACTTGGAAGTAAATGGGTATACGCGCACGGTGTCGGGCAACGAATATGGCAGCGGAGTTCCTAAAGGATTCGTTCGGTGTACGTGCGTGAATAAAGGAAGACTAATCGGTCTGATTACAAAGCATGAGCTTGCAAACCCTTCGTCGGCTCTACCTTTTACGTTATACGTAGATTGCATAGCCTCGAAGACTATTAAGCAATGCTCTATAAATCTAACGTGAAACTTTCTTTTGAAAGCTTCGAGAATTTTATCAAGCTGATCACCCAGCCTTGGAAAGTATTTTTCATTGGAAAATCTGGAATATCAACTGTATCCTGAATGCAAGAGAAAGCTTTCGCGACTTGCAATCTCCCTCGGGAGAGAATTCTATGCTCTTTCCTTCGTTTAGCAGCTTTCGCTGGATTCTACGAAGCGCTTCTCCGTAGCTTTCGAGTTGAAAGCATTCTTCAATTATTCACTTACGTATACTTAGTCACGCGTGAGCGAGTCCAGTGTACCAGCGACGAACTTCGTCAGAGATTATTAAGGAATTTCGCATTAAAACGTCGCTGAAAATTTATTAGCCGGCTTCCGTACGAATCGTTTGACCCAGAATCAAAATCGTTCCCTCTAGACTCTAGACGAAATCAATCCGTCGTGACTCTCAAATTAAATGTAAGAACAAAGTATGACGAGGTACGATAGATATGATCATGCTAATGCAGTTTCAAAATGATTCGCATAGCACAGATAATAGAATCACGAAAGATATCTACGTACAAGTGGTCGAGTACTTTTGCATTACGCCAAATAAATTAAATCATTGTTATACATATACGATCGTTTATATGTATATCGGGTGATAACTAATTTATTACTAGACCGTATGGAAGGATACCTTTGTCTTCGTGATAAGGCGAAAGGTTTGGAATCTGCTTAAATCACTTGTGCGCTCATCATTTGTAATTTAAGGAGAAAATTCAAGCTGTTTATCAAAATAGATATGAGCTGTAATGAAAACAAAGGCGGTAATCGTAACTTATTAACACGTTTGTCTGTAAAACGTTAGTAACTCTTGTTCGAATATTTCGCTACTTGATAGGAACTCGTAATGAAAGCGTTACGGGCTTTTCGAACCTAATAGAATTTTTTTATGTCTTTTGATTTTTCTGAAAAACCAAGAAATATCCGAAGTTTTGAATGATCCTAATTGGATGAACGGTGATTGTAATGATAATGAAGAGGGAGATAAAATATAAGACGATGAATTTCGGGACGCCAAGGCGCTCTAAAAACAGAGACCGGAAGAGCAACTCGAGCTAGAGCTCGATTAATGGATGGAACACCGAGTACTTCCCTCGTGCTCCAGTTATTTATGGGATCTATAGGGTAGTAAAGCGCCACGTGGATCTATTGTCAAGAGATTTGTCACGGTGCACGTTCGAAAAGAGGGTATCATCGGTTCGGAAATCTCGTTGTTCCAAACAGCTCCTGAGAGCCAGCTAAGAATATTATCTATCGAATTGTACACGTCTATTGTACGTTCCATTTGTCCAACAAATCATAGATTTCTTACTATTTCGTGTGTCCTGAGCTGTTGACGTGGGGATGCTCGTCACGGAAATCGGCTCCCCATATCCTCTGTCCGCTGGTTCTTCCTTCACCGCTACGTTCTTCGTGGCCTCGCTTGTTCTCGAGCTCATCTTAGCATTTCTATACACGAACAAATACAAACGACTCTAGATTTTCAATTCATAAACAATTCACGTATCAGTTTCTTAATTCTTGTAAATAAAAATATTGCGAATATCTATGCGAGTACATATCTTCATAGATGATTAAAAAATAATTATAGATAACTAGAGATAAGAAAAGAAATGTAATCCAAGTAGAAAATTGTTTTATGCATTGAATATCATAGTGTATTTTGAGTATTTTATATAGATACATTAAGCTAGGCCAGATATTAGAATATCTTCCGTATAAGAATAACATGTGTATTTGGTGCAAGTTTTTTACTTTCGTTACTTTTATTACGCATCTATTCGCTTGCTTCATATATTTTATATACAACGTAAAGTTTTAAACAATTAAAAATTTCTCAATTTCATGAGAAACGTGCAGCAAATAGATGTTTTAATGTTTACAAATGGCAGTGTATCTTTGCATGCTACGTATGCACGCTCCATGCATTTCCGAGCTTTCAGATTGCCCATAGATGCACAAGAAGCAGCAGGTTATTTGAAATTTCCATTGCTGGATATATTTGTCCTCCTTACCCGAAGCAATTACTGCGATTCTCCGGATCGAGATCGAGGAACGTGCTACCTTGCGAATGTGCATGGCTCATTGGCGTTTGATACTGTGAATAATTAGTATCACCGATTCTTCTGCAATTCGCTGATTCCTGTTTGACATTGGCGTCTGTAAAAACCAGTGTACCGTATACTGTAACATTTTAGCGATCGAACGTTGAACATTAATCAAAAACGATCGATATCGTCATTTCGTAAAATTATCCTTTACATTGCTCGTTGCTCTATCTTTAAACAAAACAATCAGCGCTATATAACGTGGTATAACGTGTTAACATTCTAGTTATGCTTCGAAAGTGAAAGTTAAATTACATATTGAATAATTACAACATAATTACAAGTTGAATTTTTATATACCTCGATCGGTATCAACGTTAAATTTCATCCTACGAAATTGCTAGAATGTGAAACTGTACGTTAACCAGAAGCAGCAAGGGTGAATAGACATTTAGATGCAAAAATGTCTTTGCGGAGGGATAGAGTCGCGGATGTACAGACGAACGGTCAATGATTTTAACGATCGAACGAGGATCGTTTCTTGGGACGAAGATCGGCAGGGCGAGGATATAAAGGCGCGTGTCGTTGCGGAAGCGAAGGCGCATCGTTGCAACGGCACGTGGGGATAGGTTCGCTTCCTAATGGGGCTGCCGACGATTTTACGCGGCCGGGGGTGCGCCCTCGATAAATCAAACAGGCTCTGGCCGTGGGAAGCATAAGTCAGAGGCCTCGGGCAATCATTGTATTTGCAAACATCGGAAGTTTACTCGCTGAGAGAACCGCCGCGCCGACCCTACGGTACGAAAAAATCGTACGGTTTCACGTGGAACTTATGAACATCTCGTTTCGCAGCAGAAAACAATGTTTACACGGCGAGAAATGATGTTGGATAATAATCGGTTGCAATCGAAGAATATAAGGAGGCAAAACACATGGCGAGATGATTTTTGTCAATTTTCTCACATTTATGTCACTCGATAGCTGAAAGAAATTAGTGGTATTTTAATGTAGAATATTTGAAGAAGAGAAAATAGCAGGACAGATTCGACAAGATCTCTTGAAAATACAGAGGCTCGCGAAAGTATCGCAATACTTGTTGACACTTTTATGAGCATATTATACGTGCTGTATAAATTTCTCCATTTCGAAGTCCCATCGATACTGTCACGAGACTCGATTAGCATAATCGTATTGATAATGTCCAAAACAAATTCTAAAACAAATATATACATAGGAGTTACAAGATGACACAAGAATATATTTAACCACAGGAGCAAACGCAAAGATAGCTTTTACGTGCAACTGGTTGGCAACATATCGAATTTAAAAACTGCTCTACAAAAGAGTTTTTGCAACCGTATTTTTCACCTGTAATCTTCGATCGGATAACTGCATAACAATTGTATTTTTCAGCCTGCTCTCCTTCCTATAAAGTAACCAACTCTCCATGTATTCCGGTTTATTACGATTATTCACTCAGTTCCGAATGAAGCTAAATCTATCGTTTAACGATAACAACGTGAACAACCTCATCTCATTTAACGATGAATATTGACCCAGCGAGAGAGAGAGAAAGAGAGAGAGAGAGAGAGGAAGAGAGAGAAAGAAATACGGGCAGTCTTTTTTCCAACTTTACACTGATATAACGGGCGTAACAACATCCGGTAAACAAAGCCTGGAATAAAAGTTTATTGGCAAATCTGAGCCCGCCCATCAGCCTGTGTACCTCGAACAGGGTTCCCTCTGATTGTTTGCACACGTATTACGTGTGCAAATGAACGAGCTGAATCTCGCGCGAGTCCAACAACGGATAAAATTAACAGGTGAAGAGCAAATTTGATGTACGGCATCGTACGGGAGGCTGCCAGGTTGCAATTGTGCAAATTACGGTGGAAATTGAACGAGTCGAGTTGCCAAGTGTATCGAGCACGATATAGAGAACGATATAACGATCGTGTGCAATACGAAATTTTCTTTATCCAGTTAACACACGCACGATAGGAGAACACGTGTATGCATGCAAGTATATAGACATTATCCGCCATTCCCTCTGGCCGTTTGCTCGCCGATTCGACGCATCTCGAAATATTTGCCAGATTTTCCAACGCATACACATACGGATAGAGCCTGGGAATTTTCTTAAGAATTTCGCGATAACCGAACGAATCGGATCATTCTGAGAAACTTGACGAAAATTGCGAAGTGATATATTTTTATTAGAAATTTATGAAACTAAAACTACGTGGCTTCGCGATGGTCTGTTCCAAAAGTTATTTTCCACCACCAATTATTTAAGGTAGTTTCCATAGATGCCTAGGTTATTGAATTTCCTATCATCGGACCACGGATTTTTATGAAAAAATGTATAGAATATTCGAAATAGAATGCTTGTTGTAGCAATTAATAAACGAAACGTGTGTCTATTTCAGTTCCATTCTTTTCTCCTTATGTTTGTAAAAATGTGAAATTTCTTAAAAATCCAAAGTACACTTTCCGCGAAAAAATTTCATAAAGACCAAAAACGCAACGAACTTCCGAGCAACCCAATAAGATGAAGAGGAAACTCCTTTTTTTATGTACGATATTAAAACAGCTTTGATAAACGGCGCGGTTGTGTAGAGAGACGCTAATCAGCCAGAGGTTGGAGAAAGGGGAGAAAAGAAGCCTTTAAGACTTAATATAAAGTGCTTCCTCGTGTAATGCGATATCGATAATCGACGGCAGTTTTCTGCTCACTCTATCTTGCTGCTTTAAAAACACTGGCCTCAGGCGATTTATCGGCTTTTTTTAATATCCTCGTCAATATTGCCCCTCCGAAAATATTTCATTGTCAACGAACGAAGATTGCAAGATCTTCAATACGATTTTCAAGATATTTTGTAATAATTAGACTGCGGATTTTTATGCATTTACCGTAACTAATTAAGCATTTATATATTTGGACATCTTCCTATAGAAACTTATACACGTATAGGTAAGAGCGAAACAAATGATGGCACAATTTTTCAACAAAATTTATAATAAAATATTATACATCATTGGAAAGTTATTTATTTCCAGACTGGCTACATAGTCTTCGAGATATAGGTGAGATAAGGGAAACTCTTCCAAGCTTATATTGTGATTAATTCAAACAATAATCATTAATTGAAACTACTGGAAACATCGGTTAATCGCGTTTAAAAAATTTTATTCTATAAGAACATGATAAGTATGATGCGTTACTTTTGATCATTCGTTTCTCAATGATTTGTATATTTTATTAACATTCGCGTACCCTTCCTACAAATAGATTAAAATATTCAGATTCTTAGCGGAGGCAGTATGGAAAATATGTAAAATATACAGATTAGGGTACTCGTTATGATATTCTATGGGTGAAACAGATTTCTGCTTATGTTGCATTTCTTCGGTTACATTCACAAAAATTTGTCTCTGCATAAATATCCGCAGTCTAGTAATAATGTTTCGATACTGTATGATTAGAGGTTTGCCACAAACGCGAGTCGCGAAATCGCAAGAGTCTTGAGATCGCAAATTTGTAGTTTCCTATTCGCGTAAATTGTATCGAGCTACTTTCTAAATTGACACTTGAATTGCATATGCGATACATTTCCGTGCAGCTTCCGTTTCGATCGAGATTGACTTCCTTCGTGTTACGCGGTTCGTCAAGCATTTGACACGATTGGAACATAGCACGTAATTAGGTGAATCTCGGGAAATCGCGAGTTGTCTCGGCTGATCGAAGATGTTAGAGGAATAAATTTCTGCCACACTAACTTGTCATCCGATGGAACTCTGGCACGTACTGCTCGCTGTCCTCCGTTTCGCAGCTGCTGCCTGTAACATAATAATTTGCAAATTTATCATTAAGAAAGGATCGTTCGTGTGAAAAAATCGCAAGAACTGCAACTGAAATAGCGTTATTCGATACTAAATTGCTGCATGAATTCTGTCAGCCTGTTCGTTCGTACGGAACAGTTCCCCGAGTCAAACACTTCGACTGCACGTCGTTTCTTTAAAAAGTAATTTCCAAATTATCCGAGATACTTCCTCAGCAAATATTTATTATTTAGTTCTAAAATTCAAGAATTCTTAGAATGTAGTCGTTAATAGCTTCCTTTATTTACAGATTTTTAAAAATAATTTCTGTATTAAACAGTTCACTGAGTCATTAGCAGATAATAAAATATAGCGTGAACGTATCTCTTGAAATATTTTGTCTCGAATAATATCACGGAATCAATAAGAGATAATAATTAATACTCTGGCGGATAAAACTTGAATGCAACCTAATATTAATAGGAGAGAAAGATCATCGTAAGATGTAAAATAATGGTTCGCTAGAATCGCCTGGTGGGTAGCTAGTCGCTCCACTGACAGTGGCAGAAGGTCCCCTCGTTATCGTGATTATTACACTGCACCCATCGTGCATTACATTACAGTTTGTCAAAGTAATCAAAATTAATGTTCCGAATAGTCAGGCCACTGCGTCTAATCATCTTTGTGGAAGATTTACGAACTGTTCGATAAATGGATAGTTTCCCCGTTCATTTTGCAAGGAATAACGTTTATAAGAATTTTACCGTGGGTTTTTAGTTTGCAGAAACTCTGGGCTGTTCTACTGAAAGGAAAGTGGAACGGAAGTCGAGCATTTCAAAGCGTCTTTACTTTTATAATTCAATCAAGCTAATGGAACCTATTATAACGATTTCACTGTGAATGAAACGATATAATAATTTTTATATTTTTAGGATAATGCTGGATAATATTGATTGATTTGATGGTAAAATAAAAAATAAATTCGCCCGAACAGGGACTCGAACCCTGGACCCTCAGATTAAAAGTCTGATGCTCTACCGACTGAGCTATCCAGGCACTTGATATTTCAACCCTTAATAATTTTAGAAATATTCGTTTATTTATAGTAGGATTTTCCGTTTTCTATATTTCTGATAGAAGTTATTTATAACAAAACTTACCATCTTGAAGCCATGGCTCTTGTCTGTATTCCTGTGTGGGGTATATTTCATTCTCTGAAATCAAGTTTTACATTGATTTTTTAAGTGATTTTCACGTTTTTCAAAACGTAACAGTATTATTGCAAATTCTTCGCTTTCTAAGAGCAACGAAATTTTGATTTTATAAATTAATATTTTACTTGAATAAATGGAATATTTAAAGTATTCTACTAATTTCTTATCTACAGCATTACAAAAATAGCCTACGTTTATCTAGGTCAATCGATAAGAAATTACGAAAAGAATGTTGTATTGTTATTCTATAATGACAGAGATGCGACAAGATCTAAACGTTATCTTTCTTATTTCATACATTTACTTTAGGAGTCAAACCAGGAATTACTTGGTGGTATAATGATTTATGGTTACTCGGGGATAATTATCCCAGCCTGAAATTAATGCCTCACATATTCTACCGTATTACTTCGTCAAATCCAATGAACGTCCATTATCGTCAAAAATAATACGAGCATTTTAGATGATAATTATTCGAACGATGTATAATGCTCGAAACATCGAAAGAATTGCTTTCCGTGTCACTTTGACTTTTATGCTCGGTACATATATCTGTATATTTTTTTTACAATTGTGTAAAAGCCTATTTTTATTACGGTATGGTACGAACACCATATCCATTATGTCTATAAAATTTCTTTATTTCTATTTATTTTTGACTTACAAGGAAAGTTCACGATTGATTCCGCTCCGCTTTGGATGGATCTTTATAGGCTGGAAGAACCGCCAAAAATAATAGATACTTTCTTTTTAACTGTAGTGACACAGGTTCGAGGGGTGTAAAATTACCCGTCGAAATTCGACCCCTGAAGAGCTAACTGAGAAACTGTTAAAGATAAAAGAAAATCTATCTTCCGAACCTCCACCGAGACTTTCACCCAAACCCTTGACCAGCCCATCTTCGTCGGATATATTCGAATTTGTTGCTGTGTTTTCTAAGATACATACATTATGCGTTTATTAAAGGTTTAAATTTTTGTATTGCTGCTAGTTGATGTCAGAAAGATGGAGGATACTGGATAATATAGGAATTGCAAAATATAAAATTACCTTTTAGTCATCCTTCCGGAAGGGTAATCAAACGAGTTTAAGCGTATATTCTTTGGGGTGTAAAACGATTTCTAGATAATTATGTCATGATGAAACACGATGTCTGAGCTATAATAAGATTCGGCGAAAGAGCCATAAGACGGAACAAAGACTGAATGTTGGGGGATGAATCAGTAGCAAAAACAACCCCTTTCAATGCAGGCATGTACATAAGAATGCGGCAGAGATGTATGTTACGTGGGGTCTGTTTAATGGGCCTCTAGGATTCGCCACGGGTAGCCACTTGTCAGTAACCTTGTTTTGTTCATAGTCACAATCCTGTCTGACGAATCGAATTTACTTGGCTTCATAGCTCGTGGGTAATAACGCGTTTTGTCGCGAGTTGTAATAACGATACGTACGATCCAAAATTTGAGAGACCCATCGAGAAATGGTAGACTCGAGATTGGATACTTATAGACGAAAGATAATATCATTAAGATATATTCCGCCACTTAGAAATTTTGAGACATCTATCTTTAATAAAATTTTCCTATTTTTGACGTAGATTGTGAATTTTAAATTGCGATATATTATATATAGTATATTTTCTTTGTTATACAAAGTGTCCTTCTCTGTCTCCCTCTTTATTACGTTTGAGATTCACGACAAGGATGGTTTCGTAGATGACGTAAATTTTTATCCGTATCGATTGCCTTATTTAGATACAGACTATTGACGACGCCGGCAAGTTCATTACGCATTCTCTTTCTTTCATTTGTTGATATCGTTTCGTAAGAAGAAATAAAATAAATTTTATAAGTTTGCGTCGTATTTTAAGACACTCTAATAGCTACGCTATCGTCAGCGGAATGTTCCTGTCGCAATTCTGCTTCCATTTCTCGCGAGAAGAACCGTTCGAGTCTCGAAAACGAGAGGAGAGAGCTAGAAGGTTCGTTCTTTCGTGTCGACGTTTCAATATATTTCTTCGCGACGAATCGTCGCCGAAAAGTGGATGGGGAGGCTGGGTAGGGCGTAACGTGATTACGATAGAGAAATTGCAGCATTATAGGCAGTGATTGAGTTAGGTGGAGGCGGACCATCCTGACTGGTGGTTCACACCACGGCATGCCAATGTTAGATATAAAGTGTCAATCACTGTGCCCAGACGCTGCTAGGGTGGTTACGAATCCTATGGGGGTACGACTGGCTTCAACTACCCCATGGGGCTCTTTGCGGCGATAACACGTTGCTTATTGAATTCGTCCTGAGGCTTCCCGTCGTGGTGTCACGTTTCTAGGTCAAGGCTGCAAGTAAAACTGCCGACACCGAAGGGATTAATTGACCGATGGTCCAAATTTCACTCACTCGTCCTCTTCATTAGGTCATCGAGCAAATTGATACGACTCTGTAGTCATACGTTTCTATTAATTTCAAATCTTAATTCACATTTTCGCGATCACATAGAAATTCGTAGAAGCGTACACAAAACCGTGTGTAATTATTATATAACGGTGTAGATATTCATGTTATCGCACAACGAAGTAATTTTCTGTATTTGTTAAGAGAACAAGATCAACCTTATGGCCGCGGCTTTTTTCTTTCTGCCCAACGTAGGTATGAAAAAATTAGTGATAATTAGACTGGAGATTTTTTCCATATATTTATAAGAAATTTAAAGGCGCACAGAATGCATATTATACAGAGATAATATATATAAAGCATCCAAAACAGGATGCCCGCTATAGTTTCTAATACATAAAACAAATTTCTATTTAAATCGCAACCATAAAAATGTAAATTTGTATAAAAATTCGTAGTCTAGTCGTAACTGTATTTTCCTCCAAAGCGTTAAGTCGTATGTAACACAGAACGAAGAACGTCGATTCATTACAATTCCTATGTTAATCGATCTGTATTGCCCTAACAAACAAAGTCTAGAAATCGTCAGCCCCTTGAAATACTTTCTGCTGTTTCGTGCGGCCTTAAAACGTAATTGCACCGTAGAAAATAATATCATCCCTGATCCGACTATATAAAGATATTGACTCGACTGCCTGTCGGTGACAGGCTCTCTTCGGGGGGTGGTTCCCCCTTCGCCCCGTTGTACACAGTTCGCGAACATCCTGCACGTGCTTTGGGCCGCGCTACGCTTTCTTGCTTGCGTGGATCTCCTTCGTGTACAGTGTACGTGTACGTGTTTGCACGAAGACGCAGTCGAGACTCCATGTCAAGACGGAGGCCCGGTGTTCCCGAGCAACATCGTATCAAAGAGCTTCAAAATCGTCGAGCGGGGGATGGTGACCCGTATGGACCGCCCTCGACTTTCTCGTCTCTCGATTTCGTTCAGGAAAAGTCTCATTGAATAATTCGAAACTGATCGAAATATCGAACGACTTCCATTCGCTATAGCTTTTGATGTCTTCTTTATGTTTCATGCGTTTTGATATAGTAGGTGGAAACGATATATAGTAAGATAGTAAAATCGGTCAGTAGTAAAAGTTTACAAGTTAAATAAGACAGATTTTACAGAAGACAAAGTTTACAAGATAAATAAGACAGATAGATAGAAGATAGATTCGTTAGAACACATATTCATTACATTGGGTAAGTTTTATTTGGTATTTTACGCTATAAGCCATGTATGATGCGAATGAAATAACAGATTTATAATAAAGTAATTAGGAAATATAAGAGCAGTGAATTCCTATTAAATATCGTACTTGTGACCGGCAAGTATAATGTTAACTCGATTCTTCGTTTGCAGTATATCTAACGAAAGTGTTCCTAAAAGAGGAGGATGCTTTTCTATCTGATACATAGAATATGAATTGATACCTTCTCGGTTCTAACTTTTAAAAATTCGATGTAGTTTCCCGTAGTCGTAGAAAATACGTACGGCTCTGGGTACGGTTAGATCAATTAATGACCCTACTTAATGCTTTACTTTACGACCTTGCTATATCGCTCCCACCTAAAATAGATGTTCTACTTACCAGGGTGCAGCTTCTCCTCGGTACTTGGTTGTGTCACGGAGTAGTTACTGGGACAGTATCCTGTAGTAACTGTTTGAAGTGGCTCGTTCAGCCTGTTGAATTCTTCGTTTGGCTGGAAAGATAGATATCTGTGTTAAAATAGCGCTTTGTAGTAGCAAACGTTCGTTTCTATACCGAAGTAATATTAATTGGGTATTTCTCTTGTGATCCTTAAATATTCTCTTCGTTCAATTTCCAGTAGCTATTATTTCATTCTTTGCTAAGCCGTAAAACGAAGACAGCGATCTTTATGCACATACGTACTTGGCTTCAATCGTAGTTTAATATTTCTACATTTTATCGTAGAAAGCCAGCGTTCTACATTTTAATTTCATCATTTCAAATATCGTCGGGAGCGAAAAGTCTTTCTCGTTTGCGAGCGTTCCATCGGGCGAGGAAAAAAGACGAAGACAATCAACGTAGAACTGATGTAAAATTGCAAGAAGAAAGGAAAGAGAACGAAGCGATTTGGAGCAGAAAGGAATAGCGAGGAACGAGATTTTAAGTAAAGTAGTGTATAGCGGGTACAATGAGAAAGAGGAAGAGAGAGTGAGAACGTGCGAGAGAAGAGGCAAGGAGGACATCCGGTGAACGATTGGATGGTTTCCTCCTTGCGGAGCAATCTAGTGGTAAAGCCGGTTACCGGTTTTGGAAATTCCAATAACGCCGTGTCGCCGTCTGCTTTTCCTTTATAAAGTTTCACTGCGGTCTCTCAGCCGATCGCTTACACTTTAAAATCGAAAGACATCGTATTTGGTTTTAAGAAAACTTCGAACATGCTCAGTATCTTCTTCAATCTTTTTATTAACTTTGTTGCAGCCCTCGGATTTTTCTGTCTCAATCTTACTCTTGTTTCAACAAATAAAGGGACTTTCAATGTCTTAAGACAATTTTTAATATAAGATTAAAATAAGAAATCATGTACATCGATTCTTTCATATTTTAATCAAATTTAGAAGATATAAATTTAAGAATGATAAACTTGATTGAGTGGGAAATGATTTAAAGAACGTAATAGAGTTAACAGGATACCTTTCTAGGTACCTTCCTGTTAATTTTTGAAATATATCTAATCGCATAAATTCACGATAAAATATATCATTGATGATAAACGTAATAATAAAATAATCGCTTTATCGCTAAATTATCTATCATTTTTCTTTTATAGTTAATTCGACAGGATATTATCATTTATAGAGACGTAATCAACTTCCTCTTTCACAGTTTCATAGGTTAGTCTTACGTTCATTGCCTCGTCCCTTGGATTTTCCTCTGATTGCAATTAATAGTCATTTATAATTAGTCGCCGTGATGGTTCAGCACTTGTAATCCACAAGCTGTGCCCTCTAATATAAATTTTAATTACATTCCCCGATATTACGTTCAATCTTTAATCCCGCCAACCCGATATCAAATGGTATTTAGCGGCACGACAGCGTTAAATAAGGGATAAAGAATGTATCGTGCGGTTTTATGCGTAGCCTACCCTTCCTTATCAAATTTGACCAAATTTTCTTGTTCGGAAAGTTCGTAACATATTTGACAGTGAATTGTATTCTGCATTGAATTTGATTGTATCGGAAAAAGAATATTTACCAGAAATTTTTACCAAGTACGCGGATTTGATATAATTATTTGGACGCTAATTGGAATATTACACTATAGCATAATACCATAATTATTTAATTCGTGTTCTTATAACATTTTCTCTGATATCTATTTGAAGAAGCCTACTTGATCCACAACATCAAAAGAAACAGGGCATATATTATTCCATAAAATGTTACTTCTATTTTTCTTTATGTAAAACTTACATTTATTATTAATAATTAATAAAAAAATTTCTCCACAGCAAAAGATATTCGATCCTAAAAATATTGAATCCTTTTTATTTTATAATCTTTCCGAACAACCCAATATATTTACATATTCTCGATCTTCGTCTTATTTTGAGTCATAAAATTTCCCTATCTTGACAATGTGCGCGTTTTACAGATCCTCCAATGCTACTTTAGCCGATCAGGGGTTAATCGAGTGCATTCACGATGCAATGACTCGTAAGGAAAACGCGCAAACACGG
This sequence comes from Bombus soroeensis, assembly GCA_014737365.1. Taxonomy (NCBI): domain Eukaryota; kingdom Metazoa; phylum Arthropoda; class Insecta; order Hymenoptera; family Apidae; genus Bombus; species Bombus soroeensis. The sequence goes on along the minus strand of JACXIL010000029.1, from coordinate 9,520 downwards.
TCGCGTGTCGTTTAACTTTTTCCGTAGGTTCACCTTTCTTCACCATTCCTCCCCCTGACCTTTCCCATCGGGAACGCGTCTCCGTGTAAAAGACGCGCTTGTAAGTGGATCGTTTGGGGTACGTGTGTCATGTACGAACAAACGCACTCGTACGTTTGTATCCAGTGAAAACGAGATACCCATGAATCGTGGGGAACGCCCCATCGTTCCTGATGATGCTGCGAGGGGTCGTCACCCCAATTCCCTTCGTACACCACCCTCGTAATTGCGCACTTCGGTTCGGTTTATAATAAAGTCATCGAGCAGACAACACGTTCCAAACGGACTCCCCTTTCTATCAGCGGATCTTGTCGATTTCGTTCATCGATTTGTGTAAAGACCGAAAAGGCTCTTATGAGATTTGATACGTCGGTTTGGGCAAGGATCGTTGGATTAAGGCGTGAAACTTTGATTTGATAAAGTACAGAGTGTATTCTTTGGACGTAGCAAAGATGAAAGTAAGATTTTCACTTCATTAAAGATCGTCCAATTTCAACAAAGAGTCGTCATCCAATTTGATCAATTAGGAGAAGCGAAAGGCGTTGCCACTTTGACGAGAAAACCTCGCCCTTTTTTCTTTCCGTCGCTTTCTTCGACGAGGGTGCGAAGACAATGATGGTTTCGAAGGACAGAATACGAACAATACCGCGGATGACAGCGGGACTCGCAATTACAATGTGTCGCCGACGGAGTCTATCTACTAATTGCTCTCTCGATACACACATTGACTTTCCGCTTTTCCTAAGAAAACAATTCACCCATGTATCTTTGTACTTCTCAGTGCAATCCACGAATATTATCCATAATATTATACAATCCCGTGGTTTATGGTTGTAATGTTAGGCTATGGTTACACTGCATGTGTATCCTGACGAACTATCGTTCCGGCGAATGAAACACTTGACATTTAATTGCTCTAACGTAATCGCTCAAATAACAGTTGGTAGAATACGCATCCGCTGTAATCATAGCCTCATACAATCGCAGAATACTAAAAGTATCTTGTATCATCGTTAAACCACGGATTTATAGAAAATTAGAAAATGCAAAATTACACAGAACACATATAATACGAAAAAAAAAAAAAAAATATCCAAAGAGTAGTGCCGTCTATAACATTTGGTAGATAAACCAATTTTCTACCAAGATCCTACTTTTCAACTGATATTCTCAAAAATATGAATTGTCATTAGAATCCGCAATCTAATCATCATCGAAACGTCCCAGGTAAATTCACATGGTGGTAAACGCGCCCCGTTGAAGAAGAGGCTTTTAATCATGGGAAACTCGAGTGTCAGCATATGTTGCTGATACAGAGGAGTAAATTAACCGGCGGATCCGTGCAGCGGGGCTGGTGTGTGGGAATCGAGTGATTTTTAGAATCAACAAACATAAATCAAGTGTTTCCGCGAGCGAGTCACGTCGTCTCTCCCTTCGTTCTTACGAAGGGTGTCCGACGACCACCCACGGCTCACCGGTGTCATAGTCACGGTGGTAGCCCCGTGCACGGGGGTATCCCGCACCGGAGAGACCAGGAGGGTTGAATGGTGGCGACAATTACGTGTTTAGGGGGCACAAAGGGGTGGCACCCGTGGGACGATCCATCGGAGCGTGGTGGCGCGTGCCAAGGCAATTCGGCACTCGAGGATCATCGCACGAGTACGATGCATTATGCGTTCATTGACTTTGACTATGTTCACTGTCCACGCTTATGACTCCATTGTATCGCCATGGGGAGAAAACCGGAAATGGGAGTCGCGTTGATCAAGTTGTTGTCTATCTGGTCGACTTTTTTAACTCTTATGACGGACAAACACTAACTGTATCTCGTAATTATTGGGTTGTTTATGGTGTTGTTTGAGTATGTAATGATGGATAGAACAGAGCGATGAAACGCTGGTGGGCTTGAAGTATACTTCGGTAACAGAAGAGTTTCATGTATAAAGTAGATTGTTAATAATTATCATTACTCTTACACTTGGCAAGGGAAGTATTGTTTCTTCTTAGACATAGAAGAGCAATTATTGCATTGTTTGATTGAAGTAGCACCTGTCTGTGTATATCTGCCAACCAGACACGCGGGTCTTAGGATTACCAGTCTAATTATTGTATTGTGTGATATAAATAGTATTCGTCCGTGTGGGTCAGATGCGTTCATATCTTAAAGTTATCAAAGCGATTATTGCACTGTCTAATCGAAGTTGTATTTGCCTGTGCGGATTAAACACGCGTATTTATTAATATCTAATGAATGTTTCCAAATTCTTGTGTATAGTAAAACTACAGAACAATAAGGTAGTACTTCTTTTCTTTTATCTTACCAGCCTAGCCAAATCCGTAGTCGTAGCTGGTACTTCTTGATCCTGATTCATACTTGTTACCCAACCCCTCTTCTGATTCCTCTTCGTTGAAGGAAAACGTTCGTCACCAGATTCCACGAAAATTACACGGATAAAAGTATTGATAAACGAACAGATCACACGAACTGTCGCGTAATTTTAAAGTCACGTTGCTGCACCGTCAAGATCAAAGATAGGACTGAGACGAGTGATTTGATCTCGCTGAACAGTGAAAAGACAGGGTGTATGCATCGGGGGTTGTGTCTACGGTACGTCTACGCCCACAACGTGGTATAGAAATCAGCCCTGCGCGAGCTACCCTGACTAGGGGTTGCTTCCAACCCCTGCTTGGTAGGCGGGGCCTCGAAATCATTGGTAACCTTCTCTTATACCAGGAAGCTTTGTACTTCGATAACACCTACGAGAACACCTCTCTTCGTTGAGATTCTTTGCTTTCGTAACTCCGTGATATTGCATGCTCTGAATGGCATTTCTGTGGGTACCGACTTTTACAAAAGGATTTGAATTTCTTTTTAATGAGTGAATTCTTGGTTGAAATTAAATTATCAGGTTCTCAGGTATTTCAGAAATGTATAATATATTAAAAGTTTATACGAGAGGGATGATTTTCATGAGTGCTGAATTGAATATGTTAGAATGATATGTGGGAAAGTAATGACAAATTTAATTTTTTCTGATTTTGCAATACTTTATTGCATTATTGCCAGAACTTGTACATGTTGTATGATAATTTAGGAATCCTTCTGAATATTTTCCTTTAGCTGATAAGCCTTCATTGGAAAATTCATTCTTAATTGATTAGTTTTAATCAAATGATTTTGTTTGAATAATGCACATATTAGAACGTAATATCAATAGATAAGAAAATATAAATATAGGAAAAGAAGATAAGGAATTATCACATGATATACATACATACTAAAATTTCTGTATCCTAGATATCCTAGTTTATGTTAAAACCATTGTATGGGATTTTGTCTTTCTCGTTCTGAAATACCGACCCTGAAAAAAATCAGTGTATTTCTTACGCTCTCTGTGATTTACTATGGCCTCCTACAACGAATATAGGAATTACATAATATGCATTTACTAAATACAGGATAGGCCAGACATTATGTATATTTATACATCATTGCAGTACAGGAAAAATCATTACACGTCACGTCGATCCTGTACCTCGTTTGTGTCGTGACACATGTTCTGCAATACCGACCATTCAGAGATTTTATTACGCCCTCTACAATCTACAATCTACCATTTGGACAGGTTCCATTTATTTAAACAAAATTTTAATTAGTGCTTGGTTAAGAAAACTTTTAATGATTGAATTCATTTATCCATGTACTACTATTGTATGAACGAGAACTCGTATATAGTAAGAAGAATTAGTGTAATCTTATTATATGAATTACTTACCCCGCGTTCAATATTTCAATTTCTCGAGCCAATTTCGATTGAAAAGAAACTGCACTGTCTCGACCAATCAGAAGTTAGATAGCTGAATATTTGGCGGGATGAAGCATCAGTTTAGTGTCGGAAAGCATGGCGTTTGCATGTATTATCCCGTTCGAAGTGCGATATCCATCACTTTCTATAAACTACTATCAGGTTTGTTTAATTAATATACGTTTATTTAATAATTTGTCATCAAATAGTATCAAATAGTATCATATCGAAATTAAGTAGTTTGTCAAATGAGTCTTATTCATGTTTTGTTGGTTTTCTACTTGACTGTCAAGATCATCAATAGCTAACATTATAACCTTTGGTAGAAATATAATTTGAGTTTAGATATTGCTTCATATTAACATATAGTTGTTCCTTTTGTACAGATTATTCACTAATTGTGAATGATAATTGAATGATAATGAATGATAATGATAATGAATTGAAAATCGCTTTATTCATAGTGGTCTTGCTCTTCTTTCATAATTTTTTCTCTTTTCTCTCATCCTTCTTCTCATTTCCCTTTTCCCTTTCTCTTTCCCTTCACTCCTTATTCTTAATATTTTTCCTTCCTGACTTTTTCCTGTCATAATATACTTACAATTTTTCGATAAAAATATTATTCTATTTCGATCTAAAATCTATCATCCTTAGGCTTTCTATATATTAATTCATTTTTACATATTATATTAAATTTCTAAGTGCAGGTATCTCTACGTTTTAAATTTATACATTTAGTTCGTTGAAATTATGTTAGGCCACAGGTGTTTAATAGAAAGTAAGCATGGGCATCTGATCTTTTAGTTTGTTTTTCTTTCGAATATATTATGCTACTGAATTGCTATCAAAATCATATCTCTCCAGAAATTGAACGTGCTCGCTCTCGATTTACCGCCAAGCTCCCCTCTCTCCCCACTCCTTGTCTCCGAAATTCGAAGGGCAAACTGCGGTGCGGGGCATCAGTTTAATGTTGAAAATCGGAGCGGTTAGATGTGTGTTCATCACTCTGCGACAGGTGTCGATATCCTTATTACGTAATATCTTCGTTCATCTTTTCTTCGCTTAAGTCGACGCTGTTGTTAACTTCGTATAATTAACGTACGTTTTTATTTAATAACTCATTGCAATCTAGTATTTAATTATCTTTTCCCTTTGATTACTTTCTGCTTGCCCCCTTTGTTGGTAGATCATATAATAAACTTTCGAGATGTAATTTGATCTTGATTATTGTTTTATTTTCATATAATTTATTCTCTTTATACAGTTATTTTAATGTTATCGCCTCCTTTTGTGCAGATTACTGCTTGATTGCAAGGAAGACTGAAGTATTAGGGAGACGTCACGAAATTCGAAAGGACAAGATGACATTCAAAAGGACGCCATTGTGATTAGTAATGAATCTGATAATTTTTCATCGAAATATGGTAACGTTTGATTTATTTCATTGAAAGAAAACTTATTTATACGTTTGTGTATTCAGTTTTATTAATTCTTTATTGGATAAATAATAATATTTATTAAATATTCAATTAATTTCGTATTCTACAAAAATTTCGCGATTTAACGTAATTAGTGCGTAACATAGCAATTTTAAATGAGTTCATGGTTTAAGAAAACTAAAATGAAAATAAGCCAGATTAAAAAAGCTGCTTTTATTTCGAATACTTCACATTATTTTTCGATTTAAAAAAAGTTGAGCATATTATTTAACATTTATTCGACGTACAGTTTGATCGTAGATTTTGTTTCGTTTGAATAAGAAATTGAAATAATTTTTATGTTTTGCTAAATTTTCGTGGATTCTCTGTGATAAGATTGTCATTTTGTCTTTTTTAAATAATTTTTATACATTCTAGAAAGAACGTTAGCATAAAAAGGTTTGAACGCGTTCTGCGCATCGAATATTTTTCGTATTGCGCAGCTTTGTTTAACGTCGTGAAAAGTGCGCCATGTTTTGTTATTAGAAAGTCACGTACGAAGAATGTCGAATAAGTGTATATATATATTTCAAATATTAATGGCGGACATTCAGTTTGGCGGGCAATTTTTATAAATCAATCGAGAAATATTTATAAATATATATCAGTGTAGTAGGAAATACTTTGTAATGCTCAAAATATTTGAAATATATTAAATATATATTTTTTGTTATATTCTTAATATAATATGTTTTTATCTGTGGTCAATGAATAATAATTAGTTTATAATTTTTGAAAAGCAGTATTTTCATGAAGATTTGATAGAAGAAAGGAGAGAAGGAAAGAAAGTACCCTTATCCTTTAATAAAGTTCTTAAGAAAATTTTTGTGATCGCGCGCAATGCGGTTGGTAGAATCAGTGTTTGATGCGTTATATGTATAATTTTCAATGTTTTGTAGAGCATAATGGCTCTCATTAAAGTTAACGATAATACTCAGGCGCGAAAATAGAGTCAGTGTGTTCGCCGATTGTTATTTAAACGAACGCGTTGATAGTCTTTTATTTTCCTTTTTTTTTGTACATTTCTTTTTTTAAATATTCGCTTTTGGTGCTAGAGTCGCAGGTCTCGCAAGAGGATAAAGTCTCTTCTGGAGCTCAAAAATGTGAGTACTTTTTTATATTGTACCCTATTTTAATATTCGTATTTTATTTAAACCGTTATTAATTCCTACTGAAATAAAATAACAAACTTTTAATATTGAAATATACGACATTTAACAGATATTTAACGTCGTTCAGAAATCATTAGATTCTCAATTTCTGAATTTTAAATTTTTATTTTAGAGTTCCAATTTTTATAGTAATTACACTTTATTACAGAATTTAAATTCTTGTTATTATTCAAATTTCAACTTTAAATAGACTCTTATTTTTCACTATCCTAAACTTTGTAAGCAAAAAATACTTTATTTTCAAGAACAAATTATAATATTTCACTTGTTTTGTTTCAGGTTTTTCAACTTCCACATTTTTCAGTCTTTCGGGAAGGATGTAGTGGTGCTGCAAAACTAAGCATGTAAGAACTTTTACATATTTTATTATTAAATAATTATTATTTAATTGTAATATTACGTTAACTATTAGTAATTAAAAAATAAGATCTGGTTTTAAATTTTATATTAAAATTCCTAGCTTTCATAGAGTTCTATATTTTATTATTTTAAATGTTTTGAACAATAAGCATTGTTTTTTTTCAAAACAAATTATAATAATCCATATCTTGTTAAAGGTTCTTCACTCTTTCCTCTTCTTCCTGTTGTCTGGAAAGAATGTATGGTTCTTCAAAAGTCAAGAATGTAAGTAACCTTGTATTGTATTTCATTTAATTTTATTCCTGTATTATAAATTAAAAAATATGATATGAAAATTTGACGAGTCTAAACTTTTCATTCTTGAATTGAATATTGCCATTAAAATTTTATTTAATAGAAATCAATCTTTTATTATTTAAAACTTTCCGAATAAGAAACACTGTCTTTGAAAATTAATTGTAATATTCTCTGTTTTGTTACAGGTTTCGTCCAACCTTCGCTTCTTCCATGGAATTCCACAATTTCTATCGGATGACGGTTTCATGGTGACTTTTCAACTGGGATTGCGGTTACAACAATATCGACGACAACGTTCTTCGCATCTAATCGTGAGTTGCATGCATTTTTGTTCCTCTGGTCACTCAATCATGTCGTAGGATGAAAGGTCCGAATCGACACGGGTGACTAGTTGTATTACGTAGATTTTTAACGAGCATAGTGACCGCGGGTATTTATTATACTTGCGAGTAGTAACATTTTCTTTTCTGTGTTTTATTTATTAGCTCAGGATAGGTCTTCTTGCATATCGCGTTTTTGAATATTAGTAATGATGCATTAATCATTGAAGCGAGTGTAGTATTAATCTTGATAACTCGATTATGTATATATGAGTGAAAATGACAATTTGCATTTATTATACATATTTGCTTGTAAAATTAGAGTACACATATACAATGTAAAGATCAAATATGCATACGAGTGTACGTATGTAATGGATAATGTATAAATATTGAAATAAATAACGAATATCAGAATGACTTAAGTGTTTTGTAGTGACGAAGTCTGACACCATCAGACTTTTTATTATGAGAAATTGCAATCATGATAGAAATTATTATTATTAGTGACGATACTTGCTATATATTTAATTTTATTTTATTTCCTCTTCTACGATAGTATGCATCAACTTGTTATTCGTGTTCATACAGAGTATAATTTTAGTAAAATTAGAAATGTGCAATATAAAGATATTAAAGAGTAACTTCATTCGTCCAAGGATGTATCAAATTTTATGTGCAAGAAGACACTTCGCGACAGGCAGATTTCAGAATCAAATCAAGTTTTGAACGCTTATTTGTTTTCAAAGATACGTTTTGATGAAGGAATCGCCTGAGGTTATTTCTATTAATATTTCATTGAGACTATGTTTATTATCATACACTGAATTTATTACTATTTGTATTTACTGAATCTTAATCTGGTTTGTTTTTTTTATAAATATATTCTTTATTCTTTTTCCTCTCATTCAAGTGTGGCTTTTTAGTAATTTATTAAATTAGTAAATTAAAATGTGCATAAATAGAGTCATTAAAATTTGAAATGAAATGAGATTACAAAATGAAAGTATATTAGCCCGTCAGATACAAAATTTAATAGATATGCTAATCGTATTTTTAGCATAGGATTTTCAGATTTAACCCCTTCCATGTCCATTGCCAGGATCTCACTCACGTGCCCAGGTGCTACTTGGGTGGGAGAAAGGCAATGGGCATGATGACTAGTTTATAAGTTTAATAATTTTTCAGCGACTGACGTTGAGTTAGTGTATCGTGCGCGACGTATTTTCCACATTGTGTGTGTGTGGTTAGGCTGTGGAATTGCGTCGTTTTTGCTATTCATTATAATTTTAAAGTAGATTCATACTTATAAATTTCAATGTACAATAACGATGCTATTAAATATTTATAGGAGATTATAAATAGTATTGTACGATATTATTAATATCAACTATTACATTACCTATAATAATATCGAAATACGTATCGTATATCCTAATAATATTATTTATTTAGATATATTATCATTATACTGTATACAGCATATTGATAAATTTTTAATTAGATCTAAAGTTCTGATGTACTTAATTAAAATTAAAATATAAATATCTTCACCATACTTTACGCAATGGTCGCTAGCCATCGTCAGTCGATTTCAGGAAAATGGTACGTACTTTAGAGTGTGAATGATGTATACTAAACTCGGGTGTCGGAGGCGTCCCGGGACGTCTCTCTAGTGTAGGCCTTTGCGCCCGGGTTATGTGTGAGAACCGTGGAGTGAATGTGTTGGTGTGCTTGTTTTGCCATTTTTAAAATTTTAAATATAGGTTTCCGGGTAGGATAGGTAGCATATTTTCTGGTATGAATGTTAACTATAAGTAGGTAGGGCCGGGCAGGTTGGCACAGTCTCTCGTCGGGTAGGCGCGTTTTCGCGTGTCCAACCTGTTTCAGGATATTTGATTTGAAAAATTGACGGCGAAGCTGGCATCACGAATGGAGCATACCATTTGTCTTGAGCCTTGCCTATCGATTTTTCGAATATCGCGGTCGTGGTCGCGAGTACGAGTAGGTTCCGAAACGAACGTTTATTGCTCGAGCACGCACATGCG